>KL198018.1:707134-830496 GCA_000697705.1 Botryobasidium botryosum FD-172 SS1 | reverse complement strand
CGGTCGGCGCCGTACTCCTTCTTGAGTTCGGCCTCAAAAACTTCCAGCTCCTCCTTGGGCACAGTTAGAACCCACTCCAAGTAAGCGCACATCTCCCTTTCCATCTGGTTGATCTCGCGGAGCGAGAACATCCCTTGCCCGACTACGCACCACGACTTGTTCGAGTAGGTGTCGTCGCAAATGATCTTGGAGGCGATCATAAACGCCGAGATGAAAAGACGGTGACCGGACGAACCGCGGGCGGCGGGGAAACGGCCCTTAAGGCGGTTGAGGAGGAAAAGGGCGGCAAAGGTAACACTCGAATGGAGGCGAGTGCGGTGCAGAGAGTACGCGATGAACTGTGCGAGGGTGGGAGAGGGGGAGGAGGGGTTGGCAGAGGAGGGCGGGGGGAGCTCGGGGCACGCGAAGAGATTGGTGATGAAGGCCGAGGCCAGCTTGGCTGGCTCTTCGTGTCCGTAGTAGGCGTCTGATCCCGACTGATGGAGGTGATCAGATTTGGTTGGGCTAGAGGAGACGACTCAAGGAGTACTCACTGATGGTTTCCGGGGAGACTGGGAGCGAGCGGCGGGGGCGGGGGCAGCAGTCATTGCGGGGTGGTGGTCGGGATGTGCGGAGTAAGGCCCGGGGCAGAGAGGCGGGAGGAGAGGGCTGGCTGCTGGGGGAGGAGACTGTTTGGGAGAAGACGGGCGTGCTCGGCTGATTTATACGAGGATCAGTGAGAAACGCAGCGCACAGGGGAGCCTCATTGCGACCCCGGGCAAACACGCACCACACGCCCAAACACCCCGTCAACAAAAACACGCCGCCCAATCCGGAAGGCATATCATTCCATACTCGCACCAAAAACGCGGAGCTCGCGGCAGACCCTGGCGAGCCAAGCGCGGTGTGCATGCCCCAGTGCGGTCCGCTTCTTGTCTTCCTGGGAAATCACGTCCCGGACCAATTCCCTCGATTTTCCCCCCGCTTTCGTCCGCCCCAGGGCCCTGCTGCCCACCCGATGCAGCGAATGTCCCCCCGTGGGACGGCACGCCATATGCGCTGCAGCTGGTTCCTGCGCGCTGGCTTTACTTCGGGTGGCGAGCTCGATTAACGAAGCCTCTTCTTCGACGGCCTGCATGCCGTCGCACTAGCTGCGAGCCTGATGGAACGAACGCATCCCAAGCGTCCCTGGTGGCGGCCATGCTTATGGCCCGCTGGGTCTTGGACTCTGGTGTGGAGGCTCCCGAATCCATTACGTCCGCATCTCATTCTGGGCCTCGCAATGTCTGCCAGCGGTGGCTCCGCAGCATAGGTCATCATCGTCTCCATCTGGCTCCTTGACGTTTCGAATGACGTTGCACTGCATACTCCGGCGTCGCTAGCCTGAGGCCTCCCTCGCGTTTGACCACTCACCGCGAGCCGGAGCCCTCTGTTTACCGATGCCCAGCCCTGGGCGACGCGCTCTATACGAGGATGACTAATGCCAATCTCTTTCTTCCCTTCCTCGCCCGAGGCGAAACTAAAACTGTCATCGCGCATGTGTCCAGCGCTGACACTGATGAATCAACCTGCGGCCCTGCCTTTGGCCGATTTCGAGAAACCCATCTCAGATACTCGCTCGTCCATTGCCACAAAGAGAGCACGTAAAAAAGAATCGACGCAGATAGCCTGTGAGTGGGTGCGAGGGAGCTGCCATCGTCCACCACATCCTTAGGTCGCAGCCGCGGCTCAATCACGGGATGGCACCTTCATCGAACATCATATGGAATGCCACCATGAGCTGGCCAGAAAAGGCAAGCAATCGAGGGATGTGCTATATCCGGCACTCGGCTGCTGTTCCGAACGCGGATGCCGCCGGCTCGAGACGGGCCCTGACCCCTGCTCGGCCGCACCCCGGCCGCCAGCTTTTGTCTCCAGAGGCGCTGCCGATCATGCGTTCGCTGGGCTCGCTGCGTCCAGCTGCGACTCGGTCAGCGTGTCCTGCATGCTCAAGCGCCATGGAAAACAGGAGTATTGCTGCTTTCTTCGGACGGCGTCCACGCCCTCCCCGGCCGACCGTCGCCTCCTGCTCGGTTCGCGCGCTGCAGTCACCTTGCAATATTGCATGCCAGCCAGCCATCAGCCAGCCTCCTCTCTCTTGTCACGATCAATATTCGCAATTTAGATCACCACTAGGTCCAGTATACCGAAATCGTGCACAGAGAGGGGTCGCAGTGGGGCTATTATAAGTCCCGAACTGGCCGTCTTATTCATTTAGCAGTTTAGCGCGGCCTTCCCTCCCCCACTCCTCCTATCCCGTTCGACAGGCTCCGCTGGGTCTAGTCGCGTCTTTCGCACCTCTCCCCGTCAGAGTCGGCAGAACTCGCATTTCCATTACGTTTCGTCTCTTATACGCTGACACACGCGGCTAGTCTCTATCCTATGCCCAAAGCGTTTCAGATCTTCCCTTTGACACCTGCTCAGCCATTGTCATCTGGGCTGGACTACTCGAATTCGAACCAGACTGGGGTGGAGGTGAAAGAAGGAGAACAAGGCCTCAGCTCACGAATACACCATCTGCATTTCGCTGTAATATATCCATGCGACTCCCTGCCCCAGGCGAACTGCGAGCGCATCGCAGCCCATATTCGAATTTTTCGGACGATTCACGCTCCCATTTCAAAGCCTTTGAACTCGGACTCCTTCGGATCTGACCGAACTAGAAGGCGATCGTGAGGTTTCTCTACATGTTTCTCGACCGTGGAGCACAAGTTTATGATCGTCGACAATCCGAGAATCACACGCCTCCCCTCCGCCCCGTCCACGGCCCACGGACCTGCCCTCTTTCATCCTGGATTCTCCCATCTCACATATCATCTCCCATATCCAGCGTTTCTCGAGGTGGATTGTATGGAACGGGGGCGGGATGACATCGAATGTGCGAAAGCGTCGTGCATCTCCGCCCGGTGGAAGCACAATCAATTGAGCTCAGAGCACTCCACTCGACAGTACTGGCTTGAACTAACCCGCGGTGTGTCCGCACATTTTGAAAGCTGCGTCATGCAGATCCTTCAAGATCCGCCGGGTGGGACCTTCCTAGTCCAGCCCCCGGCCCTCTGAAATCGATGTGTGCTTTCCCAAATGGGCCGGATGAAGCAAGAAAATCGTGATCGCGCACAAGTGAGATGCTTGCCCAATCTGGGTGTTCTCTTAGGTCCTCGTCGACATCACGTCCGTATATGGTACTCCATCGACATCCATGGCCTCGCTCTAGAATGGATGCTGTGAATTCACAGTGGTGCTCCCCACCCCCCTGCTGCTAAGGATCAGGAATCGGAATCAAGGATGTGGAGCCTTGCCTCTATCGTCAACATCCTATTGTTGTTTACATCCTTTATACCTGCAGGAGTCTCTCAAGTGACGTCGGGATATGAAGAATTGCAGAAAAAAGGGAAACGGACGATCGGGCACCGGCGTAGATTCTGTCCCAAATGGGTTGGATTCCGGTGAAATAAACTGAGCGCGTGGACGGAGATATGGGGCGAAAATCAAGGGGCTGCACGATCCGCTTTTTCCGGGTTTCTTTGGCTCGGCGAACGGCAGACGGTGCGTTGGGGCAAGGCTTTCGAGTGGAAGGACGGGTTGGCACCGACGAGGAAATGGGGGGGTGGTCAGCGGCAGGCGCGGCGACCTGATTTCAAGCCTGCATCCTTGCCGAGGTTAGCAACTGCTACACCGCCGTATCACTCCTGTGACTCCTGTCCGACCGCACTATGGTAGCGGCGAGGACATTAATATTCGACCTCCGTAGCTTCAGGCAGTCATAGCGCATAGTATGTCAGGTTACAATTGTCTAAATGTGCTTTTATTCCGGTAACCTTGTTCTGCATGCAGATCCACCTCAAGGCGTTGCCGTTGCATCTTATCGTACTTACCACCACCACCTGTTCGCCTTGTGCTGCGATACCACAGCAACGTTACCAATTACCAACCACCACTGCCGCGGGGATGGATACTTCAACGCGTCATATGTGTCTTCGAGGAACCTGCTACCCCGGATTTCCCAGCCTCAATCTCGCCTTGAGTCAACGTATTCACTTCTTACGTACAGAGAACAGACACAGGCGTACGGATTCTCGATATGGTCGCAGCTCGGATGCACACCTTCACATGCACCAAAGAAACCTCCTTTATACCTCTCCTGAACCCCCGGAGATACCATTCTTCCGTCGGACCGTGCCAGCAATTCTGAGAAAGACGCCCATTCAAACGACCATAACTTTTTGATTAATCATTAATCCTTGCATTCCCAGCATCAAATTCTAAGCATGCCGTTAAGGTCTGGATAGGACAGCCCGTGCCAGACTCCTGACTTATTTCGAGAATCTGAGAAGCTGTTCATTCAGGCGCGCGTATACTATGTGTGCGGGTGCGCAGGCATGCAATTTGTCGCGGTTGACCCTGCACGTGACATGGAAGATTGTGGCGGGCCAAGCAAGGACCCATGATATCACCACCCGCCAGGGCGCGAGGTGTCTTGTTTCGAGACTAGTTGGAGCAGCGCGCTCCATGGCGCGTGCACCTTCGAGCACTCAGATCGTTGATACACCGGTGGTGACACGGGGCATCAAGAAACCGGTGTGGCTGGCGGCGTTGGACAGTGATGCGCATATGATCAGTCGGCGCGCGCGTGGTGAGTATATCTTGATCCCGATCCCCACCATTTACAGAGGCAAAAGGTCAGTTTTTGGACCGATTTTGCGCAGGGCCCTGAAACGTGTTTAGGAAATACAATTTCTCGAGTTTCTTCCTCCCATCAGATTCAAGACAGATGGAATACGGTCTTCCACATCCAAGGCGCACGGTGAGCATTTGAGCATCTAGCTTCCCCTGCGTTGATATGCGAGCTGCCCCGAACTCGTGAGAGGCTCGTGTCTTCTGGTTTTTTGACGCTTGACAGTCGCAGGGACGTTCCCCGTTTGGGCTTTTTACGGTGATCCTTCTGGGGCATGAGGCCCACTGTTTCGCGCTCTGCCAGAGGGTCGACCGGTCAGGTCAGGGAGGACACAGCCCTTCGATAAGTAGCCCGCGTATCTGAATGTCCTGCAGCTCACGTACATAAATATGCCTTGGAATTCTGCAGATTTCAACAGCGGGACGCCCGTGTCCAACTGAGTAGTGCGCTCACCATCGGATTCCATTCGTGGCTTAAAGCTCCTGTTTTTCTTTAGCGAGCTAGTCCACTTTCCGCTTCCCCACACGACCCGTCATGCACTCAAACCCATCTTAAGTTGCTTTGGATCCCCTTAACTGTGGTTTAAACGCCGGTCGCCTATGGAGTACCTTCATTCCTCGCTTCATATCCCTGCATTTGACAATTGCTCGTCCTTTATCAATTCCATTTCCCTTGACAGTGTCCTGGATTTCCATCCCCTTGCTTCACACTGATATCATCCCATCCCCGCGTTATAGAACTTGGATGTGCGTCACGACAGGTCACGAGAGTCCGGCGAATTTTCAACAGATGTCATGTGGGGACGCCACTAGTTTACCTCGGTGGCCATCTCTTGTGCTTATCTGAGGTGAGGAGGTGGGAATAGAGAATGTCGAATAAAGACCCTAGCGAATGGCGTCCGCTGGCACTGTACCTTCACGGAGCCCTTTCTTAGCGAAAGGCAGGTGGACTGAAGACATAGCAAAACGCTGAAGAAAGGGAGTGAAATGCGAAAACGAGGCGCGCTGCTTTGAATACCGAAGCACCATTGTAGTAGGCTTCCCGTTCTCCGAGTCCACATAACGGCGCTAGGCTCAACCCTTCGCGGCACAGAAAAACGCAACGTGTATGCACGCTTAAATAATTTCGGTGGAAGCCAGCTGTGCCGTTTGATGGGGGTGGAAACTATGCTCCAAACAGCAATAGCCTCCAGCTGCGTGTCCGATATTTCGGTGGCGAACCTGAAGCGCGTCGACGAGGGTTGGGCACTTTCTGTGCAGCGCCGAATAAATTGAGGTAACCCCAATTTGACCATCAGCCGAAATTGGCGTCCCGGCAGTCCTTGGCGACTGGGAGAAAGCGACGAGTTGCGTCGGCTTCCACGCAATTTCACGTTCAACTTCCATCTCGACCAGCGTGAGCGAACGAGGCCCAGCTGTGTATCCTCGTGTCTACCCTGCAACCGTCTCAACTCATTAAGCTCGGGATACTAGGTCTTCTCCTCGAACATTTATCGTGGATATCAGCACTGACAGATGCATGTCGCTGGCGGTATGACTCTCAGGGCCTCGCCGATATCCTTGCCTCGCCTGGTGCGACTCAATCAGCCGTCACAGACTATTTTGGCTCCTCCGTACTCATCCCGGTCCGTCACCACCCACTTTACCTCCTCATGTCGTCGGCTCGAGACAGAACCTGCTGCTACCTCACCCTGTCACCGCTCTGCGCATGCTCTCGTCGGATCAGAGGCTAAACTCGCTGAAGGCGTTCACCGTTTTCGGACACCGAGAAGATTATTATCTTTCTGCCATCGCAACGGTGCCATCTACGCGCACTCGTCGCTTCTGTCAGAGCTCTCTTCTCGGCGTTCTCGCCAGGGTGCTACCTCTTCCTCGAGATACTTCTCGCAAGCACGTCCTCCCTCGCCGCCTCTTGAAGAAGCACAAAAGCAGGAAGAGCTCAAGAATTCGGGGCACAAGAATCCAGAGGCACCAGATCATGATGAGTCGGGCACCGTCCCGAAGCCAGATTCCATCCCGCATCGAGTGAACAACTCAGCTGCTCCACAACCTGTTAATCTGCCTGGCGGCAATATTCCTGGGAGCGGTGGGGTCGGCGGCCTGACTTTCCCTTCGTTTACCAAATCGCCCATGTTAGATGCTGCGTTGACGACTCTCATCGGACTGGGGATAGGTGTGTTCTAGACTTGCTACATTCCGCCATTGAGATTGCCTCGCGACATTTCACCTATTATTTCTTCCATTCTTGATCATCAAATATCTCTTATTTCCATTTCTTTTCTTGTTTCACCCCATGTTTCTCACCTCTCGCTTGCCCTTTTCCTTTTATGGACAGTGTTTCTCGGCGGCGTAGGGTACCTCCGCTGGTACAAGATGCGAGTTCTAGACAAGGCACGCATGGAGCCCACCTCTTTTACATCGATACACCGCCATTGACGGTCATCGCGGAAATTTGGACTTGACTGTAGATTGAGCTCGCCTTCGAGGGCGGATACGACCCTGTCCTTGAACTTGATAGTCATGGGAAGCGTGTTAATGGAAGGACGAACGAGAAGCCTTCCGATCGACACATTCGCAGGAGCGAGCAGGAACTTCTTAACCAGATAATGAACGGAAAGAAAGTGGGCAGATACTACTTAATATTAGGATCTAAGGTAAAAGTTTCCTATTGTGAATGTGATCCGAGTTGGTAGTTTGCTTACTTGATTGGGGAATCCACATCTTCTTGCAGGGTGTGGGTAAGGCGACTGTGATTATCGATGCTATGCAAGCGAACGAAGCCGAAGGTGGGTCGTCAATGCGCTATTTTTGTCTCGTTTCTTTCTTTCTTTTTGCGTCTTCACATCGGCTTTACGCGGAGTGTAACTGACCTGCATCATTGATTGCTCTAGGTGTGGCGTTCTGCGATGCGCACGCTAACCTGGAGGTCTTCCGCCTGCGGTTGGGCAGAGCGATCAACTTTGAGTTCATGGAAGACTCACAGGTGAGCACCATTTCAGCCTGCCTGATGTCGAGTCCATGTGTGCTATTTCAACAACTCGCATTCACATTCCTATTTTAGACGGGATTGTTTCAGCGCCGTGATCCTCGTGAAGGCGGGCCTTCACTGGATATAGAACGGGGTATGCGTGTTTTGAAATTTCCTCGCTACGAGTTGCTGCCGCACCTTGGGCCGCCCTTCGACAACTCACTGATCCGTTTTACTTCCCGGATTAAAAAAAATCCCTCACCGCAGCACTCAACAAACTTGAAAAGGTTGCTCTCCGTATGGCTCGGCGTATGGGCCGACCCCTCGTTCTGGTCATCAACAACGTGCACTTGTTTCAAAACTCAGATGAGGGAAAAGACATGCTTATCCAGTTACAGCAACGTGCTGAGAGCTGGGCTGGATGCGGTGAGTTGATCTTCGCGCATAACTAAATCCGCTGGCGTTGATGGATTCATATTGACGCTTTTGGCAGGCATCCTAACCATGGTTTTCAGCTCGTGGGTTCCGACGAAATACTGTTTGTAAACAATCTGACTTCCTTTTGTGACTAGTGATGATTTCTGGCCGGTCTGGACGCTCCGTGAGTGAATACCCTCGAGCTTTCGATCATGAACCTGACTCCTTTTGGTGCATAGGCAAAAATGCCAATCGGATGCAGGTGCGAATGGTCCGCCAGCTTATTTCCTTGGCACCTGGTTGATGTTTCGTCTTTCGTCAGGTCGTCACTTTGGGCGACTTGAGCACATCAGACTCCGTCCGGGCGCTCGCATATCTTCGAAAGCTCTCTCCGTTTGAAGTAGAGGATCCCGCAGTTTTGAAAGAAGCTGTGTCCTTCACAGGTGGTCGTATGTCGCTGCTGAGTCGAATGGCACGGCAGCCCGATATGAGTGGCTTCGCAAAGAATCATGTACAAGCCGAGAAAGCTTGGTTGCTGTCGCAAATCGGACTGATCCCCGATCATGACGATGATGTTATGGACGAGGTGAGTTACATCCTCCTCACGGAGACTCAGCTAAAAAGCTAGTATTTCTCATCTCTGCCACCATCCCTCTATAGCAAAAATGGTCCAGTTGCTCTTGGTTGCTGCTACGCGAACTTGTGCGAAAAAGGGTAAAGATGGAAGAAGAGCTTAAAAAGGGCATCGAGTCGGGCGAGCGGAGCGAGGATGAATGGGATTTGCTTCCTTTACCGAGTATCCCATATGGAAAGTGTCGCGAGATCATGACACGGACCGACTTCATTGACGGCAAGTCTATTTTACTTGGCTGGTATGAATGTATTGAGTCTCCAATGGCTAACTAAACATATCGCCTTATTCACCTGTAGGGCTCGACAACCTCAATATCATTTCTATTGATGTGCGCATTCATTTGCCATCCGACGATTTCACTTGCTCACATTTTGTATCCTAATATTTTCAGATCAATCATAACGTGTGAGCATCTTTTATCCCCAGATATCACAGCTGCCCTCTCATGCTGCTACTATCCAATAGCTCCATTGATTCCACGGTCATGCTGCACGCAGCAAGAGAGGTTGTGGAAGAAGAGGGCTTTGACGACGTATTGGATGCCGTACGCGACAGAGTGGACGACATTGAGTCGCTACACAGAACTAGAGAACTTACCGTGAGATATACATCTTCTCTACGAGCCCATCGCGCCAAATTCTGATGCACGCCCACTTCGTAGTTCAAAGACGTCGAGGTTGAGGAGGGAGGTCGAGTTAAGTTAAGGCTCCAGAAGGATAAGAGCGGAGGTGGATTCTCCCTCTGGGCGAACTGAGCGCCAAGCTATTTGCTGGACTTGCAATCCTTTTTTGGCTTACTTATTTTTACTACTATCTTTCGAAAGTCACTGTGCAACATTCCCAAATACGACGTGCCCTCTCTGGGTAGCATGCTCACCGCCCAGCGAAGAAAGATGTCGCTTTTTCGAGGAGAGCTTGCTTTCATCTTCTGTCACCTGCTCCCCAAGACCCTCCGCGCCTGAATCGATATTCCGAGACGCAAGGTAAATTCACCGTTCATCCGTTATCTTGCGAGCAGTTTCTCGATTCCGCCATTCCAATTTTACTCATTAGCCGAGTAAACCCAAGTATGGCCGTTTGGGCCATGGGTCACGCCCAGAAAGTAAATCCTATTAGACGTTCGGCGAATCAGTCAATTTTCGGATGCCTGCGGAATGCCTGTGCCCACAACTTGTGCTCATTCATGCCCCAGAGGGAGATAATTAATGTGTTAGTGTCTTAGCATACGCCCTGCGAGAGAGCGGCCTTCAATCCTGCGGTCCTTAAGCCCGCCAGATCCATCAGTGAAACTCAGACTGGCATTCTAGAAATGCTTGCGCTGGATGTGATGTTCGGGAGAAGCCTGCAGCGTCTGTGTTCTGTTCGTGATCGCTATGGACAAGGCTTGGGCAGGGCCGAGTCCTCAGTTAATTCAGCCAAAAGATACCCACAAGACCGAACGGAATCTGGAATTGGAAAGTACCAGATGGCTGACCAAATTCTCGTCCTCATGACCTGCACTCGCCGGCAAACAGTGCCGGTGCGGATAGTCCTGGCCCGCACTAGCTCAATTCCGCTCAGAGACCTGACCAAAGCTTGTCGGGGCCTTGGAAGAATTTACGATAGATCTATAAGACAAGATAGAGGGTGGTGATATCAACAAAGGTTGCGGGGAAAGGATGATCTTCAAGGTGGTATTTCGATCTCAGGGAGAAAAAAGAATGAAATTCAATAATCACACAGATCATGGAGCGCCGCCCAACTGAACAAAGGATGGAATGGACGAGAGGTCTTGCGCTTGCTGATATGAAATTCAATCGTTAATGATGTCAATGAGCGGGGGAAGATCTTCAGCGGCGTGGAGTGCTGCGCTCGCCGCTCGGCCTTCAAAGTTTCAGCATGTTCTTGTGCGGTCGGCGACGACAGCGAAAAAGATAACCGTAGTATTGTTCGGAACAGGTGAGGTAGGGTACGTGTAAGACGTACGTATCAGAGCCACCAAGCCTATGGCATTGTCCGATCACCACATCGAACTGCTCTGAGTAGTGATCGGATGCTCGGGAGTTACCACACCGGCTTAAGTCTACTCTGGGAGGACGTACGGTGACTAAAGTCAAGGGTGGCAGTGAATGTGGCATTCAGCAGTGATACTGAAACAGACCAAACCCAAGTTGGCCAAAATAAACTATTTCGATGGAAAGCCATGTGTAATTTGTGGCGTGATAGGCACTGGAGGTGTGAACCCTTCTGATGTTGCCAAAGCTGAGAATATGAAACGCCCGGGTCAGTCAAAGATTGGTAAGAAGACGCTGTACGTCGGCCAGCGCGAAGGTCAGATGACCCGATGACGAACCTTGATCACAGTGACGATCCCTTCCAAGTAGCATTAAAGGGCGCCACACCCACCGATCCATACCCGCTCCAGCGGCTTTCCGTCCCCGCCCTTTCCACCAACCGCATCAAGTTTATCAAGGACATCCCACCCTTGAATTAGTTCTCCAAATACAACATACTTGCCTGCCATCTTCTTCAGCTTGCTTTCCTCGTCTGTGAGCACGACGAACCATTGACTAGAGTTGGAATTCTTCCCGGAGTTGGCCATGGCGAGCGATCCCTTCTTGATGGCCTTCCTGAGGCCATCTTTCTCGTCATTGAACTTCGCCGTATATTGACTTGGAAGTAGGATATCGGAGGCTTCAGCGGGCTGAACATAGACATTGAGAAAAGCACGATTCACCTCTCCACCAGACCCATCTCCTCGTGTGACGTCGCCTCCTTGCGCGACGAACCCCTGCACGATGCGATGGATCGGGCAAGAGAGATAATGGAGCGGCTTATTGGGTGCGTTCTTGCACATTCCACGGTCTCCGGAGCACAGCGACAGAAAGTTTGCACGAGTTTTCGCCAAACCTGGAGAGGGATCTAGCGAGAAGACAAGCCGGCCGACATTGAGAGGTACAGGTTTGGTAAACACGAGAGGATGATCAAGCTGAGGGGGGTGGATCAGAAATAAGTCTAGCCGCCATGGGTCTTAGGAGGGGGCGAGGTAGACACACGTTATTTATCTCCTCGATTACACCCCTCTGTTCCTCATCGAGCTCTTCAGGAATATTTGGAAGTCCATATATGTTTGCACTGCGCGCCAACAGCTCGGAAGTAGCCTCATATGCAGCCAAAGACTTTCCAAATTCAGCTTCATCGCCTATGTAGATATCAAAGTATGCTGAGAACGTCGCGGATTGTGACATAGGAGGTCTTGGGCAATGGGAATAGGTACTGGTATGTGAGCTCGATGGTGGCGGTCACTAGTACTCTGTGCGCCTTCCCACAATCCACAATCCGGCGCCACTTGCGGCAGGCGTGGAAGCAAAACGCACAGACCAGGTCCCAGACGCGGGTACATAAGGGTGCCCGACGCGTCGCGTTCGCTTTTTCTTCGTGCGGCGACACGGCTTTACTTTCCCCAATGTTGCTCACTTCCACGCTCTGATCCTACGTGGTTGTTTCGAGTGTCAAGCCGTGTTCTGAACGACCGGGCTTCTAAGCACCCTATTGTCGCTCTCCTTTGGGATTCTCCCCCCAGTGAGGGATGCGACGGGTCGGTAGTCTCGTACACTTTTTTTCTTCCTTTCACCGTGTTCTCCGTACCTTCGTCTATTGCAATACCTATTCTTCATCCCAAGGCAACCAAGTCCCACTCAACTTAGTCTTCAGCAACATAAACCATTTTCACCAAATCATGTTCCTTCCAATCCTTGCGCCGTGCTAGGCCATGTATGGGTCACTTGGCAAACACGCCCCACGCCAGTAGATGACCGATGTCTCCTCATTCCCTCACCACCGGCACCGTGTACTAACCAACGTGTCGCAATATGTACTCGTTGACGTTCCCGTACGCATGTCCACCACACTGCTGTCAACCCTGGACTAGACGCTGCAAGGTATCTCGGTCTCTCAACCGCGCTCGCCACCTGTCCACTGCTCCGCCACGAGCACGCGCGATGGGATGCAAGAGGCAAAGCCGTAAAAATGCAACGCACGCAATGCGTTTTTGCCGTCGGCGCCCATCACGCGCCCACAACTAGCCCAAAACTACAGCCGATCGGTGATACGTACACATCATGTTTTCGTTGACGCAAGGCTGCAGCAAGCTTGCTTCTGATCTTGTGCGCAACAGGCGCTCGCTAAATGGACGAGCCTGCATTTGCCGGGAGCCCTGCGACCTTGATCATCGACATCTGCGAGCAAAGCGGCCGGACCGGGGCTCCCGAGTGGCTCCGGATAAAACAAGGCTGATTGAAGGCCAGCATCTTTGCACCTGACGCTTTTTCTCTTCCCCACACCCATCCCATGGCTCTCCCGAAGGTTCTCATCTGTGGTCAGTATCTTTCTCGCGACCAGATGCGCCAGATTGTGTTCAGATATTATTCAAAGGCGATATCGTCTGGGCACACGAGGACGTCAAGACGCTCCTCGGTCCACTTGCTGAGGTCATCGTGGGTAAAAATGCAGCTTTATTTGAGGGTGCTGGGCTTATTTCCCGTGACTAGTTGATGGACTCTCCTTCCAGGGAGCATTTCTTCCAAAATGTTGCCGAGGGAGGCAAGTACGCGAATATAGTCGCAATCTACCGACACAATACGTCCGCAGACCGCATTGGCATTTTCGATGCCGAGCTTGTCAAAGTACTCCCGGGCACCCTCAAATGGATCGCTCACAACGGTGCCGGCTACGATCAAATCGACATTGCAGCGTGTAAAGCTCGTGGTAAGCTAACCATGAAATATCCGTGCTGCCGTCGCTGCTCTAAATTTCTGACCTACTTGATCCTAACGCAGGAATCATCGTGTCCAACACCCCCGGTGCCGTAGACGACGCGACCGCAACCACCGCCCTGTACCTTCTTGTCTCCGCCGTCAGACAGTACTCGATCGCCGAGCGCAATGTGCGCTCCGGAAAGTGGAAGCAGGGTCTCGCCCCAGCGCACGACCCCTCCGCTCTCACGCTCGGTGTCCTGGGCCTCGGTGGGATCGGCACGCGCCTGGCCCACCTTGCGCACGCCTTCCCCATGCGCGTGATCTACCACTCGCGGAACCCCAATCCCGACGCGCCGGCGTGGGCGGAGTACTTTGCGGATCGCGAGGCCATGTTGCGCGAAACCGACGTGCTCAGTATTCACGTACCCCTCAAGAAGGAAACCGAGGGTTTGGTCGGTGAGAAGGAGATCAGAGCGCTTAAGCGCGGGTCGGTTATCGTGAACACTGCCCGTGGTAAAGTGATTGATGAAGAAGCGCTCATCCGCGCGCTAAAGGATGGCCACGTAAGTGCTACCCTGCCCTCGTCGAGCGTTTTCCGTCTTTTTATGCTGTACGAATTGCATAGCTGTATGGTGCCGGGCTGGACGTCTACCCCAACGAGCCTGAAGTCAACCCGGAGCTCTTTACTTTCTCCAACGTCACGCTCTTGCCGCACATGGGAACCGAGACGCGCGAGTCGCAACACAAGATGGAAGTCCGTGCGTTACAGAATGTTCAGGACTATCTCACAAACGGAGCGGGAAAGGATGTCGTACCAGAGATGAAGTAGGGAGACTGGCAGTGCTGGGAAAATTTCTTGTGATATACACGTTGCAATTTCGTTAACTTGTTGTATTCTTTCTAGGGATATGCTTGTACGAACTTCAAAGATGGCAAAGTTGTAACTCCCCATTGGTCCATTGGCTCTCCAATTGAGGGCAAATGAAGAGCAGTATCCCGTGATTTTAGTGCTTGAGCATGCCTTGATTGTTGTAAGTAGTATCGTCCTGCTCTTTTTTGTAACACAGACGTGCGTGTGGCATAGCCAAAATCATGTAAAGGTGAAGTCCAGGAGCGAAAATCCAGTCAAGGTCTAAATGAATGAACAAAGCTATGTGCGCTTGGCTATGCGACGAGTCACGAACGCAAATTCAATCGTCATCTTCGTCCGAAACCGCCTTGGTTTTGGCTCTCTTAGTAACTCGCGGTGCCGCCTTTGCCTTTCTCTTTGGCGCCACCTTTTTCGGCGCTTCATCTTCCTCTTCCGTCGTGGAGAACTCCTCCTGCTTCTTGGGTGCTGTCTTGCTCGAACCGGCCGGGGGAGCCTTGCTTTTCAAGAGCGCCTGTCTCCGCTGAACCTCTTTCTCCTTCGCAGCCTTTTTGTCGCCCTCGTCTTCGTCCTCCGAGTCTGATCCAAAGCTACGAGGCGGTAGCGCTGAGCTGTCACATACTATGTCATCACCATCGAAGAGATGGACTCACGGATCGTCTTTTTTGTCGGTGGCCTTGGGTTTAAGAGGTCCTTTGGAGGTCCCACCGGCAGTGTCTGTGCCCGCTTTGAGGGATGCAAAAAATGCGTCGCGCATTTCCTGGAAAATCCGAGTCAGTTTCTGCAAATAGAAGAAGCTATGCTACTCGTCGGTGTTACTTTAAGCTCCTTCTCGTCAATTAGCTCCTTTGGCTGCCATACCTGCAAAGCGGCAAGGTTTGATCAATAATCAAGAAGGATGGTGCGACGGCGTGCGGTCTCTTACAGTACTCCGAACACCAGACCTGTGCTTGCTATCCAAGCCGATGCCGGTATACAAGTCCGGCTTCGCAGCGCTCGGTGTACTGTGCTCGCGCACAAGGATTCTCAGAACCTAAGCGCCGGAGAATTAGACTGCGCAATCTACTTGGCACTCTTAGGCGACCCGCCAATGGACTCACCTCTCTCGCCGCGCTCTCGTCGTAGATGTTTGGCAGATACACACATATGACATGCTGGTAGTTCGGGCCTGCGTCGTTTTTGGGGGAGGTGGAAACCTTGGCTGAGAACACTGGCGTGCTCGAGAGTGGCCCCGACGCCACGGATACTGCAAGTTTGGACCAGATTCTGTTGGCTTGTTAGTTGGCTTAAGACGCGACACAGGAAGTCAAAAAGACAAACGCATCGATAAGGTCGGGTTTGGCGTATATGAGCCTAAAGGTATGAGAGTCAGACTAGAACCCATGGTGCGCCATTGAACATACCATTTGCCAGTTGTGTGATTATATTTGAGTGCAATTTCTTTGAGGCGGCTTGAAGCCTGAGATGTGGCCTGCCCCATTGACCGCACGTTCCTGTAAGCCGTGTACACCATCAAGTCTGTTTCCAATACGCGCACCTCATCTCTCAGCTCCTTCTTGCTTCGTGTCCCCTTCTTCTTATTTGACCTTAGAGGAATGGCATCGTCATTCTGGATCTCTTCGACGCGTTTTGCTGTCTCCTCCACTATCAATTTGCTCAGGTGTCAATGTCATTTCCGTATCACCCGGTTCGATAAAATGAAGGGGTAATCACAGGCTTTGGTGGCTTCCTCTTCGGCGGCGGCTTCCTTTTCTGCGTCGAAATCGGGCTTGTGGATATTGTTGACCCAGAGCCACTGGTAGCCAGGCCATGGCGCGTGAGCTATCGAATGGTATCCAAGACTTTACATGCAACCAAGTGCGTACCGGCTTGGTACCATCATCTTGAATCATGGAAGGCTTATACTATCCACGAGAGAAAAGAAATAATAAAGTAAGGGTTAGATAGACAACCGAGTTTGAAGTGCGGTATGTACCTTTGAAACATACTCTTCGACAGTCGAATCCGAGCTGGGAGACCACTGGTATGGGTAAGTCAAGAGCGCGCGTAATTCTTCGCGTAATTCTTTCTCCATCTTGTCGAACGCCAAGTGTACTGAGTATCAGTGAAGGGATATCAGTGCCGACGGCGCCAGGTTCACTTTGGTGGCGGTGGCGGCAATCTATATGAGACGCGTCGCGACCTGTCGCGTGCCCGACGCGTCTTTTGAATCGGCGATTCGTAAGTAGCGTTGCCCGGTAACGCCTGTCACTAGTACTAGTGTTACCGCCACTAAGCTCCAACGTTCAGTGATACTTGTTTGCCCTCATTGATCATCTCTGAACCCACGAGATATACGCGTCAATGCGCGATAAACGCAGTTATGACAGATAGCCCATTTACTAGTACATTTGTGTCTCTACGGTGTCTATGCGTCTAATGATTAATCTCCATGTGCCCCCTACGCGATTTTAGATGAGTGGCGAGGGGCAGGTCGTGGTGGTACTTTTGGCGGAGTGGGAGTGAAGCCTATCGACAATGCTCACAATAAGCATATGAGATCATGGCAAGGAAAGTAAGGTCTTACCTTAAAAGACGTTGCACTGGCTCTTCGGATACATCACATACTCGTCGCCCTTGCATGCCCTTTCCATGCACTTGAGGACTTGGGACTCACTGAATATTTGGACAGCGACGAGTCAGCATCTTGTCGCATTGATTTGGGCATACCAGGCTTGAACAAAAGAGTGGACTTACACGGGGCAAATGCAGCCTAGGTCAGTGCTTTGTAGGAAAAGAAAAGTTTGGGAGATACATTTAGTAGACATCCCGGACTCATTTCGTGAGACTCGCGCTTACATATCATCACAACCATGGGCAGTAGAGCACGTCCTCAGGCAGCTGGCGGGGACGACGGGGCCAAGGCCAAAGATCGGGTCCACACGCTTGGTCAAGCGGCTGGGTCCCATAGCCAAAATGGGGGCGGCAACGGCAGCAAGGGCAAAGACAGCGGTAGAGAAGCGCATGATGAAGGCAGAGGTTGGTGAGTGGGAGTAAAATGTGAGGCGGAGGAATGCGGCGGGATGATGCTACGCTGCATTGATGCAAGCATGTCTTTATACCTTGAGCGCCCTCGCCTTTTCACCCTAGCGGGCCGTATGCCGCACGTATCGCATCTTCGCTGTCATCCGATCACAATGCACGGGCACTGTAATGGATGCGCGCTGTAAGCAGATGGCTTGGCAGCGAGTAGCAAAGGCGGTGTCGATCCGGACTTTTGATTCACTCTCGGAGAAGAAGGCATCCAGGTTCAATTGTTTACGTATCCTCTATCTTTGACGGGGCTTGCGAGGGCGTTATGTCCAACATCCGGTCGTACGACCAGAATGGGACCGCGCCGGTAATGCAGCAAGAATCAGCCGGATCTCTGGGCCTTTGAATAGACTCACGCAGAAGGAGAGCAAATTTTGCTGCAGATGCGCCCGGATCTTGCAAAAGAAGTGAGCGAACGTGCGCTACATACTGATGCAGACGTTGGTGTTGAAACGCTGACACTTGACGCAAATTTAGCCTTTGGCGTGGTGTTGTGATCTTCAGGGCGCCGAAGTGGCAATGACTATCTATTACGTTATTACGTAACTCGCAGCTCGCGTCCATCCGACTCCGTCGGTTTCTTGGCTGCCCCGGTCCGACGTCCTGTACATGTACCGAGTAATCACAGGCAATAAGTACGAGACCCATGAGGATCAACTAGAACAGGTCGTCATGGTGCGCCGGCGATTATTTTGCGGGTGAAAGGCTGCTCTATTGTAATCGATCGATGATCGTTCGGTCCACACTACTCAGCCTGGGTTCTACTTTCTCGCGTAGAGCTACGTGCATATGTACACCGCTCGCAAGTTGCAATCCTACTCACCACGGCGAAGCGCTCAGAGTCAGACGTTAGCGACGGTTATGAACGGCCAAACCATGTAACAATATCTTTATATAGGGTATCTATATAAGTAGTAAAAATGAGGAATATCACAGCTCCCTATCGCTTCCAACCGAACTGCCACCATGGCTTGGGCTGCCCCGCACCCCCTTTTGACCCAAAACTATTCGTCTGGCCCGTCGGCCCCTTCGCAGCCTTCGACGTTTGCTGTGCCACCTTTACCGGAGCTTTTGCCTCCGCACCCACCCTCGAGCTCTCTGGCTTCTGTTCGGGTTCAGCTATTGGCGTGCCGCCCTCAGCCTCCCCTTGTACAGAGGTTTTAACCTCCTTGGCCCGTTCCTCTTCCTCGGTCATGCCATCGAGCCGCGTCTTTTTAGACACCTGGTGACTCTCTTCCTCTTCCTCTTCAATCCCATCTTTGAAGAACTGGAGGACGTTTGGGAGGTCGCTGTTTCTCCCTCGTTTCCGGCCCTTCGATGGGCTCCCAATCATCGCATCTGACGGTGTTGGTGTGACCGACGGGGAAGTATAGGCCGCGGCGTCCTGCTTCGAATCTTCGTCTGCATATCTGGAATCCTCCGATATACTTTTTCTTATCTTGCGACCAAGGGTGGCCCGGGGTGTGGATGCTTGTGCCGGCTCCTCGCTGACCGAAAGGAGATCGGCACCACGCACAATAGTCACCGACTTTCTCCCCTTCCTGCGTTTCGCCTTTCGCTTATCATCGTCTTTCGGCGAGTCGGGTTCGGGGGAGTTGGGTGGCTGGTATGCCAAATCCTCGCGGGGTGCGAGGGAGGAACGGCCGCGACGCTGCCTGAGTGGGGAGTTGAGCGAGCCCTGAGAAGCGGTGGAAGGGGGCTTGGATGAAGATCCGGCTGATACGTCTGACAATGCGACCGAGCGCGCAGGCGAGGCACGCAGGCCGCTGGTGCCTTCAGCTCCATGTTCTGCACCAGCAGTGCTTGCTCGTTTCCTCTTCGGCAATTTTCGGGAAGCCGAGCGCGATATTGATGCTGAGGCCGCTGCTGAAGGAAGGTAGGCGCACACGCCTTCGTGTAGCAGATCAATCCCGACGAGCTTGCGAAGGGTCGAGATGATGTCGGGGTCAAGATTGCTCATATCAGCACTCTTGTGTTTGTTATCCTGCTTTGTCGCCTCGCCACAGTCGATAATCCCTTCCCGCTTCATCACGTCTCTAGCACTTAGCGCACAGCCAGGGACGATGAAATGGATGACTGCGTCTGGTCCAGACGCTGGTACCGAAATCTTGTGAAAACGGCAGTTGGAGCGCGTGACAGGTGAATTGTAAGATTCCGACGATGTGGGTTTGTCGCTTGTGGAAGGTCGAGGTGGACCATGGTGATGTCGATGTTGGGGAGTAGAGGGGATGACCACTTCAGGCCTTAGTTTGAATATAGGAAATTTCCCCTTGATGACAGGGACAAGAGAGGAACGACTGTGGATCGATCCACGGCTGAGGATGGATGAACGGCTGCGAGTGCTTCGCGAATCGTTACTCTCCGAAGCCGAGGCCGAGTCTTCGTCGGCCTGGCTAGGGTGTGGCACCTCGAGCGATGAGGGGGGCGGAGTATCGAGCCGGATTTCCGCTTTTGGTGTCGAGGAGCGGGAGGCAGATTCATCGTCCGACTCGGGAGACTTGGAGTCCTGTGAAGGAAGAGGATCAAATTGAGATACAGGACCGAAGGAGTCCTTGGTGGGGGTTTTATCGTCAGATGGATCCTCGTCTGGTTCGCTATCAGGTGCTGTAGAGAGGAAGATGGCCGGTGGGATAGGCTTTTCCACCACTGAAGGCTCAGGCTCCTCGTTGGCGGGAGCCATTGGTACATCGCCCTCGGGGTCGGCCGGCGAAATGATATCGTCCTCCAAGCCGTCTTGCACATTTTCTGGCAGTGGCGAGCTGAGAACAAAACGGAGAAGGTGAGAATAAAGGTGGATGGAACAAAGTAAATACGCACGTCGGTTCGTCGCTCTCTGTTATCGGGGGTGCGGCAATGTGTTCATCACTGCAGAGGGTGTTGCCATGTAAGGGCCGACGTGTAAGCAATCCATGCTTCAAGACTGACCTTGGGGCCGGGCTCAGGTCTCTGGTTGGCGCAGAGTCGGTCGGAATACTGCTCGAGTCCTCGTCGGTAGGCACAGTCTCCACGTGGCTGACCGAAGGATGCACGATGGCCATGTGATCGTCGCCATCGACGTTCTCGGCGAGGTGCTGACTAGCCACCCCGTGCACAAAAGTGAATAGATCTTCAACTCCTTCGAAGGTTGTGGCCTCTTCTGCCGGTAAGACGGCGGGGGGTTCAGTCGACACGTTCGATATCTCCTCCGCGAGAGGTGCTGTCTCGCCCTCCGCTTCTACTTCAGCCGAGATCAGAGGCCCATCTGCTGGCAAGATTGAGGTCGGATCGGTTGATGCGTCTGATATCTCTTCAACGACAGGGACCGTTTCATCCTGAGTTACCGCTCCAGTAAGAGTGGTAGGCTCTTCAACTACCAGAGCCGTGGGGCGAGGAGCATCATCCATTGAAGGCGGAAGAGACTCCGGGAGATCAGCCTCAGCTGTGCTGAATGAGACCGGCTCGCTTGGCAAAACATCCACCGGTTCCTGTGCTTCAGTAAAGCTAGGCAAAGCCCCAAAATCAACCGGCTCATCGTGCTCTGCCTCTTCTTCCTCCGTGGCAACACCTCCAGCCAAGTCATGAGAAATGTCCATAGACTCGGATGGAGCAAAAGCATCTTTGTGGTCGGTGGAAGGTACAGGTACCGCGTCGGCGGCAACCACAGTGCTGGCGTCATCATTGGAGTCGGCGATAATCTGATCCGTCATATCCGGAGAGGATTGCTGATGCATAACGTGCTCGATTGTCTGTGATACCCAGCCGGTAACGACTTCAGTGATATTAGAGTTGGCATCACTGGGAAGCCAACGGTCGACCGACATCTCGGTCGGGTCTTCAACGTCGTACGGCAGGGAGAGTACCGATGTATCCTGGTAGAACTCAAAATTTTCGGCAAGGCTCTGGATCTCGACGTCCTCGCTGAAAGTGTCGAGGGATTGGGTTGCCGGGAGTAGAAGGCTATCGACTCCGAGCGGTATCTCGCCTTGTGCGGCATGTGACGCCTCTACCGGAAGGGAGTGTAACGCAGGCATGGCGCGCTCATTCTCCGGCTCGTCTGTAGCCAAAGCTGGGAGCGCAGAAGGAGAGTTTGCGTAATTGGCTGAGGGTGAAGAGGGTAAAGCCGCAGATTCCGGTTCTGGTGTGGTGGCTGCAACCATGGGAGGCTGAATCTCGCCAGAAAGATTCGCTAGGTCCTCCGAGGAGTCGGGGAGGAGAACGAGGACATCAGGTGCGACAATATGCTCCTCTGAATCAAGTTCATCCACTTCGTCTTCCCCTTCCTGGTCCCCGATATCAAGATCTTCATCCAGAAGCTGCAGCCCTGTATCCGTGCTGAGTTGAATGGAATCGTCCAGAGTTTCAGCTAGAAATTTTTAAGATGAGCACTTGAAGTAGGCGTTCGATAATGATATGAAACAAATCACCTGGCTCAAGGGACGCAAAGTGCTGAGGCAACGTCGCAGCGGCACCCAGTTCCGGAGAGCCAGATTGAGGTGATGCTTCATGGTCGAGTTGATCACGCTCATCCTGGCGCTGATCCGACTCTGCGTCTTCTGCATCTTCGCTTCCGCTGTCCTCGCCAACATCATTGACGTTCTTCATTTCGTGCCCGCCGTCTTCCTCGTCTTCCTCCTCGTCTTCCTCATCGCCAGGTATATAAGTAGGAACTGTGTATATGAACGAGAAAATTAAGCAGCTGATGGTAGTGTGGCCGACACTAAGATGTGGATATCTCGAAGAAAATGGGCATCACGTACTGGAGTCTTCGCCTTCTGCGTCTTCAGATTCGTCAGAGAAAAACAAAGAGTCTGTAGAATGCCATATGAGCGTCTCTTCAAGGGCATGCCTCGATCTACTCACCGCTGCGTGAGTCATCAACCATGTCGTCATCTGATAATATCGAGTCTAGGAAGCTACGCGCTCAGCAGAGCTCATATCAATAAGGTATAAATGTCCCACCGTCGCCAGCGTTGTTGGGTATAGTGCTCGTGTCCATCTCGGCGTCGGCGTCTGGAGAAATGATCGAATCTGAAAATACAACATTAGCGTGACGCCAATGGCCCAGCTCAAGATTGTGCAGTATTACCTTCGCTTTCATCCTCTGCGCCCGATGGATAACCCAGCTCTCTAGATGCCTCTTCCCGGGGAGCAGAGAATCTATTTGCACTTTGCCCCTCGGCCTCTCCTTCCGCATCATCCTCGTTTTCCCAACTCCCTCCGTCTTCCTCCATCACTTCTTCATCCTCCTCCATAATGGTCTCCGGGATTTTGAACTGAGGCTGTACCAGATGGCGGGCAAATTCCTCATAGTCAACCTCCTCGGGCCAATCACCCTCGACAGCTTCATCTTCATGCGCGCCATCTTCGTCCTCCTCTATAGAACCGTCAGAATTGCCTCCAAACGTTAGCTCCCCATCATATACACCTGCAGTCTCCAATGGATCCGCGCTCTCATCAAAGTCCGGTTGTTCAATGGCCTCAGGCTCGTTGTCGCTATCGCTGTCCAACACTATTGCCTCTTCTTGGGTTCGGCCATCCTCGTCTGTATAGGGGTCACTCAAAAAGTCGATTTCATCAGGTTCCTCTTCGTTCGCTAGTAGTTCCTCGTCGCCGCCATCAAATTTGCCTACATACAGGTCGAGGTCATCTCTATTACCACAATGTTTTTAGTGTTGCAGTTAAATACCTGGAAAGCGTCCACCCTTTCTGAGGTAGGCAAAACTATCCTCGGCTTCGTCCTGTTCGTCCTCCAATGCGGGAGACCAAAAGAGTGATGTTGTGTTGCCGGCGCCACTAGTCCGATTTTCTGGCCTAAGAAACGGGCCGCTGGTATCCCCCACACTCTCGCCTTTCGAGCCAGACCCCACCGCAAAGAAGCTCCTATCTCCTTTGAGTTTGGTTACCGATCCGGGATTGAGCGCATTCTGAATGACAGCGCTGATGTCGCCTACAAACGAGTCGAACTGTGTTGCCGAAAGCTGGTCATAGGGATTGATAACTGGCGGGCGGAGGTGAGGAGGGGGCTGGTATCGGGACATGACTGAGGTGGTGGTGGTGGTGGTGGTGGTGGTGGTGGCTGGAACAACGACGCTTAATTACCCGGTTTCATCGGGAAGACAAAGCGGCTTGGCCCTTGGGCGCAAACTGCAAGCGCAGGTCACGTGCCCAACACACAGCACCACGCAACGGTAGCTGTCCGCGGATTCCCCGGGGCGTGCGGTCAGAAATAAGACAATTGACTTGAACGTTCTGTGTAACTGCCTTTAAAGATTGTAAGTACGCGCATATTTAACAAAGGGCCAGAGACGACTGCGTGTCGTTTTTTAATGGTGTTCAAAATGTAGCTCAGTTACCAAGGTCAATTAACCTCTGATTCGCCTCAAGTCTGAAGCTCAGACTTCGGCGATTGTTTCGATGTTTTATACCGTTGATATAAGTTGGCCTAGATCGTACATCCTTGCAGAGACAGGGAAAGAGGTGGGTCTATGCGCTTCTCATATCATCATACAGCAACGGCCTAAAAGACCAACCCCGATCACCCTCAAAGTCGTTGTCCATCTGGCGAGCTCTGCTCAGGCGGAACAAAAATGTGCTCTCGGTACCATTTCAGCTCTAGGAATGATCACCACTTCAGTGCTGGCAATCCTTGAAAAGGCTTATCGCTCTCACCTTGGATCGAGCCGCGGATGTCGTCCAAAGCCCTAAAACAGAAAAATCGTGTCAGCACATATACCATCACCAGAATGCAGGCATGGTACCGGTGGTTGCTTTCAGTTTTCCTGCTTTCAGTACGTCTATTAGAAGCGCCGGGGTACCACCTCCGGCACAGTTCCTATAACGGCTCGAGTAATTTAATCTCCTTGCGCAGGTGGCAACTTGACGTTTTCCTGACCTTGATAGAGCTTACATCTGTAACCAGTTGTATCAGCGTTTTACCTGCAATAATGATAGAGCGCATCCGCGTACCGATAATACGATAATGTAAATGGTCGACTAACTCGGGCATTTCTTCTACAAGGAATCCCCTGTCGGCGTGAACAGATGATCCAGCAAGGATGCCCACGCCTTTGTTTGGAATCCACGATTTAACATAGTCTAACACGGCTTGCTTGACGGTGGCTTGCGTATGCGGGGATGCGAGGCATTGGGCGGTGAGACCAGACTACTCCAGAGTGCTCAGATAATGATTGACCAGACCGATTTACAGCGCTTACGAGACCATGCTGCTTGATGCACCATTCGTTCATACTACAAAAGAGAGCTTCATGAGCACGGTACGAGAAGCGAGGACAATCAAAGCCATATGTACTTGTCAAGAACCTGCTTCTCCGTCTTGATGATATAACATATACCTTGCTCGTCTACGATGTCGAGGTTACCATTGGTGATTAGGACGGCTATCTAGAGACCCAGATAAAGTCAACCATCGTGCGATATCAAGGATGCAGCGCGCTACAGACCTCGAGTATCTGATCCGACTTCGGGTCCAAACCCGTCATCTGCAGTGCAAGGAATGCAGTTGGAGTACAATCGTGAGACCTTCACAGTCCATGGATCATAGTACACCTACTCTTGCACTCACCTCACAGTCGATCCAGACCATAGGCCCGTCCTCCCACCGGAGCGGTTTCTCCACCCGCGTTGGGACGGTCAGAGTGCTCGGGTGAACAAACCTCCGAGCTGACGGTGATCCAACCGTGGCACGCGGGTAGAATTCAGGCGCGTTCGCATCCATCTTCCGACTGCTGTAAGGTCGCTTGAAATTGCGCGAGGCGATATGAGGGTTTACCAAGGTGTTCAGTCGGTAAGTTGACGCGGTTGTAGATCTCAGAGCACCGTTCAGGATGGTGCTCATGTCCAGGCGTCTCCGAATTTCGAAGAGAACGTGTTCGCAGCACCGAGGAAGCCAGTGCGCGTGACTCGACGCGTCGCGCGTTTGCCTCCGTTTCATCCATCCGATGATTAACCGAGCAGCAAATACTAATATCAGTGATTCGTGAAATGCCATCCAGGCGCCATTATATCATGTCACTCTATATATGGCATATAGTCTAGCTAACATGCCCTCCTGGCCCTGCGTTGTCTAGCTAGGTATTAACTTAATACTTGCCTGTGAATACTGTACCCAACGCGGCCCATTTTGCCCCTGCCATCAATAAACATGAACATATAACGACAGATCCTGTGAGGGCACTTGTTACTATTCATGCTTCTAACTTCAACTTGTGCACTGTGTTACTCGCCTGCGTACAACCCGACGTCGTGGAAACTCCCACTTGCGTCTCGAATGGCCCCTGCAATCGGTGGGCCAGTGAGGGCGCCAACGGCCATGATGGTCATATCCATTCCGACTCGACGACCAATGTCGTGAGTATCGCCCATTTGTGCGATTGGACTCGGGATCAAACTCACGAACGCGCCCGACGAACATCTATATAGAAATATTCGTTAGTTAGCCTTTCAATCGGCCCAGAGAAACGCACGCGCCCGTATACCACCGCAATGGCAATCAGCGATCCAAAATTTGTCATATACGGCCACACGTAGGTCATCACTCCCGCAAGAAGCGTGAATGGGATGAGGACGTTCAGCGGTCCGTATTTGTCAGCGAGGAAACCGCTTGATATCCGGCCCACAAACGATGCAGCATTTGCGATGGAGACGAGATAGAATGAGAGGTCTGGGTTCACGCCGATAGCTGCAGCTGCGACATCGATGTATGTGAGACCTAAGGCGGAAGTACAGTGAGTGAACTACGTGCAAGAGAAGCTCAGGAAAACCAAGTCTGACATGTGTACAATCCGAGGAAAGCGAATATTGTTGATATGCAGTAAATAGTGTACGGCGCAAATTTAAATGCGCTTAGGTTGAGAAGTCCCCCGTCGACGTGCCGAGCTGGTAATCGTCGGCGCATTGTCTTTAGATCACGAGCATTAGCAAAGCCGTCTTACCGGATCATATATGCAATGAACGTGCCAAATTCGCGACGGATAGCGTGCATAATAGGATAAAGCCCAGAATTCGCACGCTGACAAGCTTTACTCTCAGCCTCGTGATGACAGTGATAGAATATATGATTCCTTACGTCCAGCGGAATCCCACCAGTGGAATGAGCTTCCGTGTCGCAATGGGGATAACGGTGCCGCCTATCGATGAACCTATGGCCACAACGCCATAAGCCCTCGAGCGTTTTTTCAGAACTAGAAAAATTTACTAGGTTAATACCGGGCCTAGTCTTTCAGCTACATGGTACCTACACCAATGCGACACGACTGCAATTGTCGGCCCGAATATTAAACCAGATGTAATCTGATAACATTTTTGTTAGAAAGTCAATAGGTCGAATGAGGCATCTTTTACGAACCCCAATCGCCACTCCTTGGCATATTACAAATTGCCAATACGTTTTGCACTCTGCAATCAAAAATACCGCAATGACGTGCAGTACACTAGCAGGCCCAACTATCAATCTGAGGTACCCGATGTCGAACAAACGACCTGTTATCAATCCCTAATATATGTGATGAGCGTGATTAGATATATAAAGGCGAGGCAGATTTAGAAGAAGGGGCGTACCGGAAAGAATACAAGAGAGTACTATGTCGTTGAAATAGTGCCATGTTCAAATGAGAGCTGGCACCACACGTGACTGATGGTGGACACACCTGTAGCGATCCAATCCATGCGCTATCGCAGAAGTATGTTACCCCTCGTCCCACGCATACGTGTGCTGACATCCACTTACATTGTAGAAGGTGACTGATCCCTCAGTAGCGTTTCCTGATAATATGTTTGAAATACACCCCAGGCGTTGACAAACCCAAATCTATATTGAGGAGTGTTTCATCATCACGGGATTATGCACGTCTATGATCCTAAAACCCACGTTGAGAAGGTGAGACAGACCGCCTGCCATAATCGGAGATGATTAGCCGACTGCTGAGTACTGGTAATAACGCAGGCGGTACCTGGAACTCACCCCCATTACAACCAACCAAGCGCGAAGTCCGCCATCGGGAAAAGTCAAGTCTATGTCTTTTACTGGCAGAGAAGACTCCACCGCAGACTCCTCCTTCGTGTTGGCAGCCTTTGGCACCTGCCCGTGGTCTTCGACAGACGACGTGATGGATGCTTCATCTGGCACATCCCGCTCTCGCGTCTCAGCTCGGCTAACGTCCGTGACATTTGTCTTTGAGAGTCCTCGTTGTATGGCGGGCTCTGTCATTCTTGCACTCGTAGCGGGGAGCAGTGGGAGAGGGACGATTAGAAAGCCCCAAGAAGGTCTCCTTTTATGACATCGGACATCGTGCACGCTAGCGAATTTTCATTTGGACCCAGGCTTGAGTCATGGTGCTTGACTTGAGAGGCCGCGGCGACTTTGTAGTAAGCATATGAGGACTAACGAATCGAGCTTTCCTAGTGGTTCGGTAAATCTCGGTTCCAACCTGCCGTGTAGCTCTGTCAGCAAAAGACCCCCTACTCCCTGAAGGAGCATCCATTTCAGGAAATCGACGAGGCACAACGTGCTGTGGGATGACATTTGCAATCCAGCACCGACTGGTCACTGAGGACCTGAAGACGCCATCGCGAGCAGCAGCATGTAAAGGGGCAGGAGAGCTGTCATGTCAATATTTTCGCCGAAAAGCATACGAAAATCGCGCAGGACCAGGTAGGCAGAGGTCCGGAGGAAGCTGGCAGTAACGGCATGTGTGTATTTGGAAGAGTCGGATGACGAGTTCATTCAACTTCAAGGGACCATAGCGTTAAGTACGTCCGTGTTATGTAAGAGCGGGACATTCACCGGTGGCAGCTAAATGGCAGCTGCCAGTGCCTGCCTCGGAGTCGCCCTGAGGACGACGTCGATCAGGTCCAAAGATTGAGTACCGCAACGCAGCGGCGCCACGATCGACGAGGTCATATATGTTTGTATTCATCCATCATGCGCATGTTGCAGTGCCTAGATCCCACAGCAGTCAACTATGCTATTGTTGAAAATCACGAGTGTACACACGGCGATTGTCTAGCGGTGGCCGCGGTACTTACCATCTATCCATACCGCAGACCCGCAACTATGTGTAACCCCACGCTTGCCTTTCTTCATGCGCTCGTTAACACTTCGGCACCAACGCCAGTTTAAAGCAACCCTCTTTCTCTAGGCTAAAAGCCTCTTGTGACCAAATGGCTCGATATCTTCAATATAATTATTCAGCAAGAGACTAAGGTTGGCGTAGATGCAAGTGAATGGGTGACCCAGACCGAATATACCGCTCTGGGTTTGAATGAAAATGTGAGCGTTTGATCGTGGACGAGTCAATATGAGGGGGACGCAGACAGGGAAAATCATCATAAGAACACATCGGGTGATGTGTGTCCCTATCGCACTCAAGTTTTCGAAATCGTGTGGGAGGTGGAGGAAGGTTGAGATTGCGCGTCAAGGACTTTCAGTGTAGCAAACTTCAGAGCGTGTTGCCTCTTCGAAGAGCATGTCGGCTTGAACGGCGATGACTCTGCTTAGCCGTAGCATGTTGAGCCGCAGCTGCAGCAATACATCAATGTAGCGAATCCCAGAGACAGAGGTAAGACATGGACGTCTGTGCTAGTGTCAAAGTAGCATTTTGGCAAAGAGAGCGCACTCTTTGACAATCCTGGGTTAGCTGTATTCGGCAAGAGGAGCCAATCTCCATGATTCGATAGAATATAAACCAGAGAAGGAAATCTCAAGCGAGATTGATCTAGAAAGAATCGCGAAGTTTCGAGAGAAGCTGCCGCCTGCATTGGTATCCGACCTCCCCGAGATAGTCACGTTCAAGGGACCGTCAGAACTTTGGGTTCTGACACTAACCTCGGTCTGTGCCCGAGGCTACGGTGACCGGGGACATCCTGAATTGCGACACCGTCACAACTTCAGCATATTATTTTCTAGCTATCTACATGGTCTGCATGATATTCTGAACATACTCCACATATTTTCTTGATGCCCTGTGTGGTCGTTGCGGAAATGCGGGCGCTGCAATTTCGGCTTACAAAGAAATGGGTACTACTGGGGTTATGTAAGAAAATCCAAATGGAGAACTCACAACCAGGCCATAGCTTCACAACCATGCATCGTACTAACAAGCACTAAACGGCCAGTATACTCAAAAATATTCTACGAGATAGGTGCACCCATTTAGTCGACATATTTCCATGATGGTTGTGATAGAAGTGATGGTGGCCCCCGGAGACCGGCTGCGCCACCAGCATCCGAGGTTGGTGTCAGAATTCAAAGTTCTGACGGCCCCTTGGTCACGTTCCTACAGTTCCGCGACAAAAGTATTCGTAACAACAGGTGTAAACAAATGTGCCCCCATCCCCCAGCAAATATCTGAACCGCACCAGTATATGCAACTGCCTACAAGAAACTATGAGTAGAGAGACCATAGAGTGTAGAATAATACAGCGCAGAAAAAGAATTAAAAAAATGAGCTAGTACTTTGTGTTCCATCCATGAGCAGCAATCACCGCTTGGACGCGTTGAGGCATACTTTTTACCAAGCCCTTGAGAAAGTCATTGTCAATCTGCTCCCAGACTATGGGTAGCACTTTGGCAAGCCTTTTCTTAACCGCGTCAGGCCCACTTTTTGTCTCCGCGATGTCGGGGTACATTTCGTGGAGCAACTCTTTCAAGCGCTTCCAGACGTGCTCAATTGGATTGAGATCGGGGGATCGTGGCGGCCATTTTTCGACATTGACATTGGATCTGAAGAGCCAGTCCCCCACGATATGTGCACTGTGGGAGGTCGCATTGTCTTGCACAAATAAGGGGTCGCCGAACCGACTTTCAACATCCTGCAAGACCGGGAGAAGATGAGTCTGCAGGATATCAAGATAGGTGTGTGAGTTCATATTGCCCATGGTGATGGGGACGAACGGGCCTCGTGAATTCCAATAGAAACAACCCCAGACCATCAGCTTAACGTCGGGCCCGGATTTCATGCCCTTGATGCAGTCGGGATGGTATCTCTCTGCCGCACTTCGGAACACCCAGCGTGAGCGTGGGTCCTTCGATTTCTCAACGGAGCATTCATCACTCCAAATAACACCCTGCCAGTCCTCATCCTTCCAATTCGCGTGTTCCCTAGCCCAAGCTAACCTCCTCCTAGCATCGATTGGTGTCAGCTGGGGCCGCGGTGCCAGTGGATGCTTTTTTATGCCTCCCACGGCCAACGCTCGACTCACGGTCCGTGTCGACACGTAAGGAGCAATATCGTTGCGCAATTTTGCAAGGGTGGTGCGGCGGGATTTTCGGGAGGTGCGCCTCAGTCTACTGGTGGTCCTCTGGCTGAGCTTTCGTGGTGCGCCGGATTGTGGCAGGTTTTCGATGCTTCGTCGGGTGTGGTAGCGCTGAATGAAACTCCGAACGGTGTTGTATGGAAGGTGCAATTCATCAGCAACTTTCTGGTAGATACCATGGACTTTCCATAGTGCGATTATTTGGCCTTTCTGGAAGTCAGAGAGGTATTCGTGTGTCATAGTATGAGGCGCGAGGAGGACGAATATGACTCTCAAAGTTCGCGATGAAGTCCCGGATGCAAACCAGCTCGGGCGGTGTTACGAATACTTTTGTCGTGGAATTGTAGATAGCCATTCTACCCGTTGGTTGCTTGGGTTCTGCGCCTTTACGGTGGGCAGCGATTGTGAGGGGGTTTTTGAGCTGGTGATGGTCGACATCGGCACTGCTGAGCCTATATCGGAAGCAGTTGCGCAGCATTGCGACTGCCGGAAGTGAGAGCAAGTTGGCCTTGTCACCGCACAACGTTCGTCAACGAAACGGATCGATATTAACTGAGTTCTTTCCTTTGAATGTTAGGCATAGTGTACGACTTGAGAGCCCATGGGCATTGCAGCCGAGTCGATGCTACTCAGGTGAATGGCTTCCTTGTCCTTGTCCAGTGTCTAGAAGTCGTTCAAAGTGGTATCAAAGCTGCCTAAGCTATTTCCTGTGAAGCCACTCTAGCCGTGCGAGGGTTGTATAATAAGTAGCTGCATAGTGAAACAATGACACAAAAAGCGACTGTGGCGTTGAGTCAGGACTCGGCGTACCCGGGGGGTCCTAGTGGGACCCCTTCTCGTGGTAAGTTACAGTGGCGTACTCGCCGCCAGACTAGTACTACGGAAGACGTTGCGGGGCAAGGTGACTACGCAAAGTCGATTTGGCAATCATCTTCCGACTTTGCAGCAAGTTAACGCAACCGACTCTAAACTTTTGGGTGCCTGCGCATTTCTTACAAAGTCGTGTGCTGCTACTCTACCATGGACAATTACGAGAAACGAGTTGACCAGGCAACGTCTAGCGACCCTCGTGAAATACTGGGTGCTATTAGTATAGTTGTGGGCGAAGAAGGTGTCGTATATACTCTTCCCAGATAATTCATTTCCGTTAGTTTGCTGACGCTACCGTTCTCAGGAAAGACACTCTACCACCATGCGTCGGGTTTCCAATCCCTAGCTTCCGATGCTGCACCTCTCGGCAAGGACAGCGCCATTACCTTGGGATCAGCGGGCAAGTTCATTACCCATATCGCGGCACTCCAGTGCGTCGATAAAGGCCTGATTAATCTTGACGAGCCGGTCTACGCGCATCTCCCCGAGCTGGAGTCTCTGCAAATCATCTCCAAAAACGAGGGTCCGGATGCTTCGACTAAGCCATTTACGCTGCGGTTCCCAACCAAGAAGATCACCCTCCGCCATCTCCTCACGCACACGAGCGGCATCGCTTCCCCAGAGGCAACCCCTGAGTTGCAGGCATGGAAAGCATCCAAAGCCGACGAGCCAGAGCCTGGGGAAGACGTCCGTGACCCTATCGTGCGGATGTTCTCTATGCCTCTCCTCTTCGAACCTGGTGAAGGCTGGGAATACGGGTCGAGCATACACTGGACCTCCCTCCTCATATTCAGACTCACGAAGCAGCGCATGGCGGTTTACGTCCAGGAGAATATCTTCAACCCCCTCGGTATGACTTCGTCGACGTACCAACCGGCGAGCAACCCCGAGATCCGTGCGCACCTACTAAGCATGGTCCGTCGGGACGCTGAGGGTCTTCTCTTTCCCGTTAATCAGGAGCCCATGGACCTCGCTTGTAGCATCACCGACCTTGGCAAGGTCCTCGGGGACCTCATCGCGCCAACCTCCAAGATTTTGAGCAAAGAGAGCGTAGCCCTGATTTTCAGTCCAGCGTTCCCGCAAGGCACTCCCGCGTCTACGGCTATTCGGGGCAATACGGAGAACTACGCGGCGCCGGCGGGTATTCCTCCAACAATGAAGGAACCGCCTATCAACTATACTGTGTTGGCCGGGTTGTTCGTCGAGGACGTGTTGCCGCTGTCTGGCATGCCGGCTGGAACGGTAACTTGGAACGGCATGCCGAACGTCGTCTGGGCGGTGAATAGAAAGAAAGGTTTGGCAGCACTGTGGGGCACACAGTTGTTGCCGGTGGATGATGAGAAGGCTGTGGAGGTTATGATGGAGTTCTTGAAGGGGGCTTGGGCTGCCGAGTTTGCCCTGAAGTAACTTAACATTGCCAGTCTTGTCCCTCGCTGCCTTTCCGGGAGAATCGTCAGCTAAGCGGTTGTAGTTGTATATCAAGTCAAACGAAGAGGCCTTCAATTGATCGTGATTAGAGGTGTCTATAAGAGAGTTAGACGGAAGAACAAAATCCCAGCGAATCTGCAAAATAGCATAGCGCGGACTAGAGTGACGGGCGGAGGCGCTCAGACAAGAAAAATAATCGTGCCAGCTTCACCCCGCATTCGCTGCTTATTGGTGGGGATCTCTTACTGATGAACTAGGCGACTCTGACGAACAAGTTGTCAATGCTTTTACTCTTTTGATTCGCGCGCAAAAACGTAAATTTGATCAGGTTTCGACTTCAGCTACCACTGCTCCAGTGGTAACCTCTCCCTCTAACGAAGAAGAGGAGCCTGCTCATATTTATTGTTCACTCATCGTGTGCCTGCTATAATGCCAAGATCTCACAACCATGTTTTGCCAAAAATTACTAGTGTAAATGCGGCGGTTGTTTAGCGATGAGTACTTACGATTTATCCTCCTCACCAGATGTCGCGAACCTGCCATCATGTGCAACCCTATGCTTGCCTTTCTTCATACGTTCAGTCCGCAGTTTAAAACTTCAATACCAACGCCAGTTCAAATCAGCCCTCTTTTATGGATTGAAATTTGCTTGTCCCTGATAGCTCGAGACCTTCAGTATACTTATTCCGGCAGAAGACCAGGGCCGGTGTAAATGTGAGCGAATGCGTAGTCTTGCTCGAATGCCTAGCTTCGAGGTTCGTCCGTTGTAGCACTACGTCGAGTAGCTGCGTTGAAAGCCAGATATTTAATCATTGGCAAGTCGATATCGGAGGACAGCAGATAAGTAAGACCATCCTCCTTGATGTCCTTATCGCACTCAAGCCTTTGAAATCTTGCGATAGGTAGAGGAGGGTTTGAGGCAACGCGTCAAGAACATTCAACGTAGCAAACTTCAGAGCGAGTTGTCCCTTCGCAGAGGTTATGAAAGCGTGCCAGCCCAAGCGGGGATAGCTTTGATTAGCCGTGGGATTGTGGGCCAAAGCTATAGCGGTACCGGATCCCAGAGACAGAGGTAAGATGTGGACCTTTATAGTGTCAAGAAATGCGTTGACAAGGAGGACGGGCAAGTGATTGCAAAATTGGACGATCCTAAGCTGTCTTTACTGAACAAGAGAAGTCAATATCCATGGTGCGATAGGATACAGACCAGGGAAGGAAGTCTCAGGCGTGGATTCTCAAGCACGGGTATCGTGTTTTGAGAGAGCCGCAGAAGTCGCCTGTAATAACCGACCTCCCCGAGATATTCGCGTGCCCAGACAGTTATTCCACCAGCTCTTCGCTGCAGTCTGCACCTCTGAGGACGACGAGCGGGGGGACCTTGGAGCTGGTGGTGGTGGTGGTGGTTGGCGGCACCCCTAGAAGTCGACGTCGGCACCGCTGGGCTTATATCGGAAGCAGTTGCGCTCCCGCAGCTTTGCGACTGCCGAAAGCGAGAGCAAGTTGGCCTCATCACCGCACAACACTCATCATTCAACTCCCAACGGTCAACGCCTCGTCTGGTACAGCGCACCCGAACTCTCCTCTCGCCCCCTTTCCATGGCCCACACAGATGACTTTATTGATCTCGTATCCCAGTCAAATCCTGCTGCCCGAGCATCACACAGTCACAGCAATTCCCGAGGTCTCGCTCTTGACCCTTTCTTCGACGATGAGGACGACACCCTCCATTCGCACTCAAACACGGACTACCTAGGTGCCCCCTCTCACGACAACAGATCATACAGTCACAATCGAGTGGACTTTCTCGATGATCCTGACGCCTCCACTTCGAATCTGCCACTGTCACATCACTCTGCTCTGCCCGCAGGTCTTCGTGGTACACGTGGAACTGGCGAAAATCGACACACTTGGATACTAGACGATGAGGATGATGTGCATCTGGGAGCACCAGCTATAGCGGTACCCACTGTAGCATCTTCGAGTATATCAAGAAGTACCGATGTCACGACAAAAGGGTTGCGCCCAAAATGGACCTGGCCATGGCAGAAGAAGCAGGTGCTGGAGGGGGAGAGGAAAATATGGCTCAACGACGAGACTGCGAATGGTCTCTCTGGGTTCTGCTCGAACTACGTCTCGACGAGCAAATACAACTTGATCACATTTGTCCCAAAGTTCTTCGCAGGTGAGTTTTGCACAGCTGCTGCTTTGACACCGCGTTGTTTATGTTCACTATCCAGAGCAATTTTCCAAGTATGCGAATGTATTCTTTTTATTCACCGGTAGAGCACATCAATTTGTCCTTTGGTGTTCCATATTAACCCATATCTGCCTAGCCTGCATCCAACAAATCCCGGGTGTATCACCAACAAATCGGTGGACAACTATCGCCCCTCTCAGTCTCGTGCTTTTGGCATCGGCGTTTAAAGAAGCGCAAGAAGACTTGGTGCGCAGGCCCCGTGATTGCAGTGGTCATCTTTGGTTAAACTTGCCCATTCTCAGAAACGTCATCAATCGGATGGGGAGCTCAACGCACGACTTGCACAAGTGCTATCACCATCTGGTACTTTTGTGCAAAAGCGGTGGCGCGACATTCGTATCGGGGATGTAGTTCGGCTTGAGAGCGACAATTTCATTCCGGCAGACATTGTTCTGATCAGTTCTAGTGAGCCAGAGGGGCTATGCTATATTGAGACAAGTAATCTTGACGGGTGGGTGTTCCTATCTTCTCAAACTATCCAATCTTCGGTCTAGTCTGATTCGCATCCTTAGCGAAACCAACCTCAAAATCAAGCAAGCCTCTCCCCAAACCTCCCATCTAATGACACCTGCACAAGTTTGCGCTTTGCGCGGTTACGTGCGCTCAGAGCAACCAAATAACTCGCTTTATACCTATGAAGGGACGTTAACGCTTACTGAAAATGATGGGTATTCCGGGACGAAAGAAAGACAGATCCCTATGGGTCCCGATCAGATACTCTTGAGAGGAGCCCAAATACGCAATACCCCTTGGGTTTATGGGTTTGTTGTCTTTACAGGCCATGAAACCAAGCTGATGCGGAATGCAACGTGAGAATAATATCCTTCGCACTTCATAGTCGTGGTCTGACCGCTGGTATGTAACTATGTTCAAAAGTGCGGCGCCTATCAAGCGAACGGCTGTTGAGAGGCAGGTCAATACGCAAATTGTCTTCCTCTTTATCTTCCTTCTGGCCCTCTCGCTGGGATCAACAATCGGGAGCAGCATTCGGACCGTTAGTTTTTCACCGCACTTGCTGGTCTATTAAACGTATAGGCTCACATAGCAATCTCTAGTGGTTCTTCTCTAGCCAACAGTGGTATCTTCTCATCTCAGGGAGCACCGTTTCAAGAGGTAAGAAGTCTTTTGTAGGTCATGGCTTTTACTTTGGCTAAGTAGTACATCTTAATTTTCTCAGCAACGGAGTTCATTGAAGGTCTGAACTGGACGAGATTGTCCTACTCGCAAGGGGCTTGACTGATTCTCTTTCTATCACAGATATCCTTACATTCGTTATTCTGTATAACAATCTCATCCCAATCTCGTGCGCAGCGTTCCATTCCCTATATAATTCATCAAAGTTCTCATGACCCTCTACTTATAGCCTCATTGTCACGATGGAAGTGGTCAAATTCCAGCAGGCTCAGCTAATCAACTCGGACCTTGACATGTACTACGAACCCACGGATACACCTGCACTATGCCGCACCTCATCACTGGTCGAAGAGCTCGGCCAGATCGAGTACATCTTCTCGGATAAGACGGGGACTCTGACCCGCAACGAAATGGAATTCAGGCTGTGCTCGATCGCGGGTGTCGGGTATGCAGAAGGGCGAGGAGAAGATAGCGATCAGGATGTACGGACGTTTGCCGAGATGAAAGCGCTCCTCGACGGTACAGGTGCGTCGGTGCCCGGACTCATGGCTTCGGGCTCCAGACTGGGCGATGATAGGGAGAGGGAGATTGTCAAGGAATTTCTGACGTTGCTGGCGACGTGCCATACGGTTATTCCGGAGATGAAGGGAGAGAAGATGGTATACCAGGCCTCGAGTCCTGATGAGGCCGCACTCGTCGCTGGCGCGGAGATATTGGGTTATCGCTTCCACGTTTGTCCTCTCCCCCAATTAATTTTTCATCAAGTCGCGTCTCATCTCTTACTACTTCTGTAGGTTCGCAAGCCAAAATCGGTGTTTGTACAGATACAGGGCCGCTCAGAAGAGTTTGAGATCCTCAACGTATGCGAGTTCAACTCGACACGAAAGCGGATGTCAACTGTCGTTCGAGGGCCCGATGGGAAGATCAAACTTTACTGCAAAGGTGCTGACACTGTTATACTGGAGCGTCTATCACAAGATCAGCTGTACACGGAACAGACCCTCGCCCACCTTGAGGTTTGTCGATCTGTCTCCCTCTATTTCCGCCGCAGCCGCTCATAGATCTCTCCGTAGGACTATGCGACAGAGGGACTCCGAACGCTCTGCCTAGCGATGCGCGAAATACCAGACGCCGAGTATCGGCAGTGGTCCACTCTATACGACCAGGCTGCTGCGACCATCAGCGGGCGCGGAGATGCCCTCGATAAGGTTGCGGAACTTATTGAAAAGGAAATGTTCTTGCTCGGTGCCACGGCCATTGAGGACAAGCTGCAAGAAGGTGTGCCTGATGCGATCCATACCCTGCAGTTAGCCGGCATCAAGGCAAGCCCGAGTTGATCTACCCAGCTTGAGGAAGCCTAATTCATTTTGTTATATCCTATCAGATATGGGTTCTTACTGGGGATAGGCAGGAAACTGCCATCAATATCGGTTTGTCATGTCGACTGGTATCCGAGTCTATGAATCTGGTTGGTTCCCTGCCCAGTTTTCTCATTTCGAGGTGCGGTCCTAACTATGGCTGTTGCTAGGTCATAGTCAACGAGGAGACTATGCATGATACCAAGGAATTCATCACAAAGCGTTTATCCGCGATCAAGAGCCAGCGTAAATCGGGGGAGTTGGAGGACATGGCGCTTGTAATAGGCGCGTCTTGTTTCGACTACATCCATTAACAACACAACAGCTGAATAAACTTGAATCTACAGATGGCAAGAGCCTGACTTATGCGCTTGAGAAGGAGTTATCCAAGGACTTCCTTGAGCTAGCCATCTTGTGCAAAGCCGTCATTTGCTGTGCGTACAACCGTCCAGAAGCTAGCGTGGGGGACCGTCTGATCTTGTGACATCAATTACCGCAGGCCGAGTGTCTCCGCTGCAGAAGGCGCTTGTTGTAAAACTGGTTAAGAAGAACTCGAAGGCCCTCCTCTTGGCCATTGGTGATGGCGCCAACGACGTTAGCATGATCCAAGCGGCTCACGTGGGCGTCGGCATATCTGGTGTTGAGGTATGTTAAATATGATGGTTTGTCGATGGCCAGTCGGCAAGTATTAAATGGATTGCCTAGGGGTTACAAGCTGCTCGCTCTGCCGATATAGCGATCTCACAGTTCCGATTCCTGAAGAAACTGCTACTCGTGCACGGAGCGTGGAGTTACCAGCGATTGTCGAAGCTTATCCTGTGTAAATGGCTCTTAGTTTGCTTCAATATCCTGCTTCCTAACATCATATTTCTGTAGATTCGTTTTATAAAAACATTGTTCTGTATATGACACAGTTTTGGGTAAGCTCGACTCTACGCTATACCGGAGCTCCGACTAAAATCGCTTTCGAAAGTTTTCCTTCTTCAACAATTTCTCCGGTCAAATCGCGTATGAATCGTGGACACTCTCCTTCTACAACGTTCTTTTCACAGTCCTACCTCCCTTCGTTATTGGGATATTCGATCAGTTTGTATCTGCCAGGATACTCGATCGATATCCGCAGCTCTATTCCCTTGGGCAGAAGAACACCGCATTTACTCCAATGGCATTCTGGATGTGGGTTGCCAATGCTTTGTACCATAGCTTAGTGAGTGCTCTCGTTAATCGAACGCGTCGACCGGATAAAAGCTGATGAATATGACTCGCAGATCCTCTTTGGATTCTCCGTCATTATGTTCTGGGGCGACTTGAAGCAGTCGACCGGCTTTGACACGGGCCATTGGTTCTGGGGCACAACGCTCTATCTGGCTGTTCTTCTCACAGTGCTCGGAAAAGCGGCGCTGATCTCAGAGTTAGTGTTTGACTCCTACAACGCGTTGGCGACTGGCTCATCATATCCTACTCATTTTTAGCTTATGGACTAAATATACCGTCGCTGGTGAGTAGATCAATGCCCTAATGGATTGCCATCCCTAAGGCGCCCTTTTTAATAGCTATTCCGGGATCGTTTGTTTTCACCATGCTATACCTTCCCATCTATTGTGTTGTGGCACCGGCCATCGGGTTCTCCATCGAGTACTCTAATATTGTGCCCCGTCTTTGGACAGACGCCATCTTTTACTTTAGCCTTCTCCTATTACCATGCGTATGCCTATTGCGAGATCTCGCATGGAAGTAGTACGTATCTTGCCGCCGCGTTTATGGATAAATATCTAACTTTGCCCCCACTACATATCTTATAGCTACAAGCGCACCTATCATCCGGCGTCGTATCATATTGCACAGGAGTTGCAAAAGTACAATATCCCGGATTATCGACCGCGACAAGAGCAGTACGTAGCGCGCGTCAAACTCCCTTTCTACCCCAACTGAGGCTAATTACATGCAAAGGTTCCAAAAAGCAATCAAGAAAGTGCGGGCTGTACAGCGCATGCGTCGGAATCGTGGATTTGCGTTCAGTCAGACGGAAGATGGGCGAAAGCAGGATCAGACACGAATTATTCGTGCATACGACACGTCCAAATCTCATGCGAGACCCTCTGGGCTGTAGCGGAGTGTTATCTATATTTTTATCCCTTGGCTTGTTTTTTTCAGTTAGAGTATTTTACTGGCCCAGCTCTCCTTATAAACACCTTGCGTTCCTTTGCGCTTTCCTCTAATCCCGCCGAAGGCTGCCGACTCTAAATATGGCCCTCCGAAAATACATACAGCCGACGTTGAATCCGGGAAGCCATCGCCTTCGTCCCTTGCGTCGATATCGCCCGCCGCACCAACGTCTTGGCAGCTTGAGCACTGATGCATATTCGACGTTCTCTACTCGCGTGCGTCCTGCTCGGCGCTGCTGTTCTACTTCTATTCGCCGCTACATTTTTTTTCTCCTTAAATCCCGCTCCTCGTAACTGGCAGGATTCCACCCCAAAGCCACCACCTGTTGCACCAGTATCGACCTTGAACATCAGCGGCTCGCAGGGTCGTCAACTTCTCGCCCTACGCCTAAAGGGTCTATTAGCATCTCCGCCTCGCTCATTTGCCGACTCGCTCAACCTAAATTCTCAGTCATGCCCCCCAGAACTTCATGATCGTCTGGTAAAGCTCCCCTTGGACCACACAGTAGCCAAGATTTGACAGTACCTATCAATACTTAGGTCAACCCGGACCAGCTCGCCAACGAACGCCGGAAGTGGAGACAGATAAATAAAATAGAGATTCTCGCTCGACGTGGAGCGATGGTTAAATACCTTGAAACGCTGGAAAATAGTGGTATTGAGATTATTGGGGGGGAGAACACGGGTGAGGGCAGGGGTATTGTGATGACTGGGGGAAACAAGGTGAGTCTGTGGCGACTGATGGAACTAATCGCCATGTATCGATGTCCATGTTTGATTGTCCTAGGACACTGTGCAACGTATCCTTGTCACCCTCCGCATGCTTCGTAACCATTACAACTCTACCCTCCCCGTTGAAGTGTTCGCATTTCCCGGAGAAATTACTGACTTGCATATGCTTGCTCAGCTCAAAGAACTAGATGCCAAAGTCATCGAGGTATGCCTTCGAGCCTCCACCCTCCACTACAGTTCCTCAGTCTGTTGTTTCAGCTCGAGCATGCCATAAAATTAGATTCATGGAAGAACTTTCAGGTTTGTTCTACACTAAATCTTACTTGTAGCAGGGATCATCTAATTGCAAAGTAGATAAAGGCGCAATCCATCATATCTTCTTCATTCGCTGAAGTTCTATACCTCGATTCCGACAACATTCCCCTCCGTGATCCGGCAGCACTGTTCGATGCGCCCCTCTATTATCAAAAGGGCATGCGCGCAGTCTTCTGGCCAGATCTAAATAAAGATCATCGTAAGTCTACGCTTGCCGGGATGATGGTCAGCGAACAGATACTCAAGCCTGTCTTGCAGCTGAAAACGCCATTTGGCGGCTTGTGGGCAAGCCGTGCGATTCGTCGGAATGGGAAATTGATTCTGGTACGAATCTCTGATATCATGACAGGGGACCCGCCGATATGATGGCTGCACAAAGGCCAGATATTGATCAGTAAAAGAGGCAACGATGGCCGCAACCTCGCTGCCCTCCATCTGGCGGCGCACATGCAGGCCAATCACGAGTTTTATTTCGCTCTTTCCGGTGGTGAGTTTGCTGAAGACATCTCACATCACGACTCTCATCATTACACTGCGACGTCTAGGTGACAAAGACACTTTTGTGAGCTCGTCTCTTTTTGAGGGAGACGTCCTTTTTTGCCAATTCTACTTTCATAGCGCTACGCATTTTGGGTTCTCGGTCTCCCGTACGCCACATCTCCCCGGTGGCTCTCTTCTCTAGGCTTCTATAGCCCCCATAACAATGGCCGGTTTTGTGGGCACACCATGCTTCAGGTACGGATCTATGCCTGCTTACACTGGCCCGTGCTGAATCCCACGGCGTATTAGTATGACATCATGCTCTCCGATTCATCGACGCACCTACTCCCACTTTTTGCCCACGCAAACCTTCTCAAACATCTTGCGCTCTACCCTTCGACAGGCGGGCCTTTCCAAGTAATCAGGCGCGCGTCCCCGGATATTGCATCTGATCCGTCCCTCAATGCAGTCCACATGTGGGTATACCACAACGCTGGAATGTGCGTGGATGTGGAAATTGCGGGGCAGGGAAAGGACATTGAGGTTGTAGATGAAAACTGGGCCGAAGCCTACGACGGGGCGTTTGCTAACTTTGGGGAGATATGGGCGAAGGAAGGTGGGTTGACTGGCGGCTGGTGAACAGACAGAGACAAATTCGACTCGAGACAGCATTTATGCAAGATCTATCCTAGATTTGAGGCCCGCAAGTGCGTAAATATCCATATAAAATCACATTTATCAGAATGATCCACGTCTGTGGTATCTGGGATGTTGCAACGCACCTCAAGAGACCGCGTATATTGGTCATGTTAAATGACTAAGCCAACGGCGCTGCAGACGGGGTCCTGTGGGGCAGAGACCGAGGTTTGCCGACGAAGATCCAACTCCTCAAAATGCGCGACAACTCGCGCTGCCAGGACTATAACGTCGAATTCCAAATCCACGCCAACTTCCTCGCGTCTGAAGGGTGGCCGGACCTCGCCCTGGGCCAATACTACTGGAAAGGCCTCGCGTGGCGCATCCAGGACTCCGTCGACCGCATGATCGACCGCCCCAAGACCTACTCCGAACTCGCTCTGCTGGCGCTACAGGTGGACATCGCGCACTGAGACGTTAACGGTATGACGAGCAAGGACATAAAAGGAGACAGAGAAACGCGAAAACGTCATGTAAATCCGTCTCACCCACTGCACTGCAGCACATCCCCATTCGTGATCACAAATTTGCCTTAGGAATTTGGTGATCCATGGAAGCTCGGGTTCACGGTAGAGAGACCATTGCTGGATAAAATCTTCTGAAAGCCCCACCCATCTGTCATATGTCTCCGGGTTGAGGTAGGAAGGAAGCGAGGGCTCCTCGTAGAGTTCCGAAGTCGAGAGGCGGGAGGAAAAGTCCTCAAAGAAGTCCAAGGCCTCACGAGCCGTGAATCGCTTTGCGACATCACGGGTTATCATCCTGTCTAAAAACGGGGCCAGAAAAGGCGCAATAGGGGTGAGATGCTGATGCAAATTTAATATTGACGTCAATCTGAGTTCAAAACCTAGGGAGACGGAAGGCGCGAACCTGAAATTTGAAGCAGAAGAGCTGGCCAAGAGCTCCAACATCGAATGCAAAGGGATCGTAGTCTAGTTCTCCCTGTGCAATATCGTAAGCGAAATTTCCGCCGGAGATAAATGAGTTGCGACTAGACAGGCGTCGTTCGGCAGGAGTCGATGAGCGATCGAACATGATGGACCAATCGAAATCGAATAACGCATAGAGAGCACGACGCTGCGTGCGTAGCCGTTCCCGCAACGGGTTTGTGTCCACTTGATCCTCCCGTCCGATATGGTTCATCATAATATTTGCGGGTTTGATATCCTGAGCAAGTCAAGCTTATATAAGTGGCGAGAAGAATTTCCAGGGGAGAGATCCCCATACACGGTGCGTAATAAGCCTCTCGTGCAAGAAACAAAGGCCCTTTAGAGAAGGGAACTTGAGATGGCGTAGAAACAAGAGATGGCGGAGACGATTACCTGGAGCACGCAGCGCATGTAATTCATGACTTCAAATAAGTGCGAAAACCACGGCTTTAGCGTGCAATCACCCCACCTGGGAAAAGAACAGTCTGAACACATTAACTATAAGATAGACACATTCAACAGACCTGGGCATCACCACAAAGCAGTGGTCGTCAAATTCCAAGAAATCAAGAGGAGGAATAACACAGCCAAAAGATTCGGCCGAGAGCAGAGAAGACTCTCGGCTTAATGTTTGCAGTATTCGGTATTCTTCAGACTCGATCTTCATCAATTTGATGGCAATGTGACGATTTCGAAGGTCTTGGGCACATACGACTCGACCCTAAGTATCCAAGACACAAGAGTTAGCGCTACAGCCATCAACCTTAGGAGTACGTACGTTGATGTATTGATTGAGCTCGGGAGTCTGGGAGTCAGGCGGATCTCCTCCAATAAAACTGTACGGGTGCTCCTGTGAGACGTGGGATACAGACCGGGGTGAAACGGAGGCGAGGCATTCTCCAAAGTCCTTATCGAGCACCCAATTTTGATGGTATAGGACATAGCCCCGCTCCAAAAACCATGGTCGCATGGATTCCCACCAGCTCATCCGGTCCTCGATGGAAAAATCCCGAGAGGATACATCAAAGTCGACCTGCGAATGGCTTGCTACGTAAGCACGAACTGAGGAAGTGTCGTCGTAAATAGATTGCCTACCTTCAAAGGGTGAGCCATCGATAATATATGGAGGTTTTCTGCTGGTAATACGAAATATCCATATAGAATCACATTTATCAGAATAATCCATGTCTGCGGGATCTGGGATTTTGCAACGCACCGCTCAAGAGATCGCGTATATTGGTTGACCATATCATGTTATAAAATGACTAAGCCGACGGCGCCGCAGGCGGGGTTTTAGGCTTTTAGCGTGCCTCAAAAAGCACCCGAAATGGACTTACCCTCGTCGACTTTCCCGAAACGGATGCTCCCTCGGGCTCAAGGAGCGCGAGCGGAGGTAAGTACCTGCGGGGCAGAGACCGAGGTTTGCCGACGAGAGCTCGATTCCTTCGCTATAGCTTTCAATGTAAAGCCGCCGCGGCCTCTCAGGTCAAGCGCCATGACTCAAGCCTTGAAGGTTTGCTAGTCCGATCATAAAAGGGACCTTCGTGGGGCTTTCTAGCCGTCCCTCTCCCCCTGCTCCCCGCTACAAGCGCAAAAACGACGCAGCCCGCCATGCAACGAGAAGGCTCACAGATAAACGTCACAGACGCTGGTCGAGCTGAGGTGCACGCGGGGGACGTGGACGGGGATGATATATCCACCACATCGTCTATCGAGGGCCAGGAGCCTCGGGTGCTGGGGACAGTCAACACGAAGGAGGAGAATACGGTGGAGTCCTCCCTACCAGCAAAAGACGTAGACTTGGCCTTCCCTGACGGTGGACTTCGCGCTTGGTTGGTTGTAACGGGGGTGAGTCCCATGTGCGTACGGCCCTACCCGCAACAGCTAGCTAATCGTATCCGATCTCGCTAGGCGGTCTGTGTTTCTTTCTCGACGTGAGTTTGGATCACAAGGCGTTCACAATCCTGTGACGACTGAACGGTACCCTCTGTAGCTTTGGGTTCGTCAACGCGTGGGGTGTATTTCAAACCTATTATCAAGAAACGCTGTTGAAAGATCAATCACCCTCTACAATGCAAGTAAATGTCAGCACACGTATGCGTAACCTGATTTAACATACTCCTTTCTGTGCAATAGCGCGTGGATTGGGTCGCTGCAGGCGTGTACTCCATCATTTAAGAGATTAGTGCCCGCTTGAACATGACATTATTTCAACTAGTATTCTCTCGTGTTCTTTCCGGTACGCCCCTGTCTTTTAGCCCCCCTCCCGCTGCCTTTATTTAGTCATGCTCATCTCGTAAATTAGGGATTGATAACAGGCCGTCTGTTCGACATCGGGCATCTTAGACTGATAACCGTGCCTGCCAGCATACTGCATGTTATCGCAGTGTTTTTGACCGCCGAGTGTAAAACCTACTGGCAGTTTTTATTATGTCAGGGGCTGGCAATCGGGGTTCGTCAGAGACACCTCATTCGGCTTACTGGCTTTTCTAACAAGAATGCCGTCAGATAACATCTGGTCTATTATGGGGCCCGGCAATCCCAGTCGTTTCGCATTGGTGTGAGCATCGTCTACTTGAAAAGCTTGAGCTAGCATTGATTACGGAGATCTTTCTAGTTTTGAAGAAACGCTCGAGGGTTTATGGCGTCGTGGCCATTGGTTCGTCAATCGGTGGCACGGTCCTCCCCATTGCGACGCGAAAGCTCATTCCACTGGTCGGGTTCCGTTGGACGTAAGTAGTCTAAAATTCTATCGCTATCAACGCGGGCTGAACGGAAATCTTGATGCTCAGTGTGCGGATTCTGGGCTTTATTCTACTAGGCATGCTAACCATCGCGAATCTGGCAAGTTCGACGCATATGCGATATGCTAAAGCGGTTTTGCTGATGCTCATGATATGAAGACAATGCGCCGGCGACTACCAGCCCGGCCCGTCGACGGAGGACTACTTAACCTCCGCGCATTTAAATTCGCGCCATACACTATTTGGTGCATATCCACAATCTTCACGTTGCTCGGATTGTATACATGCTCGTCCTTGTTTCTTTGAGCTTCCCACATGCAATTCGCTTACCGCCTTCATGTCTTAGGCCTCACATACATTGATGTCGCAGCTGCGTCTATCGGCGTGAACCCGGACCTCTCGTTCTATCTCATCTCCATCGCAAATGCTGCCTCGCTCGTGGGCCGGATATCCAGCGGTTTTCTTGCTGACAAGTTTGGCCCGCTGAACGTCCTCATCCCAGTTACGCTTCTTGCGGGAGTGATGACCTACATCTGGCCGTATATGACAAATTTTGGATCGCTGGTTGCCATTGCGCTCATATACGGGTGCGCACATCTATGCAGGATGGAGAGTGTTCAAAGATTAACAAAGACCTCTAGATGCTCGTCGGGTGCGTTCGTGAGCTTGATCCCGAGCCCGGTCGCTCAAATGGGCGATACTCACGACATTGGTCGTCGAGTTGGAATGTGTCTGACCATCATGGCCGTTGGTGGACTCACCGGCCCACCTATTTCAGGTGCGATTCGAGACGCAAGTGGGGGCTTCCACGACGTTGGGTTTTACGCAGGCAAGTAGCATAGTGCGCAACCTGAACTTAAAGCAGGAGCAGTAACGAGTGCCCCCACAGGATCTGTGGTTCTATGTTCATGTTTATTGATGGCAGGGGCAAAATGGGCCGCGTTGGGTACGGTGTTCACAGGCAAGTATTAAGATGTCTTGGAGAATGCACGGTCAGGAAAGAGCGTTACCTATACGAATGCTCTGTGAATCACCATAATGCGCATGGCGTCGCAGAAATATGCCATCCTCCGCCGTACACAATACGCACGTAACGCTTGTAGGGCACCAGAATAACTACAAGTTCGTGTTTGGGATGTTACAATGGCTCATGCAGACCAATTGCAATATGTTTCTGCTTGATAGCTCCCTAGTACACGGGGAAACGCTATTTCACACCGGCTCGAGGAATTTCGCTAAAGCTGCCACATATATGTGGCGCTCATGCATCATGATCCGCCCGAAGCCTGCGTTTTGAGTTACTGTGAGGCAAGCTCCGGGCGTTAGTCCCGGGACCGTGGTCCTCGTCACCCGACAAACACGCACCCTGGTATTTAAGCACTGGCTTTAGCTTATTGTTCGCTCTGGTTTCCCCACACTGCGACGCTGGCACCGATGACACTCCTACCCGTCGTGCTCCTGCATCCTGCGTATTCCCCCTTCACCGTCGTCGCGCTTGTCGTGCGTCTCATCCTCGTCCATCGTATCCCCCTAAGCCCTTGCCACCGCTCACCCATGTGTTTCAGGTTCTCGCGCACGTAGCTCCGTACCTGGCCGATGCCTTTGGCTACAACAAGCAGCCTTCAATCCCAGGACCTTGGCTTGCCAAGTTCAGCGACGCCTGGCTGGGCTGGGTTGCCGCGCAGGGGAGTCGTTCTGAGGTAGTGCACCAACAGCATCTCAAGTACGGTGAGTAGCAATCATCTCGCACACGGACTTTGGCGTCTTGCGCATGAACTAATACCATCGGTATACAGGAAAATTTGTGAGGATTGCTCCAAACCATATATCTATCGCAGATCCCGACGCTTTGCAAATTGTTTACGCGGTATAGCATCTTTTGTTCCAGTCTGGGCTTTGCAGCGCGAGTACTCATTTCAGGTGGTGTGCTTGCAGCATGGAAATGGCTCCCTCAAATCCAACTTCTACGACGCGTTTGTCTCAATCCGCCGCGTATGTGCCTTCGCCAGCTAAAAGTAACTTGCAGTATCTGAGCGACTGCCGTGTCCTCTAGGGTCTTTTCAACACCCGTGACCGCGCCGAGCACACCAGGAAGCGCAAGATAGTGTCTCATATTTTCAGTCAGAAGAACGTTCTTGAAGTACGCGCATCCCACACTGTAATCTCCTGCTCAAGTTACTCACAGCTCGATTCTCCACAGTTCGAGCCATACGTCCGCTCTTACATTGAGCAATTAACCAATGTATGGGACAACATGTACACTGATTCTCTCAAAGGGAAGCTTCATGATGGATGTGAGAGCAAGAATGGGAGAGTTTGGTTTGACTGCCTCAACTGCAAGTATCCACTTCACACCTCTTCCGGCACAGTTAACCATCCTTACGAGTACTTGTATCTCTTCCAGGGTATAACTATCTCGCGTTCGACATTATTGGCGATCTTGCTTTTGGGACACCATTTGGGATGATTGAGGCCGGGAAAGACGCTGCACCCATTGCCGAAATTGGGCAAAGCGACAAGGCACAGGTCAAATACGTGCCCGCTATTAAGACACTCAACGATCGTGGAGATTTCTCAGCGAGCATGGGCGTCTTGCCTCCCTGGATCAGGTACGCAGATTAACTTTTCATCCCCGAGTACATAATACTTATAGTAGCGATCACCCAGGCCCTATGTCAAGCGCATTCCGTGGTACAGCAAGGGGAACCAGGCTGTTGCCAACCTGGCAGGAGTGAGTAGTATCGCATGTTGTGGTTCGATTATGACTCAATATAATGGTATACATCCTTATGTGCTTTAGATCGCCGTGGCTGCTGTCAACAAGCGTCTTGCCGAACCTACTGACCGTAACGATTTGTTAACGAGACTACAACAAGGAAAAGACGAGAACGGACAGCCCATGTGTAAAGAAGGTGAAATCTTTCCAGTTTCTTCAATCAAGTTCAGATAACCCAACGGTTCTAAATCCGGCATTAGAACTGACCGCAGAGGCACTGACGCAGCTGATCGCTGGGAGCGACACTACCTCCAAGTGTGTTATTTTATTCACATGTTGCTTGCCTGACTCGTCGTTTTAAACTTACTGTATGACATAGCTCTTCTTGCGCAATCACCTACTACCTCGCCAAAAATCCCCGTGCTCAGGAAAAACTCCAGCGCGAGCTCGACGATGCACTCGGTTCCATTGATGACACTGCTGGCAGCGCGACGTCCTACGAACAAGTGAAGCGGCTACGGTACTTGGATGCCTGTATCAACGAAGGCCTTCGTCTCCACTCGACGTCATCTATGGGCCTCCCGCGTATCGTCCCCGCTGGCGGTCTCGAGGTCTCCGGAAGATTTTTCCCGCCTGGCAGCGTCCTTAGTGTGCCGAGCTACACAATCCATCGTGATCCAGAGGTGTGGGGCGAAGACGTGGAAGAATACAGGTGCGCGGTTTTTTGGGTGGCCCTCTGGTGCACTCGCCTGACGTTCATGCGCTTATAGGCCTGAGAGATGGCTCGTAGAAGACGACACTATGATCCAGAAAACGTTCAACCCGTTCTCTTTTGGACCCCGAGCGTGTGTTGGCCGCAATCTCGCTTCCATGGAACTGTTGATTATCATCTCGAGTATCGTGCGCCGATATGACATCGTCCTAAAAGATCCTAATGCCAAGGTTCGTTCTTTTTGTCGGCCCTTGAGAGCACAACAAGCTTAATAATTTTTTCAGTTGGAAACGCGAGAAGGGTTCCTTCGCAAGCCTCTGGATTGCTATATTGGTTTGAAGCGGAGGGAGGTTTAGGTGGTGATGTTCTTCCAGCTTACCCCTTGGGTATGCTGACGACCGTTATGATGTGATGAACTTTGAGCTTTTTGCCTTGTATGTCAGGTACTTTTGTACTATATCGCTGTTCTGCATCATGCACTCGCGCTCGATCGTGGGTTGGGGTTTCGTCAGAAGTGGCAAATTTCGTCCATCCCTCAGTTCACAAGAAGCTTTGGTTGGCAGACATATTGCAATATCTTGTCTCGTCAATTGAAAAGTCGCAAGGGTGACTCGTATACATTCGTTGATCAAACCTTCGCAATTCCGATGCTTTGTGGTCCAATTTGAAGTTGTGTTTCTGTGCTCCAGGGAGGGGGGGGGAGCCGGGCTCAATAGATATAAGTACTTGATAACTTCGGGCTTGGGCTTGTTCCGCTGGGAAGAAACGAACTTGAAGCTTGAGCTCCCTGGTGGAAATTTAAAACTTGACGCGGAGTCCGAAGTCAAACCTACGCGTCGATCACGTGCGCCTGACGCGAACATCTCCAGCTTGTCTGTCACCTCCGAGCAAACACGATGCCTCCCAGGAAAGGTACGCTCTCACCATCATCCGCCTCTCTTTCCTCGGTATAACCCAGACTAAGAATTTTGAAACTGCCCAGAGAAAGAGAAGTCGCGCAAGGCATCGACCTCAACCTCGCTCAGCACACTCACTGAATCCATCCCGCCGATATTCGATCAGGCACAGTTTACGCTCGCCTCGCACCGCAAAAACATTGTCACTTTGTACAAGATTCACGCGCAATGTGCTGCTATCTCGGAAGAGGTCCCCGGGCGCGGCATCAAGCTCACAGGCGAGAAAGCATTCAACGACGCGTTCCTCGACATGGTCAATCGCGTGCTGCCAGTCAAGAAAGGTGTGCCGAATGCGGATAAGATCATCAAGTTCTGTGGGTCGTTTGTGGGTTATGTTTCTGAGAAAGGTGTGAAGTCTGTTTTTTTGGAGGTTTGCGGCAATATTTACGGGAGGATCTATGCGGCTTGCGCTTGTAGAGAAGAAAGATCGGGCAGACGGCGAGGAAGATGAGGATGAAGATGAAGACACGCCGGCTTCGCGATTTGTCGCTACGCTCCTCAAGCACCTCCTCAAGGGCTTCCTCGCCAAGGACAAAAACGTTCGATACCGAGTGTGCTACTTTGTGGCGCAGATGGTCTCTTCTGTGGGCGAGATGGAGTATGTCTCCCCGCCCTCATTTTATCCCTGATTCTGTCTAATACGGCTGCAGCGAGGATCTGTATACCACGTTGCGCGCATCTCTCCTCGAACGAGTGCGAGATAAGGAGACGCCAGTTCGGCTCCAGGCTGTCATCGCGCTGGCCAAGCTCGCCAAAGGAGAAGAAGGGATGGACCTCGAAGACGGCCAACAAAGCTTACTGGAAGTCCTCGTTGATGTAGTCCGGTTCGATCCAGTCGCGTGAGCCCCCCAGTGCCACCCCTCCTCCCTTATCAGAGCCTCATTCTCTCTGTTTGGCAGCGACGTCCGACGCGCCGCCCTGCTCAATATCTCTTGCACGCCAACTACGCTCCCGGCGCTACTCACTCGCACGCGCGACGAAGATACAATCCTGCGGAAGTTGGTGTACCGACACGTCCTCGCTGCCCTCCCGACGCCGCTCATCCTCAGTATCGCGCAGCGTGAGGAGGTGGTAAGGAACGGCCTGGGCGATCGCGAGCCGGCTGTAAGGGCGGCTGCTGCGAACTTGATCGGCGCGTGGGTCGATGCCGTCGGGGGTCTCGAAAAGGTAGGTGCCGCCACCCTATCTCTCTTCGCGGCTGCTTATGTATACTGTTCCTGATATTTCTCCCCGAATTAGTTCCTTGTAATGCTCGATGTGAGCACGAGTATTGTCGCGGAAGACGCGCTTCTCTCCGTCTTTGTCACTCGCCCGGACGTATTCGACGAGCTTGAGTTTGACGAGGCGTATTGGGGCGACCTTAACCCTGAGCGTGCATTCCTCGCGCGCGTGTTTGTGGATCATTGCATCAATACCAAGGCGAGCAAATCCTTCGTCGCCGGTCAGCGGGCCTTTACTCAGTGCTTTGTACCAATGTCTTTGTTCTGTTCTCCTTGGGATAGGACGACACTCGGCTGGAGACCGCGCTCCCCGTCGTGACGGCTCTCGCATTTAGGATTCAAGATGCGTATAACGCTCTGATCGCCCTCATCAACGTCCTTGGTTCCATTTCCCCTGCCCGCGACACACCGGCTGAGGACGACGAAGAAATGAAGCGGGAAGACACCGAGTTTATACTCTCTCAAATGCTCAAGTTGGCTGTCAATTTGGACTACGCAGATGAGATCGGACGAAGGAAGATGTTTGGGCTCGTTCGTCAGTACTTTCTTGTATCATGGCTTTTATCCCTGATGTGTCTCTTTGCTGATGCTTCGTTTGAAATGGATACTTCTTACATAGGTGATATGATATCCCAAGAGGCCTTACCAGAGCCGCTCGTGGCGCTCTGCCTTGACGTGTTGCGGAAGTTGTCTGCAAGTGAGCGGGACCTGATTCGGGTCGTCGTGGAAGTCGTACAGGAGCTGAGAGATACCGGAAAGGATGACGATGAAACGGTCGAGGTGTGTCAGCTTTTGTGTTGCGTTGGATACGTATCTCGTGATTTGACTGGTGGTCATCACAGCCCGAACACGCGCCAGACGACGAGACGCAGTATGGGGACGAAACTGTGGAACAAGGTAATCGTGCGCCCGGGGGTTCGAGGGGTAAGGTAAATGGGCGACCGGAGCCGGAGGAGATGGACGACGAGACGAGGGAGAAGATGGAATATATCGATCTCAGGTGCTTGGCTCTTTGTATCGGAATGCTTGAGAGAGTCAATGGGGTATGTTTTCTCTTGTTTCTGTTGGTGGTCCACAGCAGCTGAGACACCAAACTCGTGATAGACGCTGCAAGAAAACTCTTCGTTCCACGGGCTGTTACCTGAGCTGATCGTCCCTGCTGTCCGGTCAAAGGTTCCTCTCATGCGGGAGCGAGGTCTTATCTGCCTGGGTCTTTGCTGTCTCATCGATCGGGTACGTATCCTTACTCTTTGGTCCTGCCAAAGCGATTGCGAAAACGATTATTAATTCGCGGTTTGGATTTAGAAAATGGCGCTCAATTCTTTCCAGTTGTTTATGCATCAAGTCCAGACGGCGCCTGAGACGCTGCGCGTCAAGGTACTGCAGACAGTCTTTGACTTGCTGATGGTGCACGAAGCGGATATTTTGAAGGGCACAATTGGCCCGCAGGGTGTGAGTACTTCATTTGGCTGACGCATGTGACACGGCGGCCGGTGCAGCACAATTTAACTCACGAGGTATGGTCTTCCAGGAGAGTCGAATTGTAGACTTCTTGTCGCACGCACTCGAGGAGACCAACGAGATCCAGGCTGTTGCGACTGAAGGGATTGCCAAGCTGATGCTATCTGGGATGGTATCAGATGAAAATGTATACCCACGCCCTTTTTCAACATGCCTAAACCATTTCATGCTCACGTGCCTTTGATCCATGAATACAGGTCCTCAAGCGCCTCGTCCTGGTATATTTCTCCCCAGAAACGGCAGATAACCAGGCCCTTCGGCAGTGTCTCAGTTATTTCTTCCCGGTGTACTGCTACTCCTCTCCGGCCAATCAGCGGAGGTTGCAACGAGTTCGTGCTCGCGGTTCGCGATAATGGGAACCAGGAGCTGATTGGCGTTTTGCAGATATTTGTGCCGACAATTGAATTGCTCGCTGGTGTTCATCGGGAGCTGGATCAAGAAGAGGAGATGGTTGCGCCCGCCCAGGTCGGGCTACTGTTGTTGGACTGGACGGATCCTCAGAAGACGGTGTAAGCGCTTCGCTCGATTGCAATGCCCGTTCATTCCTGATAGTGTCAGGACTTTGTGCAGCGGTAAACCGGGATCGGAGCCAGATGACTCAATCCACATGGATATTGCCATAGATATCGTCCGGGGGCTATTCAGATCGGACATGGAGAGTGAGTGTGTTTTATCATATTGACCCTAACGGCATGGCAAACATATTACTGGGCAGAGGATGATAAGAAGACGCTTGCACAGCTCCTGGGCAAACTCCACGTCCCGGAAAAACTGGACGACGATAAAGTACGAACTCTCAAGGTCCTCCTTGATAATTTACAAGCGGTATGGTACTTTGGAGTCCCACCGCCTAGCCTCCGACGCTGACTTTGCATATATGGTCATAGCGCCGCCCGCTTAAAGACACCACAGCCCGCAATGCATTCGCTAGATTTCAGAACAGTATCACCAAGAAATTCGCCGAGCAGCTGGCGGGCTTTTCAGAGGAGGACTTTAGGAATCTAGAAACATCCAAAAAGCTATTCGAATTCTTGGATGAACTCTTCTCTGAGGACGAGGGCGAGGCTCCCGCTGCGGCAGCACCGCGTTCAAAGCGGGGGACGAAGTCAAGGTCCGTTTCTTATAATAGACTACGTGTATTTGCACTGACAACACAGGACATAGTGCCGGCAGCAAAACGAAAAGCGCAGAGCCAGAACCCGCAGCTGGGAAGAAAGGAAAATCAAGGAAGCAGACTGCCGAGGAAGTGGACGCGGAGATCGACAATTTGCTCGAGTCGGGGAGCGGTAGTGAGAAACCGAGGGCCTCGAGCAGTAAATCAGGGGGTGGCCGGAAAAAGACGCAGCCTCCGCCGACGGCCTCTGGCGAGGAGGATGATACGGGGGAGGAGATTGACCTGGAGGAAGCCGAGGTCGAGAGCGATCTTTTTGATGACGAGGAAGATTAAGTTATGGTTGGTATTGTAGTACCTTTTTGGTTGTATTTTCCACATCACGAATCGACATGATTTTCAAACGTGTACTCGGTACTCATGTTCAAGACGTTGCTCGCGAGGTTCGTTGTGCGGCAATCACCAGCGCCGCGAGCGGACTCTTTGGTATATGAATATTGCTCCGGCGGTGCATCCCGTCACGGTAGGGTGAGCTGATTTGCTCCGCTTTCCCTAGGTCCGATTGTTGATCGGGAGAAGCAGCTACAGATGCTAGACCGATATAGTGTGTAGCGTGGTCACATCAAGGTGCATCAGCATGCATCAATTCGCACCGCCCGTTTCCTCAGGTCTCCTCTTATTCTTGAGTCCTCCTCTGCTGCTAAAGTTGCACAGGCTTGCATAGGGACAAGGGGGCTCCTTTCTTCACGCTCTTTTATGGTATGAATGGTATTTTAGGAAGTAGAACGGCTATCGACACACGGAGACCCAGGGGTGCTGCTCCGTCCACGCATCACGCCCGTGTTGCCCTCGTTTGTCGCGACAACCGCCCCCCCAAGCCAGGCTCTGGCTTGCCCGCCATTCACCCCTTAGGAAACGAGCCGCACAGAGAGGATGTTCAGACGCACGCATTGGGATGTGTTTTGTGCTCGCACAAAGAACGAAATAATATTTCAGCAATAAATAGCTCGTCTTTTTTTTCGTCGTAGTCATGAGTATTGTCCGTTGTAAGAAAGGAGAGTATGAGAATGAGAATGAGGAGAAAGTGGAATGTGCAGAATGCGAATGAAATGCCCAAGATACAAGTGAAGAGGAGGAAGAGAGGAAAGAAGTAGCAGGCTCGCTGGATTTAGTGCTTCCACTCGCCGCCCTTGGACGAGCCCTCATCAGCGCGGATGCCCGTGTAGTCGAGGGCAGTGTCGAGGCGGCCGATGAGAACGAGGGTGAGGAGGAGAAGCTCGGGGAGGACCTGGAGGAGGTACGCGTAGTTGGGGTCACTGCTGACTTTGGCGCTCAACGGGGACACGACGCGGGTGATGTTGAACGCCTGGGTGACCAGCATCAAGAAGAAGATGGCGTTGACGATGAGGTATGCGCGCGTGCAACGAGCGGGGGAGCGATGCGCAAAGTAGTTGACGCTAACGTATGTGATCATGCAGAGGGTGAGGATGATCTGGATAACGGCGACGGCCTCGCGCATCTGTTTGCCCTGGCTGTAGTTGGACCAGTAGGGGTCAAACTGGCGCACGGAGCCGACAGCAGCAACGACGGCAAGGGCGAGGACGAGGATGCGGAAGATCCAGAGGAAGCGCTTCTCGGAGCCCTGGCGTTCCTCTTCTTCGATCACGGAGCCGCGGGGCGCGACAGCCTCGCATGTACGTCGGAACTGGATGGAGACGACGCTCATGAAGAACAGGAAGAGGGTGGTGCCGGCCGTGATGATGGAGTATGCGGAGGTGAGCAGCGAGACGTAGTTTGTCCATTGGGCTGTATTCCAGTCGGCGGTCGGGGTCATGCCGTCGACAACACCCCGAATAATGTAACCCACACATCGAGCCTGAGATGAAAAGATATTAGAAAGGATAATATAGATGGTAAATAAGGTGTATGAACTTACGAGAGCGAAAAAGTGCAGGTTGATGTACGCAGAGCCGATGGGCTTCTTGTTCGAGAAAGCCCGCCAAGCGAGTGTGCCGACGATCGTTGAAAAGACACCGTAGATGGCACCGACCACATAATCGGGCACGGCATAACCGCCGGTGGGGAGAGTGAGGCCCAGCGTGCTCTGCTCGAGGGTGGTGTTGCTCATGATGGGCGAGTACTACTTGGTTGTGAGAGAAGAGAGCGGGGGAACGTGATGGAGAGAGGGAAAGCAGTCCGAGCGATCATCTTATAGGCAGGCGGGAGGCTGGACAAAGAGCCCGGCAGAGGATCGGGAGTGGCATGCCGCCATGCGGGTGCTCGGTGCTGCATCAGTGCCCACGAAAACCGCTTTGAAACACCCTGGGCCCTGTGACAGCGCGAACAGCCACATGCGACGAGAATACATCGCAGAAAAAGGCCTAGCTGCGGTCCTGTCCATCGCGCGCCCTTACGGGCAGGTTCCTTTCCGCCGGTCATTCGAGGCCAACTAGCGAACACAGCATTGTTCGGGAGTGTGGTCCCGACTCCTTCTTTCTCGACTGCGCAGCCAGACTTCGCGCAAGCTTCGGTATGCTCCCCTTAAGTACGTATACCGACATCGACATCAGCGAGCATCCTCTTTCCGACAAGCCTGAACCGCTGGATCTGGAGCGTGGTGGATGTGCAAAGAGATCAAACACCCAATATCCTAAGATTATGTAAGCTGTGCACTTCGAGTACGGGCGAATTAATGGCAGATAAATTTATGACAAGGCAACCATCAAGGAGGTAGTCACAATTACCACCATGGGAATAGTGGATATACTCGGTGCTCAGATCTAGCGCAGGGCTCCCCTTGTAAGCCGAACTTTAGGTGCGAATGCGGTGAATGGTAGTCTGAACGACGCCAGTCTCCGGTCTGCAATCTGTGCAGACCAGGTACGAGTGGGCCGCTTATCCTAATAGGTGGGACCGCTGTAGCGCGAGGTAACTGACAAGGAGACCGCATCGCCCGAGGGTCAAGTAAGTAGTACCGCGAACAAGCTGGGACGACATTAAGTGTTTATGTCTCTCCCGCAGCCTGTGCCTATAATCGACAAGTAAAAGCCGCCTCGTCTTCCCTTCCGCAGTAAAACCGCCTTTCATCACTTGCCTAACCAGCTGGGTCAAGACTCGGTGCCTGGATTTCACGGAATGTCAACACACTTAGCCACGTGGTAACAAATACTGTCCTTAAGCGTTTAGTACACAGCCAGCGAGCATGTTGCAAAAAATTATAAAGGAGGGAGCGAAGAAGCTTGCAACACGCTTGGTTGTTCCGCACGGGCTCGAACGGCTTGCCGATGAGTTTCAGGGGAAGGTGGGTGGGAAGGAGGGGGGGATGCCCAGCCGACGAGAAGATGCAAGGACAGGCAAAGATCGTAGAGTCGTACAACGTCGACCGAAGCAGTTATTTGACAATGAGCTGCCCTCTGCGAAGGCTAAATATATCGAGCTTGTGCGCCGCACAAACCCCAAGGCTCACATGAGTTAGCCTTGCAATCTGCGAAAACCCATGGGCGGATGATTTGGCTGGAGACAGCAAGGCCCTGTGCCCGCTGCGTGGCACCGCATCTATGAGGCGCAAGCTCGAAGGAGCAATGCCACTTTGCAAAGTAACCTCCTTGGTACTTGGTACTGGGCAGGAAGGTAGTGCTCTATCCGGAGATACCGATCGTGGCGCGACGCTGGTGTCACACGAGTCCGACGGCATGGCAGACAAAAGTACTCTGACAGGGCCTGGTGCAGTCACTTCGCTGGGACGGAAATCTCCACGACGTGACTGTGGCCGGGAAGCGTGGTCCAGGCAACACTGGGGCAAACGCCGCTGGAAGTGCTGAGAGCTAGTATTTGTCATTCCGTGAAATATTCCCTGGAGTTTTCAGTGTCCAAGTAAGGACTGATTGATGGTTTTTTGAAGGAGGCTGCTAGTGAAAGAGCGGAACACCGCCCGGCTGAGAAAGGCACCTGCAGCCACTGCAGTACCGCTGAAGAAGATAAAGAGGCGCTGGCAGAAAACGCGCTGAGATATTCGCCATGCAATTAACGCAGTCCAACCAACGTTTTTCTTTTCCAATACATACGGCGCGAGCTCATGACAAGAGACGGTAGGTACCTCCGCAAAGCTGCAGACCTGCAGGTGGCGGTTGGAATGGCGCGGCTGAAGCCTTGAAGATGCAGAAGCGGGTGTTTGGTGTGTGTTTGCACACCGCATCGAAGCTCCACCGCCACCGCACTGCCATCATGCATCCTAATTGGGCCCATCAGCGCGATATAAACTGCATGCAATGCGATGTCCGCCATCTCCCTTCCTCTTCCCCGCTTCCTTTCCCTCCTCTTTTCTTTCTCCTTCTCTGTATCCCTAATTCTCTCCCTCGATGAGCTCTAATACTTCCTCCGTCGACCAGTCCGTCCTGGGCCTCACCCTCCCCGCCGGAGGCCACCAAGTCCCCGATTATATCGTGGGCGGCATCTACGGCTTTTTCTCCAGCATCGTCCTCTACATCGCCTGGAAAAACTTTGGCAGGAAGAAGCCCATTGGCTCTGCGTACATCAACCTTCACTTCTTCGCTGTTGTACGTCCAACCCGGCCCATCCACTCCATCCCGTTAGCTTACACTACTGTATCTTAGGCCCGATGTGTCGGCTACATCCTTCGCGGCGTCACAGACGGCATGACCCCGACCGCAGACTGGAACAAAGACCAGTGGACGACCTACGTCTCCATGCTCACCTCCGCATACTCCATCATCACAGCCGGCACCACCCTCTTCCTCTTCTTCATGAGCATCGTTTCTGTCCACTTCCGCCGCACGTGCGAGGCTGCCTCTCCGCGCGAGTCCACCGGCGCCGAGGAGAGGCGCCAGAAATCCGAGGGAACCTTCCTCTGGATCTTCCGTATCTTCGTCATCGCGCTCGCTGCCGTCGCCGCCGTGGGCTCCGTGCGCGAATTTAACCCGTACTGGTTCAACTACAACCAGGGCAAGCTCATGCGCGAGATCGTCGCTGTCGTACAGATTGCGCTCACCGTCTGTATGGTCGCGTACGTGACATCGACGTACATTGCACACCACTCTCCCGGGCGGTGCACGCGCGCGTACTTTGTCGTGAACGCGATATTCATCTTGATGCTGATCACTCAGGCGTACAGCATCCTCCGCGTCGTCTCTCCCCTCACCTCGAAAATCAACGCAAATCCGAATTTTTCGTATTTCCTCCAGGTCATCCCCGAGCTCCTCCTCCTCTCCCTCGTCCTCGTCTCCCGTCTAGATTGGGCCCTCGACTATACGGGCATCCAGGCAGAGCAGTACCCACCAGGATGGATCAAGCACTAAGCATCGCTTCCTGATCTCGTTTCTATCTCATGTCTCATGCTTTATGCCGACTCGGAGGATTCCTTTTGTATTTGAATTCGGAGCTGTATTTTTTTTTATCATACGTTTCACGACTTTTCTTTTCATCATTCTTTCCACTTCACTCCCACGATATCGCACACGGACCTTTGTTACCTTCGTGCGTCGCACGCGCGCTCGTAATTTTTTTCTTCTCATCCCTTCTTCGATGTTGAATGGACACATCCAGACGTTTGACGACACATTGCCCACAATGCACACGTACACTCTCAGCAGAGTATTTTCGGTAGTTTGTTCATGAATGATGGGAAGCACGCTTGAGTGCGTGTATGAGCTCTTTTTGATGGTGGCTCAAACTCGCCCATACGTGTGATGGGACCCAATCAAATCTGAAGGGGCTCATACGAGCTCCACAAGCGATTCAAATTTTGTGTCTGGTGCAACCTAAACACCCTGAAACCTGATGCATAAAATGTAGATACGCCGTCGGAACATACGGGATCATGATCCCTTGTGTCCCAACTGAATCTCCTTGCGAATTCTCAACCTTGATTAATCACGGAAATAAGCTTCCGCGCAACGGCGAACAGCTGGATATTAATAGCATGGCACTCACGCGTTATGTATGTGTGTCCTCTGATGCCACATTTCGTACCTCACCTCCCTCGCGGCCCATTTTGACATTATCAAAGGTTTCCTGAGTTTTCGGTACACCCGGAAGCTCGGAGCCACGACCAATATTAGCGCCGGAGTCGAGATCGGTGTGTGCGGACGACTCGGAGGCGCGCGCACTACTACTATTGTGTACAGCCTCACGGGCAACGTGAGGCGGCTGTCCTCCCAACTGAAGCTTAGCATGAATAAATAAAATTATTAGCCAGAAAGGACGTGAGATAGTTCAGGCAAATGTTATGTGGTACCAAAGAGTGCCGCCCTACAGCTTTCTCTCAGCGCCTTTTGGTCCCGCTTTTGACGCGCTAGGGTCACGGTTTCGACGGTCGAAATTTTTAGAGACGTTTTGGGTCGAATTATCCCTTTCCGTACGAGCGTTAATGGATTTGATTTCCTTCCCATGCTGTAAGGACTGCCGGCCTGTTCTTTCCGCTAAATAAGGTAGCTGGGACTTGGTGGTTGGCGTTGAATCGAATCAGAGAAGCCAATGACTTCGGAAGCTATGTAATCAAGTGCTACTCTTTTGACCCCAGGGTCTGCCCACCGAAATATTGTGCGTCTGGCGTTTTGCATGCAAGGCCGCCAGGGTAAATGCCGCTGTTGACAGAAGCTGTGTGAATGTACAGCCCAGCGGGTAGATTGGGGTGGCGGAGCCCTGCCTCCGCCACAAATGATCACGTAAAGCTAGGTAAATGAATCGATCAATCGAGCTCCCCGCCCAAACTGGGACTCGTGTATTCGTTTTTACGGTACATAAGTGGAACACGCTTCTCACACAGCGCGCCTGAGGCAGTGAAATCACGATCTAGCCCGGGAGTCGGAGGCGTTGAACGAATCGAGCTCCTGCTGGTTGTTGCCGCGCACATCAAAACAGATAATCCCGGGAATCAAAATCATTTTATACAAAGTTTCGAGGACTCCGATCATGTTCATGTTCATGTTCAAGCATACACAGCTCCAAACGTGCCATGCCTCGGGTTTCACATACAGCTGCCATCGATCTGTCCGATCATCGACAATTTGTGGCTACGGTATGTTTCAAATTTTAAATGTCTATATATGACATATGTACAAGATCGTGGATATCATGATGACTATTATATGAAAGTAAGGATAGTAAGAAAAACCCAGAGTCTGCACATGAAATGATGTGCAAGAAACGGACATAGTCCATGAGGAATGAGATGATACAAGCATAATAGTAATGGCAGTGATCGTCCGCGCGCGGTATACCGGAAACATGAATGCAAAGAACGGACATATTAGGACATGGGGAAGAAGGGTCATTGATCACCGATCGTCGGGTCAACGGCGGGGCGGCGAGCCCTGGGGAGGAGAGTAGGCATTGAGGGGCGCGAGGACGAAGAACATGGGTCCCCAGCCCCACTTGTCGCGCGACGCACGCTTCTTCTGCTGCTTTTCGACGATCGCCTTTGCGTCGTTGGCGCCCTTGGCGCTTATCTCAAGCATCTTGTTGTCCTCGCGCCGGCTCCTGCGCGCAAACTGTTTGTTCGCATTCTGGTCCTTCATCTTCTCGAGCGACCACCCGCTCTTCTTTTCTTTCGGCACGGCGGGGATGATGACGCGGAGGGGCGCGAGGATGCCATGTGGGTCGAGGCCGGGATCGTTGAGGGAGGTGGAGCACGGCCAGAATTTGCCGCCCTCCCAGACGTCCTTGGGTACATCGTCGGGCTTGATGATGATACGCGGGAAGGTGATGGTCTGGTGGGAGACGTCAAATAGTGCATCATCGTCGTACTGTCCTTCGGGCTCGAGACCGCGTGTGAAGTGATGATTCCGGCCGCCCTTTTGGATCGCGGCGGTGAGCTCGCGATACTCGGCGACGGTGAGGAAGCTGCCGATGAGACCTCGGGGCTGGAAGAGATACTGGTTGGCGTGCTCAAGGTAGGCGTTGCCGCGGACCTTGCCGTTTTTGGCGTTGACGTAGTCGACAATGAGGCCGGTGAGGGGAGCGGCGACGGCAAATTCCCAGGAGGGAACTACGATACTAGCGATGTCGAGGCCGGCGCTGATGGCAGTGAGGGTGGGAGAAAGGGCGAGGCTGTCATTGAGAGATTTGACGAAGCCTTCCCAAGTGGCCTCGTCGATGCCGCAGCTCTCGAGGAGCGGGGCATAGAGCTTGGCGAAACCGCGCGTGCGCTCGCCTGGACGGCGTTGTGGGAGGACGACGATGTTGGTCAGGGGCCGGATGGAGCCGGGGTGGGGAGGCGGCGGGAACGGGCGCTCTTGGGGCTTGGCCGCAACTGCGTACCAATAGAGGGTAAGCTGCGGTGAGCAGACGAGACAAAGGGAAGAGACGCACGCGCTGGGCTTCCAGAGTACGCGGATGCGGCGATTGCGCGCGCCGTATTGTCGTCGAGTTTCTCTGCGAATTTCTCGCGGTAGTGGTCGTGGATCTTGCCAGTAGCACCGGAGGGGCGTTGGCCTTGCGGGGTGACTGTGCCGGACATAGTGTGCGTACGATGGGAGGACGAGGAGGAGATGGTGGACGACAGAGCAGAGTTCTGTTTATATAAACAGATGACATCGAGCGGAGGAAAAGCGGTGCCATGATCGAAATACTATTTGGCTCATATTGATGGCGATGCGCGCAAGATGCACGTGTCACGCGTATCTACGGTGTGTTACGCTTTTGTGAGCTTCTCGCCCGCGCTGTACATAGCGCCTAGATGTCTCGACCCCCGCAGCAGCAACGGTTGCTGATAGCAGCGCACGGGATTACCACGCTCGTACTCTGCCCAATACCATTACTAATTTCCCGTGCGCGGTGCTGTACATTTGCGATCTGCATCACAGAGACGGCGGTGCCCATCAGCGTTTCATTTGTCCCGAAGTCCGAGGTGGCGATGCATCTTATTATAGCGATGCTTTATGTAAGCAACGCCGCGACGTATATTTGGCAATTACTAGCTCGCCTCTTGTCCATCAAACCCATGGCTTTCTCGCCGCTCCAGCTCGTCCCCAACGCGTCGACAGCGCTGGCCGTCGTCGGCGTCGGCGTCCTCGTGTATGTATACCTTGTAACGACATACCCAGACCGCGCGATTGGCACCAGGCCGCGCCCAGACATTCCCGGTCGTAAAGGTCTCCCCATGTGAGTGGGTTTCTGAGCTCCCGGGAGCGCGAGTCCTCACTAAACTCACGCGCGCAGCTTTGGAAATACTTTTCACATATTGAAGAAGAGTGGTGAGACGCTGGATCGGCTGCTTGAAATCCACCAGGCGTTTGGTGAACGTAAGTCTCGTCTGTGGCCCCGGCTTCCTTTGTTTCGCGTTTTCATTCTGTGGATATTGTTTCCACAGCAAATACCACCACAATGCTGGGTGTGGGACGCATTATTACCATCAATCGTCCGGATTGGATCGAGCATGTCCAGAAACGTGCGTCTGGCGTCTGTGTGGCCGTCCTTTTTGACCTCGGTTTGACCCTAGCCTTTGTGCTCACCAGGAAATTTTGAAAACTACGTCAAGGGAAGTTACAGTTATGGTGTACTCAAAGATCTCTTGGGGGACGGAATCTTTAATGTTGATGGCGAACACTGGAAATATCAGCGCAAGGTTGCAAGGTATAGTAACCTACCTCGTTTCATTCGGCCCGCTTGTTGATACTGATGTATCTTTAGCCGTAACTTTACGATTTCAAACATGCGTGATATAATTGCTCCTATACTCCGCCACGAGCTCCAAGTCCTGGAGGATATTCTTGATAAACACGCCGCCGCGGGCACGTCGGTCGATCTCCAAGATCTCTATTTCCGCTTCACTCTCTCTGCGTTTGTGCGCATGGCCTTCGGAACCGATATCGGCTCGCTCTCCAGCCCTGAGAAACCCCATGCGTTCGCCGAGGCATTTGACTACGCGCAGGAGATCGCGAGTAGACGATTTGTCAAGCCGGGCTGGAAGTTCTCGGAGATATTTAGTCAGGAGGGTAGGAAGATGAGGAAGGCCATTGGTATCATCAATCAAGTACGGTTTTCGTATACCTATATTAAGATCCATGTAATTCTAATGATTTATTTCCTTAGACTATTGATGATATTGTCACGGAACGGCAGTCGGGAAAGGGCACAAACGCCAACAAGGGAGGACCCAAAGATCTCCTGCAGCTTTTCCTCGACTATCGACACGACGCGGAAGATGCGCAAGGCAATCGCACGGCGCTGACAAAGACCGAGCTCCGCGAGGTCCTCCTGAACTTGCTGCTTGCTGGACGTGATACGACGGCAGAGAGTCTGTCGTGGGCGTCGTTCCGGCTCATCCAGTATCCTGAGGCTCAAGAGCGATTTGTGAAAGAAGTGGCCAAACATGATCTTGTCGATGAAGTTGATTTCGACGCTACAAAGGTTAGCCCCGCACCCGGTCCCACCCCCTCATCACCAGCTCCCCCTCTCACACCTTGTGACGCTTGTACTTATTCGGCGCTTTCCCAGAACCTCGTGTACGCACGGGCAGTCTACCAGGAGACCCTCCGCCTGCACCCATCCGTCCCGCGCATGAGCAAGATCGCCGTTGGTGACGACGTCATCCCCAATGGCGGCCCGCGCGTCGAGGCGGGCGACATTGTATCGTGGAGCGACTGGGTCATGGGGAGGTCGCGCGCGATTTGGGGGCCGGACGCGCCGACGTGGCAACCCGAGCGGTGGATCGTGCGGTCGGATGAAAAGGAGGGGGGTGGGGAGGAACAAGTGCGGACGGAGACGCAGTGGAAGTTCCACGCGTTTAATGGCGGGCCTCGGCTTTGGTATGTTTCTTTGCTCTTTTTTCATTCTACACCCCCTCGTGCGCGTGCATGGGCCACTCTGGCACATCTTCGCTCTACCACCATCACACTCCTTAACTCTCGATCTTTGACTCTTTGGCTAACACGCGTTCATTTCCCACAGTCTGGGCGCCACGATGGCCCAATTCCAGGGCCTCTCCGTCCTCGCGCGCGTCTTTGGGAAATTCACGTTCGAGCCGCTTGTGGATATCCCCGCGGACGGGTCGGCGAGGCCGTATAATCTTACCCTGACGCTGCCCATGAAGGAGCCGCTCACCGTGCGTGTCCACCGCCGGGTCGGAAAGGCGCGGACTCTTTGAATAGTCTGGTGGCTCGCTGGGGCGTTGTTCCATATCTGTTCTTAAGCTTCAATATTAATGTAGGCTGGGGTTCCGCGTAGCTAGCGCGTCCCGCGGGATGACGAGCCCGCCAATTGATATTTAATGGCATAGTGAGCCCACACTGTCCACCCTGCCGTTCTTCAATACATGGCTGTCGCTGTCGCTGTATGTTTATATGCGAATATATCTTACTTTTGCCTGATGCCAGCGTTTGAGAAGTGCGCGGGCCGTGAGGCCCCCCAAGCGGGCCCTCGTTAGGTGTACTGACCACGGACCCATCTATCTACCGTGGCATTGATATACAGACCAACATCATACATACAAAAGGCGCGCAGCGGCCACAAGAGCTCCTAGTCCCCGATTTGATCTTTTTTAAATCCCGACCGAGTGGCCCGGGACGGGCGAAGATCCTCCGCCGTACACTGCGTTAGAGTCGGAGTTGCTAGGAACACTGGGCACGTGTACTTATCCAACTTTGTGATAAACAGTACTTCTGGTGGAGATCAACGGCCGCTACTTAGCGACTTAGCTGCTTGCCACTGAAGCATATCAAAACTAGCTAAGTAGTGCTCACAGCCTCAGGCGTGCGTACAAACCAAATAATGGGCACCGTACCACAGATTTCACCGCCCTGTCCGCAGTTTGGCCGAGGGTCGAGACCGATAACACCTATTCGATAATTAACCACAAGCTTGGATATTTAGCATACCCTTGTCGAGACTCAGTATTCGGGAGTTGCCCATAGTACTCAGCACTGCCCTAGCCCTTGATGGTTATACCGCCCGTTGGCTTAAGATGCGCGGTAATATTAATGGCGCACAGCAGCGGAAATCAGTGATTTCGCTACGAAGGCGGCGCTGTGTCATGGAAACGGGCGCTCTGGTGGCCTCAAAAGAATGAAGGCGGGAGAGAAATAGCGCGGCGGGATGAGACGGGTGGTTCGGGAGTTGGAGGTGGGCCGGGGGCTAGGTGAATATGCATTTGATTACCTGATATCCTGGTGCCATGGAGCTGATATCCGAGGTCCGGGGCTCGCTCTGGGAACGCCTTCCGTCGCAAACGTACAATGATCATCCAGGTGCTGTGATGCGAACTCCCTAGGGGTAGTGCCTGGGAGTACGCCTACCAATGTTGTAGAATGCACGGCCCGTGTAGAGAATAGGCCATTCGGCTGTGTATTTGCGGGTGGTACCTGGCGGTGGGATAAAGCACGCTGTTGTAGAGTGATATTTGATAATTTCTAAATGGTTAGATGTCGACCGAGATGAAGTGATTGATATCTAGGAACTAGAACTCCTGTGGACAGACGGGCTTGATGAGGATACCCGAAGAGCGCAGATGGATCGCGTGCCACATGGGCTTCGAAGAGCTCCGTGTTGGAGCTGATCCTGAAGGGTTAAGCATCAAGGGAACACCCGAACAATCGGTAGCGATCTGATGCTCATACCCTTGCGCGGTGCGGTGCAATATTATGCAGGTCCAGACCATTTCCCAAGCGAGCAAATCCAATAAGTCCCTAATCAATATTCGTTATTAACGATATTGTACTTGACGATGTCCATGTGCTCCGTTGCGAAGTGGTGGTTAGAGGACTGAGAAGCCGTCGCCTTCAACATCTCAAACCCTCTCAAACCCTATGCGGTGTTTGGCTTATGTAATCGAAATTGCTTGGCTTGGCAGCAGCTTTTTCGGCTTGAGCGCGAAGAGTTTTACTTTTAGTCCTGTGCGTAGCCTTTCAAAGCTTAGTTGAGTAGTGTATTGGTTATTCTAGTGCCACGCGCCGGCGAAGCAATAATTATACATGACAAAAGCAGAGATAGTCCAATGTAGCGGAACAGGAGAACTTGTACTGGCACAGGTGCTGAGGTCCGAGGTGTGGAGATCCAAGAAAGGTGGTATAATATTTTGAGAGCATAAGGGCTAAGGAAGGTAATATATCATTCGTACGATCTATGAGAAAGTCCAGTCGGACATGGTAATTTCGCTGAGTTGTTGTTTGTAGCTGCGGCAAGTCTTGGGCCAGATCACTAGAGTTGGAAGAATCAGTTGATATCCTTGGGATAATGAGATGGCAGCGGGATGAAACCTACTCGTCACTTTTCCAGAGTCATTCCGATACCATCCAGCACACCCGGCGCCGAAGACGGTACCCTCCATGCCGTCGATGACTTTTTGCGTAGCCTTTCGCTGCGCCTCAGCCTTCACCTCGACGTAGGTGAGGCGCTTGCTTTGCATGTATTGCACAATGTCCACGATGTGCTCAACCTACATTAAGCATTGAGCTTTCAATCCACGTTGTATGTATGAGGAACACGTACCTGTGCCTCGACCATGGCGCAGAGGCCGGTGTGCCCGGGACGAGTACCTGGGCCCAGGAGTGAGAAGGCGTTGGGATACCCGGTGGTGGCGAGGCCGTAATACGACTCCATGTTTTCGGACCACGAGTCGCTGAGATCTTTCTGCGTGGTGCCAACGACGCGGAGGGGCCTCATCCACTGCTGGTAGTCGAAGCCTGTGGCCATGATGAGGACGTCGATGTCGGTACTCTTCACGACCTTTCCCCCCGTGGTCTGGTCGGTCTCCTCTGAGAGGATAGCAGTCCCGTTATCGATGCCCTGGACGGAGCCGTAGTGCATCGTGACGTTGGGCTTGACGAGCGCGTCGTAGTAGATGCTGGAGACAATAATACGCTTGCAACCCACGGGGTACTGCGGCGTCATCGCGAGGACGTCAGAAGGAACGGCTTTGATAGGATCGGCGATCCCAAAGGTCCTGTTGATGTGCTTCTGCGCGATCGAAGTAAACATCCTGGCCAGCGGATGCCCCATCATGAACGCGCGGTAGAAGATGACATCGAACTATTGTGGACAGCGTATGGTCATTAGTGGCACTCGATTGTGTGCCGTGAAGCTAACACACCTTGAAAACGATCCATGCGCGATAAAAGAACAGAATCAAGGGAAACCATGTGAAAAGTTTGACAGTCCAGGAGGAAAACTCTTGGTCTGGTCGAGGGAAAACCCATTGTGGCGTGCGCTGGTACACATGGAGTGACTTTACCAAGGGTTGGATCGACGGGATGACCTGAGCAGCACTGCATGAGTGGCGAGGAAATGAAGAAAGAAGGGTTGAGTCAGGAACACGGGAATTATTTTGAAAAGGAGAACACCCACCTGGCACCCACGCCGACAACAGCAACATTCTTTCCCGCCACATCGATTCTTGGGTCCCAGCGGGCTGTGTGGGTACGCTGACCCGTGAAGTCGTCAAATTCCTTGGGCTGGATCAAGCAACGCTGTGCTCCGGTGGCCATTATCCTATTGCGAGTGAGATGAGTATACGGCTCGTGTGCACAGGAGAACAAATGAGGGCCTACACAAAGTTGAACTTGGCCGTCTGGACCTCAGCCGCCTCGCCTTGGGTGTGATCAATGAAAGAGAGCGTCCAGACGGAGTTGTGCGAGTCGAAGCGCGCAGCGGTAACTTCATGTCGCAATTTGATGGAAGGCCTTAAGTTGTGGGCATCAACCAGCTCCGTAAAGTACTCGAAGACCTCGCCGCCTTTGGCATAATGCCGCTTCCAATCTGGAATTCCGAGTTAGAAAAGAAAAATACAAGGGTACAACTTGGTTGAAGGAAAACGTACTGGCTTTTCGGAAAAAGGAAAAGGAGTATACATGAGCGGGGCTATCACAGGCGATGCCTGGGTATTTGTTGTAGAACCTGCACCGGAAGAAAGGTTAAGGTAAGGACAGCAGCCTCGCTGGAAATGCACGTACCAAGTTCCGCCCCAGGAGGGCGCCAGCTCGAAGAGGGTCACCTCTACAGACGAGCCCAAGCGCTGCTTGAGCCTGGCGGCCGCGCCTAGGCCGGACATGCCGGCGCCAATGATGGCAAAACGGGGTATCGAGGTAGACGCGGAAGACATTTGGGTGTGGTCAAGGAGGACAGGAGGGACGCCGTGTATCAAAGTCCAGCAAATGTACGTCGTCGTCTAGCAAGGCCCGCTGATGGTGTAGATGCAGATGCAGCGGGCCTAGGGCGGCAAGTGTTTTATGCATCATCGCAATAACTGGAGTGAATGCCCAGCGGCTGTGTGGCGGTGATCCCCGTACGGCGTTATGTAACCATCAATGTTTGGGCCGCGTAGGGACAGCATGCCTCCATCATCCGGTTGCTTAGGAGCTGCTCAGTGCTCTCCTCGACCGGGAGTGCAGCCCCCGTACATGGCCACCCGCCATACCCGCTCAGGTTAGCTATCGCTCCTTCCTGTGTCCTCTGTGCCCCGCCGAAATCACCGTTAAACCGCCTTTTGCCAAGCTATGCAAGTTTAATAAAGCGATATTGCCCCAAACAAAAAAGGCAAGCAAAGTCGACAACCCTCAGACGCTGTTTTGCTTGCATCACGTGTGACGAGTCCCATGGGCTATCACTGATGGATGATGGAAGCGGACTGGGTTCCTGACGTAGCTGATGAAGGCAGAAGCTGAAACTGGCAGCGCTGCGAGTACGAGAGTCTAACAAACACCACGTTTAATTGAAGCCATCAAAGCGCCCCTTTGGGTGATATCACAACAATATTGGCACTGCCGTGTGGTACTTGCAACCGGGGGCTGACGCACACGAGCGTGTACCGCGCTGCCACGATGTATCGCTCTGGCTCGTACCCTCATCGCCGACTTCTCCACATTGTGCTTTGTGACTCCGAGGGATCTCCTGAATCTTTGGTCCCATGTTATGGCGCGGCCCGCCACTGTTATAAAAGTCCCTCGCGCGCCTTCCCTTCGTGCTTCTTCACCCCACACCTTAATTTCTATTCTCTGCAGTCATGTCTTCATCCCCCGTCAAGCGCGTTCTCTGTCTTCACGGTTGGGGAAGCCGGCCACATGTCTTTGCATGCCAACTCGCCCGGGTCACCTCTGAGCTCTACCAAGTCGTCGGCGAAGACGCTGTGGAGCTTGTCTGGGTACAGGCTCCGCATAAAATGTGGATGGGTAAAATGGGTACGCTTCTTCATTGCCTCCTTTCCCTCTATACAAGTTAATCAACTCTCTCACCTCCAGACGTTATGCGTGGATTTGGCGGCCCGTACTATGGCTGGTTCAACGCGCAAACCGATGAGGCACTAAACGAAGCCATCCGCTACATCGATGACATGCACCCCCTCGACTCCTTCGACGCCATCATCGGCTTCTCGCAAGGCGCCACCCTCGCCCTTACGATCGCTGCCATGCGCGAACGCAACACGCTGCCGACACGCCGCAACCCCTCTACCGAGTCGCTGGGCAAGCGATGGGGCTCCAAGCGTTCGCTGCGCCCGCGAGCCTTTGATTTTGTCCTCGCCATCTGCCCCATCGTTACCACCTGGTCCCCCGCTGATGTCAAAGCGGGCGAGCCTTGGCTATCGTCCACCCCCACTCTCGCCTACGCCGGCACAAAGGATCGCTACGTCACCGGTGCCCGTGAAACCTTCGATAAGTTCTGCCGCAATGCCTCCTCGAAGCTTCACCGTCTGGAGCATTTCGAGGGCGCCCATCACGTTCCTACACAACCCGAGGCTATCGATGATATGGTCCGATTTATCCAAACTTCTTTCTCCGGTTTGGGCTTGCTCAAACGACCATCGAACGGTTCGATGGCTTCCTTCGATTCTTACTCCACGGGCACGTACTCTGTACGGAGCTCCGACACCGGCTCGTCTGCTAGCACTGCGCCGTTTAGCTTTGATCTATAGGGCGAGCGGGTCCCATTTTCGTTCTTCAATTGCTCGTTCATGACTTTCTCATTAATTATCACTTCACGACACCATTCTTTATCGTATTTTATTAACATTGTCGCAGAGCGGCTATAACAAACAACTCGGACATTGCATTATACATTCATTTTTTTGCTAATAGTACATACATACGTCGACTCATTTTTGTACGAGCCATGGACAGTAGCTGCTTCACATCGGACAAGGACTGTTTCTACAGATATACATACGCGCTACACGCTCCGAGTTGTTATGCCTATCTTTCAATGATTTTATGCTTATGCCAGCCAACACGATCTGGATTTCGATGGATCGAAAAATGCCCCAGAGATCTTGTGTGCGTTATTGATGGACATTGGGCCTTTTGACGCGCTATTGAAGTTAATGTGCGTATAGCGTGGACGACGCTGTAGAGTATCAGTCGATCTACGTGGGCTCGACATTATGTAACATGAGTATTTCTACGCTGGAGGGAGCGAATAAGGTTATTTGAGTTTGACAGCCTCCGCAGTACTAGTTACGACCACGAAGATCATACAAATTCGAAGCAATCCAAAGCTGTGCGAGTAGGATAAGTATTTTTAGGGAATTGGCCGGAGCGGAATACGGAGTCAAATTTTGAACGTATCCTCTAGATCTGATCATGATGCTTTCTTCACACGACATCTCGGCATCTTTCGCATATGCATCATGCATGTCTCGACCCCACGTTCCCCAGCGTTAACTTGTCGTTTCAGCCTCGTTCCGACGTTTCAACGTCCCCCCACAATCAATGTTGATGCTTCCCTATCTTTCGGCTTGAGTTTCTCCGGAGCATCAAATGTCCAAACCCCGGTCGAGCCCCGATCGAGCTGAAGCGGGGAGCTCTCCACGACGTGGTATGTTGTACTGGCACTCAGTACTCGGTACTATGGATGATGCCGATCTGCTGATGCACTGCCTACTACTCACACAACAGTTGGTGATTGAGCTTATCCTCTAACGGGAGAGCTCCCGTGCATTCTGACGCACGCCTTCAAGCATGTGACGGCCCCCTATGGCGAGCACCCGATCAGTTTACCTGTTCAAAGGAATGATATCGAGCGAGAGATTATTTAATGCAAACTGCGCTATTTTCAGCTATTAACTATAGCTCTTTCGAATGCTTGCCGGCGGTATATGCCACTCAGGTGTTAATGAGGGGTTTTAGCTAAGCTCATTCTGTGCTGCTCCGCCGCCGGGACAGTACTGACGTTGTGATCTTTTTGCAATACATGTCAGATTCATACAAGATGTTTCAGCGCTTGGATTCTCTGTCAAGCAAGATTGCTCAGAAGACCTCGGGCCTCCGCCCTTGATTGATATCCTTTTGCACGTACCCCGTTTTAACTTTTACATGCTTAACCTCGTGGGGTGGATGTTTGAAGTTGCCCTGGTGGCCGTGCTCGCCCCTTGCCTCTGGAGCTGTCGATCGTGCCCGACGTTCAAGCCAACTTTTCACAAGTGATGTGGTCTGTTTCTCAACGTTTCAAATTTTCATGCTTCAGCTCGTGCAATCTTCGTGATGTAACACCACTGCCAGTACTAGGAGGCGATGCACGGTCTCGATCTTGAGTTTCACGGTATGGATTCACGGATCATCGAGATCTTTGATAGGCTCAAAGGTGATACTTCAGTAGTGTTAATTGAAGGCGTAAGAAGAACATTGCGTATCTACAGCGGGGTCACGCGTCACGTCCTAAGTTCTATGAATCAAACTTTGCCATGATATCATCAAAGGCTTTCTGCACCATCTCTAGCCCCGGCTTCGTGAACATATCGTCGTGAGTGCAATCCACCTTGACGACCTCCATCTTTGGCACGAGCTCCTGGCTCCATCCGTTCCGCAAATCCATGTGTTTCTTGATGCGTGTCATCCGAACGGACGTGCTGATTCCTCGTGAAAAAGGGCCGAGTTTCCCCGCCTTGATGAGGTGAACAGGAACGGTGGAAGATGGTAGGGGTCGTGGTGTGAAGCGAGAAAGGACGCTCTCGGCGTGACGATAACATGTGCGGAGGTAGTCGTTTAGTTGTTGGTCGAGATCGCTGGGCTTGCCCGAGGCGCCGCTCTTGATTGATCGGTCCGCGGAAGAGTAGTCGTATGCCTCTGGGTTTTCAAAGTCGACGGCGTTGTAGATCCCAGTGGGATGGACAGAGTCGATGAGGATGATGCCCTCGATGGTGTCGCCACGCTCGATGAGCTGTGCGGCCATCTCGAGTGCCACCACTCCGCCGTACGACCACCCGCCGAGCATCCATCGCCGAGGGCCAGGGGGGAAGTAGTCACCCGCTTCGATCTCGGCGATGTAGGCTTTTGCGGCCTCGGGAACGGAGCTGAAGACGATGTCTCGAGCGATGAAGGTGTTGGAGATGCCGTATATCGGTCGGGAAGTGCTGGCGCCGAGATGACAATATGGTACGGCGAGCCCTGCGCCGGGATGGATGAGGAAGAGCGGGGTGGATGGGGAGCCCTCGCTTAGGGCAATTTCGATGATGGTGGGTATTTGGATGTCAACGGGCATGGTCGGTTGGATTTGGAGGTGTTATCAAGTGTACTTTTCGAGGAGGGTAAGAAATAGGATGTCTCCCTTCGCTTACGGAACTTGTAGCGCCCCGAACCGATGCTTGCAGACGTTGCGCTCAGCTTTTACACCGCTAGATCGGGAGTCGCGACGGCTAGCTCTGGTTAGCTGCGGCTTTGGAGTGGGCACAGGAGGGCACAAGCGTGATGAAAGGATCTGATGGGTATCGCTAGGTGCCAGAATTAGATGTGTGATCCTGTGCTAAAATATATGATTGGGCAGCAGCATCAAGGGATGGCCATCGGGGACGTCCGGACGGTGGCCGGTTGAATTCAAAGAGGGTGCTGAGCACAGCAACACACCGTAGGCCAGGCTGTTTTGGGACGAGCCTTCGGATCGGGTCTGGGAATTAAATTCGGGAGTGCATCGCCACCTCGGTGATGCGAGCGTTACGTAACGACCGCAATTCTGTCGGCCTTTAAGTGTAACGCGTCGGTAGCGCGACGTTGCCCATCAAACCCGCACTTGCTGCTCTACCACCACCACCACCACCACCAGAGCGCGCAGCACACGCACCATGCCTTTCCGCGAGCCCTTCGATTTCGACCACCCCTGCAACGACGACCGCGTCCCGCTCCAGGGGCGCACCATCCTCTCTGTCATGAACTACTGGGCAAAGGTGAAACCAGATACGATCTGGGGCATTTGGACCGACGACAAGGGGAATGTCACCGACCAAGTATCGTTCCGCGAGCTTCAGAGGCGCAGCGAGGCCGTAGCCTACCATCTTAGAGAAGTCGCTAAGCTTCCTCCCCGCGCCCGAGTCATTCTCTGCTATCCTCCCGGCCTCGAATTTATGAGCGCATTTCTCGGCGCCCTCATGGCCAACCTTATTCCAGTCCCTGCATGCCCTCCAGATCCCTCCGACCTTCGCCGCCGCCTCCCAGGCTTCAAGCGGCTCGCCGAGGTTTCCGGCGCACAGGCCTGCCTAACGGACACGCAATTTTACCGCGCTAGCTCTACCGCAGGCGCGTTTACAAAAATTTTCAGCATCTTCCGGGGCGCTTCTGCCGCAGAGCAGTGGCCTAAACTCACTTGGATCGTCACCTCCGACCTGCCCACCGCCCCTGTCCGAATCCCCTCTTGGGAGCCGATTGATACCCCCGATTTAGCATACATCCAAGTAAGCAAACTCATTACAGCGATTACCTGATTGATTCCGTGACTGAGCTGCCCGGTGGAATTCTCAACAGTTTACTTCCGGGTCTACTCAGGACCCCAAAGGCACCCTTATTTCACACGCAAATCTCTTGGAAAACCTCGACCATCTCTCTCGTCAGGCCCTTATTGGGACCGGCGATGAAGTCGTTGTATCATGGCTTCCCTATTTTCACGATATGGGCCTCGCTGGAAAATACTTGGTGTCTATTTTCCTCGGGATAAAAGGCGTCTTTTTCAGCCCTCTTGGCTTCATTAAGAATCCTAATTTGTGGATGCAGCTCTGCAGCAGGGTATGTCGCGTACTTTGCATTACTATGTGTCAATTCTGACTCGCTTCATTCTTGCGTGCAGTATCGCGCTACTCATACCGGAGCGCCAAACTTTGGTTACGAAATTGCCGCGACCAAGTATGATGGCGGCGAGCTTGATCTCTCTTCGCTGCGTTTCGTTCTTTCCGGAGCGGAACACATTAAGGCTTCGACTATGCGTAAATTTGTACAAGTATTCGGCCCTAGCCGCTTCCCTACGCGCGCTTTTCGCCCCTCCTACGGCCTCGCCGAGAACGTGTTGATCGTGTCCTCGTGCCCCGGCCAAGATAACATCGAAGATTACTTTAATGATGAAAACAGCTACGTCTACTGCGGAGCTGCTAAATTTGGGGTGGATATCCGCCTCATTGACATTCAAACTGGCGAGGACGTCACGAATACCGGCAAGGAGGGTGAAATTTGGCTCTACTCCGAGTCACGCGCGATGGGTTATTACAACCTTCCCGACGTCACCAAAGAGACATTCGAGAACTTCCTCCCGCACGCGCCCAAAAACGGCTTCCTTCGTACTGGCGATCTGGGTAAATTTGTAAAGGCCAAGAACCTCACCGGCGTTGACGAGATGCAGCTCATCATCACCGGCCGTCTTAAGGAGCTCATCATCGTGAACGGGCGTAATGTCTATCCCCACGACGTTGAGGTCTGCTTCGATCTCGTCGGAGATGGTGTCCTCCGCACCGGATGTACCGTCGTTTTCGGGGTGACCAAGCCTGGCGCGTCGGGCCCCAACGAAGGCGGCGTCGACGCTGCCATGGGTGTCGTTGCCTGTGCCGAGCTTCGCGACGAAGTGGCGAAAAATCCCGATCAGTATGATCTCCCCCAACTGTGCCGGAACATTGCCCGGAATGTGTTCCAGGCCAGCGGCCTTGCGCTCGAGGCAATCCACTTGATTGCGCCCCGGCAGGTGCCCAAGTCCACGAGCGGCAAGATCCAGCGGACGCTCGCCAAGTCGCTGTATGCGGAGAAAAAGTTCAAGGAAGTGTACTCGACGACGGATGTCCAGTCTTTCATCCGCGGCGATATCATCGAGTTTGTCGCGTCTTCCCTCAATCTCAGCGCTACTGAGAAGGAGCAGTTCTTGAGCACCGGCGGGAACTTGCTCGAGGCGGGCGTTGACTCTCTCGCCCTTGCGCAGCTCGTGGGTCGGGTCAAGAAGCAATACGGCGTCACTGTCGACTTTGAGACGTTGTTTGACGACTTTTCTGTTGATGGTGTCGTGCAGACTCTTATCACGACCAAGCAAGCATCTCCAAGAGCCGGCCAGTCCAGCAAAGCCGCGTCTCCCAGAGAGACGCTGACGTCTTTCCCTGCAACGCCTGGCCAGTCGCGCCTTTTCCTCCTGTCGACCAACTCCAAGGATGTGAACCGCGCTTACCACCTCATGTACAAAATTCCCATCACTCTCACGAGCGATGGCGCGGATTTTGACCGCCTCAACGCCGCCATCCAGGCCGTGGTTCACGCCAACGATATCTTGCGAACCGTCTTTGACGTTGATGACCAAGGCGAGGTGCAGGGTCTCATCTCGCCACCCACTCAAGACGAGGAAGATCGCATCGTCGAGTCTCAATCTGAGCAAAAGGCTGAAAAGGCCATCGCTAGCTTCGCGGCCAAGACTATGGATATACGGCGCCAGGTCTTCGATTACCGTCTCTTCACTGTGTCGCCTTCCAAGTGCTATCTTGCACTCAAGGTTCATCACATCGCATTCGACGGTCCCTCGGCGCAGATCTTCATGCAGCAGATCGTCGATGCATACGATGGTAATCTGAGCGCGGAAGAAATCGCGCAGTTTTCGCACTTGGCGGTGGATCAGTCCCGGGAGGCCGTTGTCAACGCCGGAGAGGAGGCGGAGCACAACGAGAAGCTCCGGTCCTTGTGGTCGCTCGTGTTCTCGTCGCCTGTTCCTATTCTAGAGCTCCCTCAGGACGGCCCTCAGGCCGGTACCTCGGGATATGGGGGCGAGCTCCTCACCACCCAGCTCGATAAGCCGGTTGTGGACCTCATTCGGTCGTTTGCTCGCTCGCACAATGCCACCGAGTTTGTCGTTCTTATGGCGCTCTTTGCCTCCTTCATGAGCCGTTTGTGCAACCAGGACGACCTCCTGGTCGCCAGCCCGATCTCCATGCGCAACAAGATCGAGCTGCAGAACACCATCGGCTTCATGATCAACACCACCATCCGGCGATTCAACCTCGGCGCTCCAGCCGAGGAAGGCGAGGTTAAGACGAACTCTCCGGCCTCTTTCTTGGAAGTGCTGTCTTCGGCGATGGACCAGCATGTTGGGTATTTGAACGACCCGACTGCGGACTTCCAGATTATGCATGACCTCGCTACGGAGGGTCTGTCGCAGAGCCAGAAGAGGGATGCGCTGCAGATCTGGTTCAATTATCACCGGTTTGTTACTGCTCTCCCTGGAGCTGTGGATAAGCGAGGCATGAAGCTCGACCAAGTGTCGCTCATTCCTACTGGGTCGACGAAGTTCCCGTGAGTGTAGTCTCTTGTAAGGTGTCGGAAAAGATGGCTAATCTCATTCTTGTATAGCTTGGGTCTCGAAGTCGACGTGGAGGACGACTCTTTGGTCTGCCAATGGGAGTTCTCGACTCGCCACATCCACCCCCAGACTATGAAGAGCTGGGCTTCCGCCTTCCCGCATTTCATTGCCAGCGTCCTTCACGAGACTACCAAGCCCGTCAAGGCACTCGCACTCGTCGACGCTGCCTCTGCTCTCTTCAAGGGCCCGACTTTTGGGCAGCCGGTGGCGTCGAAGGCCAATGGTCTCACGCTGCACGGAATCTTCAGGCAGACGGCCAAGCGCTACCCGAGCAGGACCTGCCTTGCCGACTCGAGCGGCCTGACGATGACATACAAGGAGACCGACATCTTTTCGTCGTATCTGGCCGGCATCATCGCCGAAAAGGCCAAGTCCACCGACCGCCGTCTCTGTGTCGCCCTCGCCATCAACCGCGGCCCTCTCATGGTCAACTGCATGCTCGCCGTCCTTAAATCGGGATGTCATTTTGTGCCTATGGACCTTACGAACCCTCTTGCGCGCAGTTTGGTGCTCTTGAACGAGATCGAGCCGTTCTTGCTCATCGTCGACGACTCGACCCGCGAGGCGTATGAGAGCTGCACTGTGTGTGAGAAGCTCAATCTCTCCAGCGTTTGGTCCGAGTTTCAGAATGACGCGACTGCAAAGGGGGTAGAAGCTGCCGAGTTCAATGTCGATCCTTCGACGCTTGCCTATATGCTGTACACGTCGGGCTCGACAGGTACGCCCAAGGCGTGCATGTTGGAGCACCGTAACTCCGTGAGCAGCGTCTTTTCGCATGTCCGGCAGATGGAGTGGTCTGAGGGAGGGGCGCCGCGCGTGCTCCAATTCTCTCGCTATACGTTTGATCATTCCATCCTCGAGATTTTTGGCACTTTCGCGTCCCGCGGCACCCTCGTCTCGGCCTCCATGGACGAGCTTCTCAGTGACCTCCCGAAAGTCATCAACTGGGCCAAGGCCAATATCCTCGTCCTCACTCCAACTGTCGCCCTCACACTTCCGCCACCTGACGACCTGCCTACCGTCAGCTTGATCGTTCTCAGTGGCGAGCGTACCCCGGAAGGTTTCAAGAAGACTTGGCTCTCGTCAAGCCGCGGCGTCAGGCTCTTCAACCTGTACGGCCCTACCGAGGCTGGTATCCACACCTTCATCCACGAGATGTCGCTTGACCTCAGTACGGCTACCATTGGCGCCCCTCTTGGCAACACCGGTGCCTACCTCTTAGACGAATTTGAGAACCCCGTGCCGCAAGGTGCGATCGGAGAGATCTGGGTTATGGGAGAGCATATTGGACGTGGGTACTTCAAGCGCGAAGAACTCACGGCCAGGACGTTCAAGCCGCTTGCCATTCACGGCTCCAATGTCGTCTTCCACAAGACTGGCGATATCGGTCGACAGCTCCCATCAGGCGAATATGTCTGCCTCGGCCGCAAGGACAGGCAGATTAAAGTCCGTGGTGTGCGAGTAGAGCCCGAGGAGATTGAGGAAACTATCCGAAAGTGCACCCCGGAGGATGGTCGCCTCAGCATTGGGCGGACCGCGGTTATCCTCAAGACCCTCCCTGGCATGATGGAACCACAGCTCGTTGCGTTCTGGGAAGTATCGTCGTCTGTAGATGAAGATCGTCAAGGATCCAAGGAGACACATCCCAGCCGATCCTTCCGTCCCTTGAATGCGGATGATGCTCTTTACACGCCTAGCCATGCACTCTCTCTTGACATCCGCTCGCAACTCTCGCGTCTTTTGCCTCCGCATATGATCCCGTTCCGTATCGTGCCAGTTGCAAAACTTCCGCTCACGTCTAGCGGAAAAACAGATCGGAGCGTGCTCGCGGCCTGTGTCCTACCAGACCTTGCAACTCAGGCTGAGCTGAAGCGCGCGGAGGTTCCCACCATCCCCCAGAAACAGGCTTCGGTCGTCGAGGAGCTCACGGATATTTTCTCCAAGCTCCTCGGTCACAATATCACCCCCGATGTGGATCTGTTTGAACAAGGGTAAGTAAATAATCTAGCACGCCGATGTTGTTGCACACAGCTAATGCCTAATATCTTGCAGACTTACGTCCCTCAGCGCTATGCGCTCTCTTGCCATGATCCGAAATGGCCTCGGCGTTCAACAGCAGCTCTCCGTGGCGGATTTGATGCGCTGTCCGAATATCAAGGCTTTGTCCGAGCACATCGGCTCCAAAACGACCCGTACCCAAGATCCTCAAAGCGAAGCTCCCGGCTTTGTTTCAGATGCCGCTCATCAACATGAGCCATTCCCCCTCACCGAGCTTCAATCTGCTTATGTCGTCGGAGGCGAAGATGGCGTTGAGCTCGGCGGTATCTCTCCCATCACGTATCTTGAACTCTGCTTCGACAAAGGCTCCCTCGACATGTCTCGCTTACAGAATGCATGGGATGCACTCGTCGAGAGACACGATGTTTTAAGAACGGTCGTTGACAAGGTCGCAAGCACGCAGCGGATTCTGCCCGCTTCCGAGGTTTCGTTCCCTATCACTGCCCTCGATCTGACGGAGGAGGCTGAGGACGCTCAGGAAGTTTTCCTCGAGCACACTCGTTTCGAAGCCCGTTGTCGACGGTTCGAACTCGACACTTGGCCGCTATTCAACATCGCCGTCACGGAGGCGAGCCATACCTATCTCCACATCTCTGTGCATCTCATCATCGTCGATGCGAAGAGCTTTGTCACCCTCATGAACGACTTCGCAGCCCTCTACACAGGCCAAATTCTACCTCCTTTAGGCATTTCGTACCGCGACTATGTCAATTGGCACCAAAATGGCAACTTCAACGCGGCTCGTCTAGCAGAGGCAAAGTCTTTCTGGGAGGAGCGGGTCAAGACCCTGCCGCTTGCACCGGCCATCCCTTCTAACCCGGAAAGACCGCAAGGTGACCTCTCAGGCGAGCTCCTTCAAGTTCGTCATTTGTCACACGACATCACACGTCCCGTCTGGGATGAAATTACAAGGCGCTCCAAAGAACATGGCATCATGCCATCGGCGCTTCTGATCACAGCTTTCAGCGAGGTTCTCTCTCGCTGGTCTGAAAACTCTAGTACGTTGCTCACAGATGTATCTCGGAACCTCAGCTCATACAAATGTCATTTTCTCTAGACTTTGCAGTCAATCTAACCCTATTCAACCGCGAGCCTATTCACCCTAGCGTCGGAGACGTTGTGGGCGATTTCACGGGCGGTTTGTTATTTGAGGTTGATTGTTCGGCGCAGGGTTCTTTCCTCGAAAAATGCAAGCTTGTCCAAGCGTCCTTGAAGCGCGACCTTCAACATTCAACATTCGGTAGCGTCTCGGTCCTTCGAGAGCTCCGCCGCACTCGACCTTATGATGACGTCATGATGCCAATCGTTATGACCTGCCTCTTGGAGGACGACGATTCTCCGGGCTCATCAGCAAGCAATTTCCCTGCACATGTTGTCTCTCATCGTTTTACTCAAACACCTCAAGGTGGGTATTCTTGCGAATCCTTGGAGTTCATATTCTAACGAGCTTTTTTCGTGACTTGCTGTTGGAATATAGTCAGTATCGATTTCCAGGTTGTTCTTCTCAAAGATGGCCTTCATTTGCATCTCGACTTTTTCGACGTTGCTTATCCGAGCGGGCTTCCGGAAATGATGTTCAAGAGTCAGTGCGCCGCACTGGAATCGCTTGAGTCATTGGATTGGATAGGGCACACACTCTCCGTCGACCTTGGAGACGATCTTCTCGCACGCAAGGCTGCAAACCAAACGGCCTCTTCCAATATTCTGGCTGCCATTTCCGGTGACAATGCGGACCCCCCTCGACTTCTCCATGAAGCTTTCTTCAAAATGGCTAAGATTCGGCCGGACGCCGTTGCAATCGCTGCGCACGACGGAAATCTCACCTACGAACAACTTGCCGCCGCCGCGTATGAAGTTTCTCGTCAGCTCAAAGAAGCAGCGCCAGGACATTCTGTAGTGGGCCAGGTCGTGCCAGTCGCTATTGATCGTTCCTGGCGTCAAATTGCAGCCGTCTTGGGCGTATTGCATGCTGGCGGTATTTACCTCCCTCTAAGCAGCAATGTTCCCATAGACCGTGCAACAACCATTATATCTGACGCGGGATGCACGGTTATTGTCGGATTGGACGGCTCAAAGCAAGTCTTCGCCGATGTACCGGGTGTGCACGCAATCGTCTCCCTTACAAAGTTATCATCAAACGAAGAAGCTGAAGAACATATCGCGGCGGCGTCTGACCCGTCTGGTCCCGCTTACGGTACGTACAACGAGCTCTTGCTCTGGCTGTAGGCTGGCAGCTGACGTTGTTTACCCCATGAAGTTATCTATACTAGTGGTAGTACAGGCAAACCAAAAGGTGTCCTCATTAGCCACGACGGTAGGATACGATATCTTTTTCCTCTTTAATCGGTCACTCACGATGACTTTACCTCACAGCCGCGCTGAATACAATCGCCGATATCATTTCTCGATTTGGTATCACAGCGGACGACGTTTGCATTGGAATGGCGAAGCTTGACTTCGATTTGTCTGTCTACGATATCTTTGGCACGCTCTCCATCGGGGGATGTCTAGCACTACCCCCCGCGGAGGCCCAAGAAGATAGCGATACATGGGTAGATTTCGTCGCAAAGCACAAAGTATGCTCTCCTAGGGATATGCGTCGATTGGTCTGCTAACTCTATTGCTTCACTAGGTGACTGTCTGGAACACCGTTCCAGCTATGATGGAACTCCTGATTGCCAGTGCCCGCGCTAAGCGCCAGGAAAAGGCGATCAGTTCCATTCGTATCGGTCTGTTATCTGGAGACAAAGTTTCGCTTTCGCTTGTTCAACAACTCGCCAAGAGTCTTCCCATGGCACGTGTTTGGAGTTTGGGTGGGGCAACAGAAGCTGCTATCTGGTCACTGTTCAATCCCCTCAGCGGTCCGCATCTCGATTTCAAATCCCCCATATTCGGCGGTCGCGTTATCTACGGCGTACCTCTCGCGAACCAACAGCTCCATGTGTTGGATTCCTCTTTCAATGATTGCCCAACCTTCGTTCCAGGACAGCTTTATATCTCTGGAAAGGGTCTTGCGATTGGTTATACGTAAGTACTCTCGTGCTCCTTGCTATACCGTGGCTGTAAATCGCATCTGTTTAGGGACGAGGAGAAAACACGCCAAGCTTTCGTCTTTCACCCGAGGAGTCACGAACGTCTCTATAATACGGGCGATTTGTGCCGGTACCTCCCCGACGGCCGCGTTGAAATCATCGGTCGGACAGACTTCCAGCGCAAAATTCGAGGGGGGCACCGTGTTGAGCTAGGTGAGCATTCAAAGCCTTCATTTGCGACCTTCGTGCCTGAGATCGGTTCAACATAAAGGTGAAATCGAACGTCATCTCAGTGATGTCCGGGGCGTCAGCCAGGCTGTCGTCGACGTCCGCAATGACATCCTCGTCGCCTACCTCAGCGCGGATAAAAGCTCCCACCAGTCGGAAGCTGAACTACGCTCCGAAGAAGGTTTTGAGATTGTCCATCCGGATGACCGCCTCTCGTTCAAACTGGAGCATCGCGGTATCTTGCGCACCACCGAAATAAAGCCCTCTCTGTCGGTCTCAATTCCCTTCGGAGCAGCAGCTCGAGAAGCGGTGGTTTGCCGAAAAAGCTACCGCACCTTTGCTTCCATATCCGAGGATTTGCTCAAGGCCTCATCCCGAGCAATCGTGGAATCGGCGCGAACATCTGTCAATAAGCTTATTAGCACCACCGCGCCCACAGAAAAGTCAGACTCCCCGATCTCCGCGGAAACGCTTGCTCGCATTCTGAGCGTCCTTCAGTTTTACACACCTGATCAGGACAACTCGGGGGCGTTGATGAAGGCTCGATATCCCTCTGCTGGATCTTCTTACTCCGTGCGGACATACGTCATTGGTCCGAGCCAGCAAGCTCAAGCCTCGGCAGTTTATTACGTTGATCCCGTTGCACATCGTCTCATATTCCTGCGAGACGTCGAAGTGTCCCGACCCGCCCAATACTGCCTCTTCTTCACATCTTATCGACCCGCGATCTTCCCGCTTTATGGTCAGCACTCTCGGCAATTCGCAAAGATAGAGCTTGGTTATGTCATCGGACTCCTGACCCTGAGCAGCCAAACGGAAGGCATCGACCTTCGATACTCAGAGGGCGTCATTGGGACAACCGAAGCCTTGGGTTTGTCTCCAGACGAGACACTCCTTGGACATGCGATCTTGGGCCAAGATGGCACGGTACGATCCACATCCAACCCCAGGGCCTTTGTCTCTGCGGCCCTCTGTGTTCAAACCTACAAATCTGTCGAGTGGTCAGCTTGCATGAGCAGTATCCGTGCCCCGGTGCAGGGTGCAGGATGGTCATACCAACCTGGCACGGTCCACTTCCATGAGAATGCCGATTTAATTCACGGCGCGCCATTCCTTCTCGCTGTGTCCTGCGACGATATCCTACAAGCTGCCGCGTTCTCACAAATATTCATGGAAGAAGCTCTTGCACACAACTTCGGTTTCTGCCATATCCCACACGTCAGCGATGCGTTTTCGCAGGATTTCGGCACTCTCACTGGCGGACGTACACCCGACTTCATCCTTGTTGGGGGGATAATTTCGCAGGACATGAAGGACAGCGTCCTGACTCAAGCAGCCCCAGACTTAACAAAACGATTGTTGCGAAGCTACCTCGAAGAAAAGCTCCCCCGATATATGGTGCCTGACGTTTACATTCCCCTCCCCACGATCCCTCTCACCGCCAATGGGAAGGTAGATCGTAAGAGGCTTGCGCATGAGCCTCTTCCTGCCAGTGCCGTAGCGGCCTCATCCGGCGAGGCCCCGCTCACGGAGGCGGAAAAAAGGCTCGCTATCATTTGGGCCGATATCCTTGCCACTAGCCCTAGCAACGTCACGAGAGATGCTTCCTTCTTTTACCTTGGCGGTCACTCCATGTCGGCCCTCAAGCTTCAACAAGCTATCAATGAGGGCTTCGGTGTGAATGTGGCACTCAAGGCACTATTCAATAACCCCACATTGGAGACTATGGCTCGATTTATTGACGCTGCAAGCGAGTCTCAAATCCCCACCTCTAATAGCGGCGAGGCGCATCTGATTGTTGATGTTGCCGCCCGTCACGAACCTTTCCCAACAACACAAATACAGCAGGCCTACCTCCTCGGGAGAAGCGTGAGTACTCCTTCGATCTCCAAATCCTTCTGTAACCTCACCTTCTCTTTTAGTCATCTTTCAAACTGGGCTCCGTCGCCACGCACTCCTATCTGGAATTTCACCAGACGGGCTCGCTGCCGCTTGAGCTCTGGGCTGCCACATTCAAGAAGCTCATCCGTCGTCACGAAGCCCTACGCTTGGTTTTTGATGCCGACAATGTCACCCAGAAGATACTCCCGGAGACAGTCGCAGACGATTATCAGATCCAGGTTACCAATATCTCGGTATCCGATGGCGAAGAAATGTTCGAGCTTATGCGACAAACCACACAAGATGAAATGTCCCACCAAGTCCTCGACACGGCCAAGTGGCCACTGTTTGATATCAGAGTTACTACATTCGACGACCATCGCTTCGTCGTCCATTCATCATTTGACATGCTCATTATGGATTTCTACAGCTCTGCGATTCTGGCATCAGATCTGCAGCGCATCATTAAAGGTGCAGAGATAGACCTTCCCCCCGTGGACGTCTCCTTCCGCGACTATGTACTCGCTCTCGACAGATTCAGCGCCTCCCAAATTTACGCAGAACACAAAGCGTATTGGCTAAATCGCGTCGATTCATTCCCAAACGCACCAAACCTTCCCGCAAATCCTGATGTTGAAGACCAAGGGGCTCAGACCAAATTCGCTCGTGTCGAAGATAGTCTGAGTTTGACTGAACTACAAAACCTGAATGTTGCAGCGAAGGATCGCAGCCTCATCTCCACGAGCGTAATTTCCGCCATCTTCTCACTGGCACTGGCTTGCTGGGCAGAATCTAAAGTGCGTATCTTTCGTCATGAACGCCGCCGCTCGCATCGAGCTAAAGCGCCGAGATATTTCTAGCATTTTGCTCTCAACCTCACTGTCTTCGACAGGAAACGCTTGCACAAGAATATCAACAACATCATGGGCGATTTTACATCATCTTTGTTACTCGAGGTCGACACCGCAAAGGAACAAGACTTTAATGGCCTAGTCGCTAATGTCAACAGCCAGTTGCTGGAAGATCTGTCCCACGCCGCTTTCACTGGCATCGATTTCCTGCGCGCGCTACGCTCTGCCTCGAATAGTGACAGACTTATGGGCGTCGTCCTCACGTCTGTCCTCAACGATTTCGATGTTTCTGCTGGTATGACGCCTATCCATAGTTTCCATAGTTAGTCCTCTCATCTTATCGATCACTTACCCCTTAGATCTCGCTTCTTTGGACTCGGTTGTGGGAACTCTTGAGCATTCTATCACACAGGTAAGGAAGATCAGCAGTAACTTTATCCACGAAAGTATTCCTAACCTTGCGTCGTTCATTTAGACATCACAAGGTACTTACGACGACTTTAGGCTTGATGTTCCTACGATATTTTACTAACTACCATGACAACAGTCACGCTGGATTTCCAGGCACTGAAGACTGCATCTGGCCTTTTGATTCGCTGGGATTATGTACAAAATGCCTTCCCCGCCGACCTTATCCCGCAAATCCATGGCACATTCATGAAGATCGCCCGGCGGCTCGCATCTGCGGACGCCAGCAACTGGTCCCTCCCCGTGGCCAAACTCCTCCCCCTATCCCCACTCAGCAGTATCGAATCCCTGCCCGCGTCATTTGTAGATGGCCCGATGTTGCTACACGAAGGTTTCCATCAAACTGCTCTCAGCCGTGGATCTCTTACTGCCGTCGTCTCCGCAACCAATACCGGAGGCGAACGACGCATCACGTATAGCGAGCTCGCTGTGGCTTCCCAGCAGATTTCTTTGATGCTTTCGGACGTCGCCAAACCAAACCAGCCTGTTGCTGTTCTGTGCCCCCGCGGTTGGCTTGCCATCTCAGCGTTGTTAGGAGTCCTCTACGCAGGCTCCTACTATCTGCCCCTCGACGTCGAGCTCCCGCCACAAAGGATCAAAGCCATATTAGCCGCAGTCAACTGCTCGCTAATCTTAACGACGTCAGCCTCTCGGGATCGCCTCCTTGGGGAACTCGATATGGACATACAATTTGTGGTCCTCGACGAGGCTCGCATTAAAGAGTCGTCCGAGAGGGAGGAGATGATGGAGTGGTCTCCCAAGCAAACTCGTCGCGATATTGCGTACACTATATTCACAAGCGGAAGTACAGGAACGCCAAAGGGTGTCGTCATCACCCATGAGGCAGCGATGAACACCATCAATGATATAAACCAGCGTTTCCAAGTTACCCATATGGATGTCGTCCTCGGCTTGTCAAAGTTCAATTTCGACCTCTCAGTTTACGATATATTCGGAACATTCGCCGCTGGTGGTACACTCGTCATGCCACCAGCCAATATGGATAATGATCCCGACGTGTGGGCATCTCTTGCGACTCGTCACGGGGTCACTTTCTGGAATTCAGTCCCTATGATGATGCAGATGCTGTTGGGTGTAGAAACGGATAATCTTACCTCGGCTATCGCGTCCTTACGGGTTTGCCTTCTGTCCGGCGATCGCATACCAATGCAGCTTCCTCGTCGTCTGGCGCAGGTAGCCCCTCAGACTCGCATCATCAGTCTGGGGGGTGCCACGGAAGCCTCGATTTGGTCTATCATCCATGAGATCACGCCGAGTGACCTCATCCCCAGCGCAAGGTCTATCCCTTACGGCAAGCCGCTGACAAATCAAGAGATACTTGTCGTAGATATGGCTCGCAAGCCTTGGGCTCTTTCCCCTACCTGGGCCGTCGGCTCGATATTTATTGCGGGCGTCGGTCTTGCCGCTGGCTATGTGGATGCCAAGCAGACCGCGCGCGCCTTCTTCACTCTCCCAGAGAGTAACGCCCGCTTCTACGATACTGGGGATCTCGGCCGTCTACTCCCCTCCGGAGAGGTCGATATCCTCGGTCGACGTGACTTGCAAGTCAAAGTTCGCGGCCATCGAATCGAGTTAGAGGAGATCGAATACCACCTACTCAAATTGGATGCCATTTCTGAAGCCGTTGTTATCGTCGCCAGCGGGCAGCTTGCGGCTTACTACGTCCTATCACCCTCCGAAAGTGATGATTTGGACATTGTCCCAGAAGCCAAGCGTCAATTAACCAAGGCACTCCCAGGGTATATGGTTCCTTCTTTCTTTGTGAAGTTGACCGTACTACCGCTTTCCCGCAATGGTAAGGTGGATCGAAAAGCTCTGCCACCTGTTGATGTTGGCTCCAAAAACGACCGACGCCCGCCTCAGACAAGCACCGAGCGCGCGCTTGTTGGCATGTGTGCCGACATATTCCAACTACCGGAGGACGTCATCTCTCTTTCTTCTGGTTTCGTGGCGATGGGTGGTCACTCGCTCACTGCCATCCGGCTGCGCGCCGCCATTCGCGAGGTTTTCAACGTTAAAGTCGATTTGGCTGATATTCTTTCGGATGCGCCGCTCGAAGAGCTCGCCCAAACTATTGATGCCGCTAGTGCCGCACTCCCGGCTTCGGAACGCACTGCGGCCAAAGGCATTATTACACCAAAAGCTGTGGCACACAATTCGCCTCATCGGTATGAGCCATTCCCCCTTACCCCGATACAAGAAGCATACCTGCTGGGCCGTACAAGCCACCTCGACCTTGGCGGCGTTTCTACCCACGTCTATCTCGAATTCATCAGCACGGATTTGAACGTTGCGCAGCTCGAAGAGGCCCTCAACATTCTGCTTCTCCGCCACGATTCGTTGCGCCTTGTCTTTGACCTTTCGACTCAAACTCAGCGAGTTCTACCCATTGTACCTCGCTTCGAGATCCCCTTGAATAACGATGGGGAAGAAGAAGATCACGAATTTACAGAAGCGGTACGGCAACACGTTCGGTCTGAAATGAGCCATCAGGTCATGCCAGCGGACAAGTGGCCCTTGTTCGATATCCGGCTGACCCGGCTCTCGAAAGACACATCGGTGATACATATGAGTATAGACATGCTTATCATGGGTGCGTTTCATATGCGATTTTCTTGCTTTGCCTTGAATATCCCTTAAATTTCCTATGTCTAGATTTCTCTTCGATCATGATTCTGACGGACGAACTTGGACAAATATTATCTGGCCCCACCGACCGTGCCATCTCGCTCAAACCTCTCGGAATTACCTTCCGTGACTATGTGGTTTACAAAGGCGATCTCAAGAAGGGCGAAGAGTACGATGTTGACAAAGCCTACTGGACCGGCCGCGCGGGTACATTCCCTGCTGGGCCAAAACTTCCCCTCCTCGTTCGCCCAGAGTCCATTGCGAAACCAACCTTTTCTCGATTGGAAGATGTCGTGGCCAGGTCCGATAGACAAAAATTGGAAAAGCTTTGCAAAGCCGCCCGCTTAACCCCCACCGCCGTCCTTGCTGCATTATTTTGCATGGCCCTCGAGCGATTCTCCGAGTCGCACCACTTTTCAATCAACTTGACGGTATTCGACCGCGAGCCTTTGCACCCAGACATCTATAATCTGGTTGGTGATTTCACGACTTCGCTTTTCATGGAATATTCGGGCTCTTCGATTCAGGAGAGTTTTGCGGAGCGTGCACGCGTTGTCCAGCGTCAGCTCCTTCAAGATCTCCAGCATGGCCTCTATAGCGGCGTCGATTTTGCGCGGCATTTACGGCACGCCCGAACCGACGATGTTACGATCCCGGTCGTGTTCACCTCAGTCATGACTCAAGCTTCTGGGACGGATCAAGCTTCGTCATTGGGCGAGCTAGATTATTCCATTTCCCAGACACCGCAGATCTGGATCGACTTCCAGGCCCAAATCCTTCCTAGTGGAGATCTTGCGCTCCGCTTTGAATATTTGGACCAGATTTTCCCACCCGATATGATTTCCGCTTTGCACAGTTGCGTGCTTACATTCATCCGCCGGCTTTTGTCGGTAGATGATCTTGAGCAAGTCTCAACAGACAGCCTTAACTCGTGCCTTGACCTTGATCCTCTTCGAAAGGGCGCCAATGATACGTCCAAAGAGCTCCATGGCTTTACCTACATACACGAAGGCTTCCACAACCAACTCAGCAGGCACTACGACAAAATCGCGATTGTTTCTGGAGATAATGAAGGGGTGACGTATGGCAATCTGTACCAGACTGCATCCTCCCTCGCTAAAGTGTTAGTGTCATCCCATCGGAAGGATGGTGCTGTCGCTATCCTCCTTGAACGCTCCTGGCAGCAAGCTGCAGCCGGCCTCGCGTCCGGCTACGCTGGCATACCATTCGTTCCCTTGGATGCGGATATACCCCCCGGTCGCCTTGCCACCATCCTCCGCGGTGCTAACTGCAGTTCACTGATCGCTCGCTCGTCACTCATACATCGATATACGGAGTTACTAGGAGAGGTTCAGGTGATTGATATTGACGCACATGATGCCAGAGCCAATATGCCAGAGGCTGTCGTCATTCCTCCATTCAGCGCTCCGAGAGGTGTTTCTGTGGACGATCCAGCATATGGTAATTAAGTTTACTTAGATCTATCCCAACCCACGCTAAACATCGGTTGTTACCCAGTTATTTTCACCAGTGGTAGCACCGGGACTCCTAAAGGCGTCGTCATTAGTCACAGAGGTAAAATCTAGCCAATTTTCACATGATAGCGCAAACTCATGTGGTTTCAACGTGTTATAAGGTGCAACAAACACCATCAAGGACATCATCGACAGATTCAATCTAGACCACCATTCCGTCCTTTTGAATCTTGCAAGGTTCAACTTCGATCTGAGCATTTTCGACTTCTTCGGTGGCCTTGGGATGGGTGCATTAATGGTTATGCCTGCACACAAGGATCAAAACGAGCCCTCAGTATGGCTGGATCTTCTTCGCCGCCATCGAGTCACCTGCTGGAATTCAGTACCCACTATGATGCGTATGGCAGCTGATACCGCGGCAGCCTCAAATCGGGAGGACGACTTCCGCACACTTCGCCTCGTTATGCTGTCCGGCGACAAGTTCCCGGTTTCACTTGCCAGCACTCTACTTAGTGTGCTGCCAAAGGACGTCATGCTCGTCAGTTTAGGTGGTGCTACAGAAGCATCTATTTGGTCCATCTACCACGACGTTACCCCAAACGATGTGACTACGGTTACGGAGAGTTCGGGCGCCATCCTCTACGGAAAGCCACTTGCCAATCAACAGTTTGGCGTTTTGGATGCCAACTTCAATCCCCGACCCACCTGGGTCCCTGGTGAACTCGTTATTATGGGAATCGGTCTGGCCATCGGCTACACTGATCGAGACTTGACCGCGAAAAGTTTCGTTGTCGACCCCCGAGACGCCTCATGCCAGCGGATGTATCGCACCGGTGACATGGGTCGATATCTTCCGAGTGGCGAAATCGAATTTTTGGGCAGACGGGACGCACAGGTTAAAATTAGAGGCCATCGAATAGAACTGGTACATCTCCTGTTGCACCTACGGCGATGGATTACCTACTGACGCGCTATGGCTTGCACTTTTAGGGAGAGATTGAGCATTGGCTCCAAGACATCTACGGTATCAAGGATGCCGTATGTGACGTGCACGACGGCAGGCTGGGAGCTTTCGTTGTATCGGCATTCCCACTTCCTGAGCCCGACACACTTCCTCCTTATGACCTCCTCCGTTCATGGGCCGACCGCGCTGCTTACAAAAAGGCCAAAGCAGAAAAATTGGCATTCAACCTCCCGACGCACCAACACAATGTGGACAAGTGGCCTGCTCATGTTCTCATGACGAAGGCTCGAAAGTCTCAGCGCAAATTTGGCGGCGCTCTCGCCATGGAGTCCCTCGAATCTCTTTTGAAGGCGACCTCCACTGTCACGAAAGTAGCCACCGCAGAAAAGCTCGATTGGCCCGATGCTATTGTCTACGCACTACACCCCTTGATGCCTGTGGTGACCGGGGACATTGCTGGAGATCAACTCAAATTCCGCTATCCTTCTGCCGGCTCAACGTACAGCGTCCGAGTCTGTCTGTCCGTAAAGGGATTCAACGGTATCCACGACGGCATCTACACATGGAGCGAGCTATCTGGCAAGTTGGACCCGAAGAGCACCCTCCCCGTCCACCGGAATCCGCACGCCGAACTTATCTTCTACTGCCAACTTCCCAGTATTGCGCCCCTTTACGGATCTGTCTCGGTGGATTTCGCGAGGCATGAAGCAGGGTATATGACTGCACTTGTCCAGGACGCAGCCGCTAGCATCGGCTTGTCAGCCGATTACACTGCTATCGTACAAGGAGAGCAGCAAAAGCTCCTTATGCAGCTGGGAAACGCTCTTGATGCAGGAGATGTTCTCATTGGCAAGCTCTCACTATCCCAAGACCACCCGATCACTACCCCCGCCCCCGTCGAGATCTCCCTTTTCGTACAATCCGGAGCTCCCGGGGCTCATGGATGGTACACGTTCTGGGACGGATCCGTTGTCAAAGTCCAGGATATTCAGCCGCAGTTCGCCCCGGGAGCCGTCTATTTCACCGACAACTCAGCACTTATGGATTCGGCCCAGTTTTTACTTGGGGTGAGGAGCTCTTCCGTGGAAGATGCGGCAGCCTTTTGCCAGCGTCTCATGGAGAGCGCGGTTGCTACATCATCTAACCTTGGCTTTTGCCATATTCCCCACGTAAACGGTAATTTCGACCACGATTTCGCCAAAATGCACTCTTCCAAAGCATCCATCATTTTGGCTGGCGGCGTTATCGCGGCCCCGGTGGACGAATCACCCCAGGTTGCAGACTACCCATCGGCACGAATCACGAAGCTTCTTAAAGCTCAACTGCCATCTTATATGATCCCTGCCTTTGTGGAAGTTGTCCAGCACATTCCACTCTCTGCTAATGGGAAAGTCGACAGGAAGCAGTTGCGCGCCATCAGCACCAAACTCACCACGACGAATGATGATGTATTCGAACCTCTCGAAGGCACCGCGGAGCAGACTATGGCGGCCATATGGGCCGAGGTTCTGGGGGTCGACCTGGTCACCCTCCACAAAAACTCGTCGTTTTTCGAGCTCGGCGGCCACAGCCTTCTTGCTATTCGCCTACAAACATCGATCGAGAAAGCTTTCCGTGTTCGCGCGGCGCTTCGGTTGATCTTTGAGCACCCAACCCTGTCCAAGCTGACTGGTGCAGTCCTCCAGCTTGAACGGGTTACTCTCGAGCTCGATGAAACGAACGATGAGCTGGGAGACAGACTTGAGCAGGATCTCGACCCGGACGCTCCTTTCTCTCTTACGCCCATTCAACAAGCCTATCTCCTTGGCAGAAGCAAGATGTTCACGCTGGGTGGTGTCTCGACGCATTCATACATGGAGCTCCAGGCAGCTTCTACGATGACCGTGGATAAACTCGAGAGGCTCATCAACGCACTTGTGACCCGTCACGGAGCCCTACGCCTCGTATTTGATGAAGAAGAGCAGACCCAGAGGGTCCTCTCGCTCGATAGCGTACCAACGTACAAGGTCGATTATATCGATCTCAGTGAGGAGAAAGACTCGAATATGGCTACCGAAGTTCTTGGATCGATCAGAGATGAGCTCAGTCACCAAGTTCTTCCAGCAAGCCAGTGGCCTCTATTCGATATTCGAGCCACTCGCACGAGTCAAGAAGAAATGACAATACATCTTTCGATCGGTAAGTACCCCGGCCACTTCGTATGAGCTCAACTGATCATATACATGGTTATAGATATGCTTATCATTGACTTCTTCTCGTCGGCAATCCTCGCGGGTGATATTAAGCGCCTAATCGCCAATGAACCGCTTCCTCCGCTCCAGGGTTCATTCCGCGAGTGTGTACTCGCCCAGGAACGCCTCAAGTACGGTCAACTCTTCAATAAACAGCGAGACTATTGGGAATCCCGAGCAAGCACATTCCCCAAAGGACCGCTCCTTCCTCTCGCTTGCGAACCCGCGGAATTGCTCTCTCAGAAATTCGATCGCGTTGACGGCGAGATCGCGAAGGAAGACTTTGAGCGCCTTCAACAGCTATGCCGAGCTAATAGTGTCAGTCCTTCCGCGTTCCTTGCCACAACGTTCGCGAAAGTATTGGCGCGCTTTTCCGAACAACCTCACTTTGCCATCAACATGACCGTCTTCAACCGGCCTGCTTGGATACCTGGTGCCGAAGCATTAGTTGGCGACTTTACGTCGTCCATCCTTCTCGAGGTTAAGCCCGATTCCGAAAAATCAATGGCAGATGCGGTAAAGGATACCAACGAACGGATGTTAACGGATCTCAGTAATTCTGCGTATGGCGGTGTCGACTTTATCCGGCATCTGCGATCCGTCAACGAAGAAGAGGCAACGTATCCTGTAGTGTTCACATCGGTGCTAAATGATATCGGGGCCTCACATGGTACGAGTACTTAATATTTTCCGCCCACTAGAATGCCGGATCTAACGATTGCTCTAAAAATCATATAGAATTGCGCGACGTAGAGAACGTGCTTGGGAAGATGACATGGAGCATGAGTCAAACACCTCAAGGTAAGCCGGATTTCAACCCCAGTGGCGGTCTGTGCTGATCTGCTGTATGCCACAGTATGGATCGATTTCCAGGCGCAGAGGCTAGCTGAAGGGGGTGTTTCGCTTCGCTGGGATTTCGTCAAGGATCTATTCCGTCCCAACTTCATCCAGACCATGCATGCTGTTTTCTCTGATCTTATCAGCCAAGCTCTAGCGGAGAACGACTGGTCGAAGCGCATACCCTTAGATATTCAGTTGCGAGCGGATCCCGCCCTACACTCTCATCTCGAAGAACCCACCCAACGCGACTTGACCTTATTCGAGGACCCTCACCAGCTACTCCACGAAGGCTTCCACCGACAATTGCACAAGAGTCCCGCGTCAGTCGCCATCGTGTCCCGGGAGGCATCACTGACATACAAAGAATTGGGACAATACGTCGCCAACCTCGCCGAGCGCATCGCTGCCCTATCTTATAATTCATCAAGGACCTCAAGGCGCATCGGTATCTATGTGGGGAAATCGTGGGTGCAGGTGGCAGCTTCCCTTGCCATCCTTTTCGCTGGGCAGTCTTACGTTCCTCTCGACGTCGACCAACCTTGGGAACGCGCCAGACAAATCATCGAGGATTCCGGCTGCTGGCTCGTCCTTTGTGCTAGTTCTACAACTCCATACGATGAGAAAGAGTCACCTGTGCAGATGTTGGACATCAGCATGATCTCGACCGACAACCAGTCGGCAATTCCAGCGATTTCACGGCTAACGCTCACCCCTACATCAAGCAAAGAAGAGGCGTATGGTATGTGTATCGCGAAGCACCATACTACTGGAGCTGATCTTAATCCCCATTTAGTTATTTTCACCAGTGGCAGCACAGGAAAACCGAAGGGTGTCATGATCAGTCACGAAGGTGAATAATAGTGCTTAATTACCAGCACGCATGAAGTGTTAACCGCTTCCCTAGGTGCTGTGAATACGATCGATGACCTCATTGGACGCTTCAATCTTGACCACGAGGACGTCTTCCTTGGCCTCGCCAAGCTCAGTTTCGATCTATCCGTCTTTGACATTTTCGCTAGTCTGGCCGTGGGCGGGACGCTTGTCATTCCAACCGCCGGAAACGATCCCGAGCACTGGCTAGAGTTAGTCACTCGCCATGGAGTGACCATCTGGAACAGCGTCCCCATGATGTTCGAGATGGCCGAGGCTTCTACATCCGCAAAAGCCCTCGAGGGCTTGCGCATCGTCCTTTTGTCTGGCGATCGTGTCCCGGTCTCCCTTGTTCAAAAAGCCGAGGCTCGTCGGGGCACAACCGTGTACTCAGGCGGAGGTGCAACCGAAGCATCTATCTGGTCCATCTTGTACCCGATATCGCAACTGCCCGAGGACGCCAAGTTTGTGCCTTATGGCAAGGCCATGGTGAATCAGACCGTTCAAGTCCTAACCTCTCAGTTAGAGCCCGCGCCGCTCTGGGTCCCCGGTCAATTGTTCATAGGCGGTGTCGGCCTTGCGATAGGGTATACAGACGCCGAGAAGACTCGGGAGGCCTTCATTCATCACCCCCGCACAGGAGTACGGCTATATCAGACTGGGGATTGGGGCCGGCTCTTACCCTCCGGAGATATCGAGTTCTTGGGTCGACGTGATCAACAACTCAAGATTCGAGGTCATCGGATTGAACTTGTAAGTTCTGTTCACTACAAATCACTTCAGCCGACGCACAATGACTAATCCAAACGGCTGCATAGGGGGAAATTGAACACCACGTTAAACATATTTCCGATGTGCAAGACGCAGTCGTGAACCCCGTAGAATTTGGCATATCCGGCAAGCAGCTGGTGGCTTATTTGGTAGCGGATACGAGCGCGGCTTCTACTGAAGGGATGATCATGGATCCCCTTGCGCGCGCGACATACAAGAATAGTCTGCAGCAAAAGTTGCATGATATCGGCAGCGCCCGCAACGTGTTCAAATTTGGTGACCTCAGCCCCGACGAGCTAGACTCGTTGTACGCCCGAAAGTCACACCGCCGTTTCGACAACTCCACTCTCGTCCTTTCAGATGTTGAGGAATGGCTTCATCACGCCCGCGATTCCCAACGACTCCTCGATCATCCCACTCGACCTGTAGACAGGGCCCGCCTCTGTGCCCTCTTGGCTACGTTCACCGCTATCCCTGAGCCAACTTCCCGCACCCTCAAATACCGATACCCATCCGGCGGCAGCACATACAGCGTACGCGTATATGTGACGCTTCATGACGAAAGGCTCGCATCCTTGCTCGCCCTTCGAACTGGCACGTACTACATCAATCCACATACACGAGAACTCCGCTATGTCTGTTCCGACGACGGAGAAGGTGCGCACGGGGCTGTTTCGGTGGCCTTTGTTGCTGCCGCCCCCATCTTACAGCCCATCTATGGACCACTTTCAACCAGCTTGGTTCACTCCGAAGTGGGTTACATGATGGATCTGTTCGAGCAATCCTGCGCCGAACAAGGCATCTCCTTCGCCCGCCAACCAGCCCCAACACCATTCCCTCCTGCTCAGCTGTTCGAAGACATCGCCGAAGGTCCCACAAGCCTGATCGTTTCCTACGGGATCGACGCCGGCGAACCAGAGGCTGCATCTACACCCATCACGGCAGCCGACCGAGTTCTCCTATACGTCAAAAAAGATGCAGCAGACAAGGCGCTGGCCCACGGTCTCTATGACATCACACACCGTGTGAATGAGAGTGCCTCTGCGGAATCGGTGGGCATGCTAGACAGGGCCGTTGACCTTGACGAGAAGAGCGCGGCCGCGTTCGAGAATATGGTTGCCCACGGTGCAAATGGGCCCATCCTCGAGGAGTGTGGTTTCGTTATCTTCTTCGCCTCCGACCCCGCGCGCCAGTCCTCAGAAGAGGCCATCCAGAATGCAAGCTACCTCGCGTCCCGAATGCACTCCACCAGCCCAGATCATCTAATCGGTACCTGTCCAATGCCGTTTGCGAATAAGAGCACATCCGACGTCCTCCGCGCTGTTCTCAATATCCGCGTCGACCACGTCCTCCTCGGCGGCGGCATCGACGAGCGCGCGCGGTCGTCCTCCGCGCCCAGCAACCCCATGGCCGGTTTCGATTCCGTCAGACACCATCTCAGCAAGAAACTGCCGCCGTACATGGTGCCGTCGCGCGTGATGTGGCTCCCTACTCTCCCGCTATCCGCCAACGGCAAGATCGACCGAAAGGCCCTCCCCGCGCCCCTCATTATGGAGCCCGAGAGCGGTGATGCCGGCAAACGCACGGCCAGCATCGTGGAGCCAAAGAGCGATCTGGAGGCCGCGATCCGCGAGCAGTGGTCCAAGGTTCTCTCGATCCCCGAGAACAAGATCAGCTGCGACGCGAGCTTCTTCGCGCTGGGCGCCAACTCTCTCGACGCGGTTCGCATGGCGACGTGGTTGCAGAAGACGTACAAGGTCAAGCTGAACACGGCGGCCTTGATGAAGAGCCCTACAATCGCGTTTATGGCTACGGAGATTGAGGCCCAGCTGGCCAAGGCATCTACTGTGAAAACTGGTGGTTTCTTCGCACGCGCTCTGGGTGTTGCTTAAATTGCATGATGTTGCCGTTTCAACTGATCATTTTCATCGTTTTCTCTTGTCTTTTTCTTTTTCTTTTTTCTTGCATATACGAATCTCTACTACGTACTTGGCGCATATCACTACTGTTTTCCTGCTCAATATGATCGAAGCTCTTAACATTCACACATGGCCCCCTCGAGTGTAAGATGAGAGTAAAAGATACACGGTGAGCGTGAATGTCATTCAAATAAAACATCGTGACACGAGTACTAGTAGGGTTACATTAGACTGTATCCTATGATACATACCATTATCAGACTATAATGTACGATATCGATATACCGAAACAGAAAGGAAAGCGGGACTAGTGCGACAAAGAGAGAGAGATGGGAAACCAAAAGGATCGAAAGGATTATTTATTACGCAACGAGCCCGACCATCTTCCTCCAGAACCCCCTCCCCTTTGCATTTTTACCCGCCGGATCCGCCGCGTGCGATTTAGACGTGCGTGACCGCCCAAGCCCCGCGTCTCGCTTAGGCGCCCTATCGTCCGTGAGATACCCGTCCAGCCGGAATGCACCGCCGCTCTTGGACGTCATCTTCGGGAAGTACGACGTTTGTTTGTCCGCCGATGGACCGAGAGGCGGGTATCGCTCGCGATTGCTCCCGAGCCGCACGGACGACGAGTTCACCGAGGACGGATTTTGTTCCCGGCCGCGTTGATCGCGCTGTTGTTGGTACTGATACTGTAGGTGCTGTTGTTGTTGAGTTTGCTGGTGGTATTTATCAACGCGCTGGGATTTAGATCGCGACGGCGGGTTGTACAGGTCCGAGTCCAAGGGCGCGCGCGAGCGAGATGCATTAGCATTGCGCGGCGGCGTGTAGCGCGATGCGAATGGATCGTGATCAGAAGGCGACGTCTCCCGCGACCCGCTGGGCGTCAAAAGCCGCCGTATAAACGACGACGATTGCTGGGGTGGGGGCGACGACGCCTGATATCGCGACCGCTGCTGCGGTAGATCGGGATACGAGGACGCGAACCGCGTATCCCGCTCGTTCGAGATGGGGGTCTGCGTGTCAAACCGATTGACATTACCCCCGTATGTAGGGATAGGTGCGGCATCCATGCGAAGATAATCGCTATCGGAGTGCTGGTGCTGGTGCTGGTGCTGCGCGCGGCGCAGCGACCGCTTAGGCTCCAGCGCGGCTGATCCTGCGGTTATCGTGGACCCGCGAGTTGGGGCGCGTCGCGGTGGCGAATCGGGCGGTGTGAGAGGGCGGTGGGATGCATAGTTGCCCCTGTACGTATCAGAACGCATCCCTGCGTCCTCATACGGGTTTAGTTGGGGTGCCGGATGAATTCGCGTAACCGTTGCATGTGGTGGTTTTAGTGGTTGGGGAGCGTGGAGGGCGTTGGCCGTTCGTTGGGATGCATACGGTAGTACAGGTAGGGATTGGGGAATGGTAGGGAAGCTGGATTTGGCGTGCAGGCGCCGAGTGGAGCTAGTGGGGTCGTAGTCACTGCGCGAAACCGAGGACTCGAATCCGTCCGTGGAATACGAGTCCCGCGACGAGCGAGAATACCCTTGGCCTGCTGCACCCCCTCCCATCGTTGTTGCAAACCTGGGCTGCGAGTTGAAGCCCATGGAGCTGTACCCAGACGAGTCGAGTGAGCTGCCATAGCCTGATCTAGCCTGTGCGCTGGAGTAGATGGGGTGGATCGCGCGCGAGTCTGGATTTTCCCGCTGAAGCTGCAAGACGGTGGCATAGTCGATGCGCTCCATGCGCATGTAGGTGACCTCGGAGTGGTGGAAGGGATAAATGTAATCGCCAGGCTGCTCGGCGCGAACGTAGACGGAAGGGTGTTTTAGGACACGAAGTACGCGAACCCACTGGACGCCCGAGCCCGGTGCCTCTTGGTACGGGCACTGGCTGGGCTGGCCAGCTTTGATATAGTAGTAAGGGGGGAGGTCCATGTCGACCGTGCAAAGTGCTGAGGAGTGCTGGTACTCGCAGCTGGGAGTGGAGGCAAGGTCGCAGCGTAGTCGGGGCGTGATTGGGGTTCGAGGGTGATCAGAAGGAGGGATGCGTGGACGAAGCGTCACAAGTCCTTTTATAGACAGCTTATTGTGCGCACTAGTGCACCCGATTTTGCAACTATAGGGCGCTCGGGAAGGAGCGAATGACGCGCTCGGCCAATGACGAAAGAGAAAGAATTGGAGGAAGAAAGCGAGGCGCAGGGAGGAATTCAGGAATCGAACAGCGCCGCACACTTTTCACTGGAACGAGGCAGCTGCAGGGCTTTTCGATACTCGGACTCGCCTACATAGCTATATCGGACAGCGGGGCAAAACGTGTTGGGGAGCCACAACACGCATGTCCAGCCCAATTAATGAGTAGCGGGGAAGCTCAAGGGAAGCTCATTCAATACCCCCCGTTCCGTTTGCTGCTTAACAATCCCCCGTATCCTGCTCGGCCGAATGCTTGTACCCCCCTCTTGGATTTTCAGCAGGGAAGTCGCGAGATACGTTCGCCGGCGGTGAGGCGCTCTGCTGGCGGTATCGAGATCATGGATGGCGGGAGACACGAGGTGGAGCTCAGGAAACGCCTGTACAGCCACATTCTGGCCCTGAATCGGAGTCTCAAATTTCCCGCTTTCCGTATTTTTAAATCACTCCGCTCCAACATTAGAACTGTCTCGCAGCATCCTCTCCGGACTCCATGGGCTGGCGGCGCGCAAAGGAGCCAGCATCATCGCTCAACATTCAATACCCATCGTATCAAGTTGGGTGCAGAGGCAATATTCCGCTTACTTGCACAAGAGGAAGCGCCTCTCTCAATTCTGGCGTTTTGGAGTACCGCGGCGAATACGCCGTCGCCACCTCGAACTCTAGGCATCGCGCACATTCTCTGACAACACTCAAGCTTCAAGTAACAAGGAACCACCAGCAAAACGTCTCCTTCCTCTTCTCACCCTATCTGCTCAAACCATCATCATCCTCTCCCGGGACCCCGCTCTCAAGTATCTTTTATCTATTTGTGCTGCGATTTCAATATGGACCCGGACCGTTCGCGCGAAAACGCGGTGCACGATAACATTGCTGCTATAAATCCCCAAGCACTCGTGGAGCAGCTGAGCTCCCCAAACACCACTGAGCACACCTCCCCGACGGACCCAGACGATTTCAAGGCGTGGGCTCGCGGCGCTGGAGTGCACCTGCGCACTACGTACATCATGCAACCAAATGGCGAAGAATTTGATCCCCCGGGCTTGCCCAAAGATTTGGAGGCAATTTCGATCGTTGAGTCATAGGCTTACCCCCACCCCTGCAGTTAACTTATCCTTGCCGTGTCATATGCAGGAAAGATCGAAGCGTCTCCAGATTCGGTGGGTTGGGAATTTTTACCAAGATCTTTCACTCCGTGAAATGACTTCGGCCGAAGACAAATACGGAGTGTGCGGCATCATAGATTTGTTGGCCGTGGCTTTCGCTCGCATCAGATCGGCTTCTACGAGAGGCAGCGGCGCAGTGGCACTGCGTCGCGGCGTTGATGATATTATAGAGTGCGCCTTCTCATTCAGACTCGATCGAACAAGCTGCAAAACTTTGTACGTGGCGCATGTTATTGTTGATCTTCCTTTAACCGTACCAGAACCTTATCACGTGAATCCGCTGGGATTCGCTTATAGGCTCCAGCAAAAAATTGCAGTGCGGGACTCTAAAACATTCCCTACGGCTTGGGAGGGCTCCGCGCTCGTCGACATCTTAATCACGATCCCCTTTCATTCCAAAGATGCAAGGAAGCTCGACGAGCTGTATATCGCCGAACAAGATTCTGCTTGGGAGAAAGGAATCGACTATACCTGGGCAACTCGTTGTTACTACTGGAGCCTCGACTCAGATCCTGGAATAGCCTCTCTCATCGGGTTTGCCTGCGAGGTCGCGCGCTATCCAGACGAACTCAATGTTGAACGCCGGCTGGCCATTGTGCTGTCCACAGCTCAGTCGCAGCGCAAGGCCCTAGGTTTGAAGGACAGAGTACTTCACGGCGCGGTCGTGGAGGACCACACGCTTACTATCTACGAAGCTTACTGGGGGCCTAGTGGAAAAGAAAGCAAAGCTGAGGTGCGTTCAGGGAGTTCAGAGCATGTCTCATATCGCTCGCCGCTCACCGCTCACTCTAGGCTGCCGATCATATATTTGTCCAAAGAACTGCAGAATCTTTCGACCTTTACCGAGCGGAAAGAGTGGTAGCATGCTACGAATACCTTTCCAAGATTCATCACAGCATCAAGGGTATGGCAGGAGAACTTGATCACATGACCTGGGTGTTACCAAAGGACGACGACGCCTGGGGTCACTGGCGGGTGGATGATCCACTCTCAGAGCGCGCGAAGAAGCTTACGAGAGATTGTCAGGACCAAGAGTAGTTACACCTATCTGAGCAGTGATATTACGGCTGTATACTCGGAGAACTATCGTTGGGCATTGAGCACTTAGGCACTGAGCGCCCCGAAAAGCGAAGAGATATTTCTTAATCTAGCGACTCTATAGCGATAGAAGACCTGGAAGGAGTTCGCAGGACTCTTCTAACCAGCAGCTGGTTCGATGTAAGATTATCCAACTAATGGCCATGATATATTTCCTATTCCGAGCTGTGGTGCTTGAAACTAGGAGCCTAGTGCTTGCTGGTGAGCACGCCGACCTAACCGCCTGCGATCACGCTTTCTTCCACACCTCCCGCCCAGCGACCCACGTACTCAACACTTTCCCCTCATGACTCAGCACTACAAAGTCGGCATCTGCGTTCCCCCTCAGCGTACCCTTCTTGTTCTCAATGCCAAGACACTTGGCCGGATTGTACGTCGCGCACAAGATAGCCTGGCCAATTGACGTCGAAGTAAACACCTTGAATTTGCGAACACAGGTGTCCATTGTAACCACGCTGGAAAAAGCGCCGGAGTGGGCGAGTCAATTGGCGGAAGCAATACAGCACTAGAGGTAGAGACGAGTACGAACCTCCCGGCGAGCGTGTCGGTGCCTTCTATGAAGAGCCTCTCCCCGTTTTTGACCAGGCGTTTGCCATCTCGCCACTCGTGCACCCCATCGGGAAGATGCGGGTCGAGCATCGCCATGGCTAAATAGAAATCAGGACCAATGCAGAGTCACGTCAATGGGGAATGTGACTCACCGTCGGTAACGAGTATACAGCCTTCAGGATGGGCCGTGTAGGCGAGCTTGAAGACACGTTAAGTTGTGCTACGCTGCCATGTACTGGAAGTTTCTCACCCTAACGCTGTTGGGATGCGAGTGGATACCATCCACGATAATCCCGTAGTATGGCCTCTGGAACGCCTCCCGTCCCTCCAAGCTCTCTCCAAGCGCCACGATTTGTGCGTGCAAATCGCTCTTTGCATTCGCCCCCATCGGACTGGCACTTCCACCTGGCGTACCAAAGGCGCTGGGACCCTCAGTCAGTGCCTCCGTCCCGCCCCCACGCACACTCTTAGCGCTGAGAGCCCCCGAAACCAATGATAGCGAGCTCTTCTTAGAATGACTGGGTGTCGGTGGCAAGCTGCTCGAATGCGGTCCGCCGGCACCGAGCAACCCTATGATAGACGGGTCCCTATGATGGAGCTGCGGCATTGCATTGAACAGGTGCGTAACTAGGCGCGCGCCGCAGCGGACTGCCGCAGTGGCGACGCGCGAGGACGCAGTGCTGGGAACGAAAAGATTAATTTGGGATGCAACCGCTGATAATGCAACTGTGGCTGCTTTTCCTCACCTGTGTCCGATGGAAAAGATGACGCCCTGTTCAGAGAGCGGGCCGATGCTTTCCATGAGGCCTTCGAGCTCAGGTGCAGCCGTGATGACTCGGACGCTGTTATCCTCGCCGGCGGCGAGATTGTCTTTTCCGTAAACCTCTTCAATAGATTTGAGTCCCGCTGGTGCGTTAACCAGGAATGACTGAGCGTGTGCACCGCGTTTGGAGCCCTGGAGGAAGGGGCCTTCGGCATGCCATCCGAGAAGATTCGCTGAGGATGGGAAAGAGTGGGGGTGGAGGAGGGAGAGGAGTTTGGGATAGAGTGAGCGCTCTTGCGTCTGCAAGGAATGTCCGTGTGTTCAAATAGCTGTTTCGGTGCGAGAATGGGATATGGACGCACGATGACTGTCGGAAGCAGACTGTTGTAGCAAAAATGAATGGTCGGCGGGGGTGTTTTTCAGGTATAGCTCAAACATACCTCGTAACGCCAGTTTCAACAATCCTTTCCGCAACCATCTTTAAGCCAGCCTCGTACTTGTCGTCATCTCCGTCATAGATACTAAAGTCGAACCCGTAGGCGCCGTTGATCTGAACATCGATAAATCCGGGGCTGTAATATTCGGCTCTAGCCCAGCAGCTCGCATCATATGTGGTGCAAAGACGCGAACCTCAAGATATTTCCTTGGAGGTCGATAACTTTCTTAGGGCGTCTACGACCCGTGTAAAACGTTCTCTACCGCAAAACGGAGCATGAGAATAAGCGATCATCACGTCCGCCTGCTCAAGAACAAAAGTTCACACCTGAGCATCAAGAATGACACCCTTCTCCGCGTCAATCCACAGGTCTCGCTCGACCAGTGTGCCGTCCTCGAGGGGCAGGAAACAATTGGTGAAGCAAACGAGGCCGTTGTCTTGCTCGCCGGAGGTGCTCATGGCCGTGATCGTGGTGGAGTCGACGGAGCTGCGTTCAGGTGATGTCCCATGATCTGCTGACGCTGATGTGTCACTTTCCTGCTCTCCTTCGCGTCGCTTGACAGAGAGAATACTGGAGTCCGGCCCGTCCCGGCTACTAACTGTGGCCAGTCATCGCACGTGCGTGGCCACAGGACTATGCTTATGTAACCGCCAATTTATCGCCCAAGCTGAACACCACGGCGATCCAGAAAGGCGGGATCGTGGATTGATGGCTCCTTCGTCGCTCATACCGTCGCTGACGTTCCGCGCGCGCGCAGAGTCGCACCAGACATATATCCCACCTCCGGGACACGCGCTCGTTATCACCGATCAGCTCAACTCGCCCGCAGAATTTCTCTTGCATCGCGCACTTGCTGCCCATGTCAAAGACATTGACAAATCTCGCGTCGTGATCGTCTCTGTTTCAAGGAGCTTTGCGCATTGGAAGGCAATAGCGAGTAAAGCTGTGAGTGATTGACTGCTTCTCCGAGCCAGTTTTGCTATCCAATTTGACGGGGCGCCAAATTTCAATGCCGTAGAATTTGAACCTCGCTCAGCTCTCAACTTCTGGTCGCTTGACGTTCATCGATGCGGGTCCCCAGCTCGCTCTCTATACTCTTGATTCATCCCCTTCCGATTCTCCAGAGAACCTTACACCTAAATCCTCATTGAGACCTCTCTTCGGGCAGATCAGTTCAGCACTGACCCACCCCTCTCCTGATTCGACTTCTGGCGAACCCACGCACGGAGCGCAAGTGATGCTCATAATCGACGACATCTCCACATTAGAATGGATCGGCTACCCTTCTACCGAGATCATAAGGTTCTACCGCGCGGCTCACGCATCATGTCGAAAGGTAATTTCCCCGCCCACTCTACACACTTAGCTCTTTTTCGCTCTATTCCATTCCATTCTATTCCAATTCCCACTCGATCGCAAGTTCTCATACCATCCTATTTCTGCGGGCTCTTAGAACGCCGCGTCCTTGATCGCACTATGTCACGATCACCTCCCGGGCCAACCATCACCCCTCCTTCGCGGTCTTCTCGCACGTTCACACGCACATATCGAAATCTCTTCCTTGGAGAGCGGCAGAAGCGGAGCCGTAAGCGGAGAGGTACGCTATGCACATTGCAAATTCCCAAACCCCGGCCCCCGCTCACCGTTCATTGTCCACTGCGTTCATCTTTATCCACGCGTTGCGGCTCGCTCCGGGCGTTTGCCTAGATCTCCATACACCCGATCCTCGACTCCTCCATCGAGCCGATTCAACGACGGAAAGCGCTCCAGTACAGATTACTCGATTCCGGTGCGATCTTTTTCGAGCGGGGGACCGGTAGCGGGGTACTGTAATCCATACTCTACCAGTGAGTATATCCGCACTCCAGCACGTGCACGCCCACCCAGGCACTCAGTAACACTCGAGCACAGGAGTTCACCAATAGCATCGCTCGTGCTCGTGCGACGAAGCGAGAGAAGCTCCAACACCGGCGGCGGGTGAGATTTCAGAACGGAAGCGCACAGGGCCCGAAGCTTGCGGTACTTCAAAGAGGGACAAGCACTTAGACTTAGGGTTGTGGGAGGCTCTTCGGTGGTTTCTTCGGATCGGAAGAGATTCTGCGAGTCGAAGCGATGCCGATAAATTGACTATTGCTTACTTATTACCGCGGCGTAGCTCTGGTGGATTTGACTCTTTTGAGTGGAGAATCCAGGCACTCTCATTCTCATTACACCAAGTCCGGGGATCGAAAGCTTGGCACTGTGAGATGAATGAACGTGATCGTACTCTGCGGAAAAATATACCTCAAAACAAGTTGGGTATGGTGCAGTAAGCTTTTAGTGGTGTAGAACGGATGCTGTAAATTCTGTGTGTTTAACACATACATGAGATCTGATACATGAGCCAAAAATTTAACAAAAACAGCGTCTGGGAAAAGATAAAAATGAATACACCGGACGGGAGTCGAACCCGTGCCGCTTGCTGTCGCAAATGGAAGGCAAGCATGATACCGTTTCACCACCGGTGTCGATAAAGACATGTCTCATTTAGCCTCTATCAACATCAAACACCTAATCCTTCCTGTTGAAACTTCGGAGCGGAGGTGGAGAAGCCCGAGCGTGTTTGAGAGTCGAGACACGTCAACGCTCCTCTCTCGCTCGTGTGCCACCGCATCGCGCCCTACGTACTCACTCTATTCGCTTCTCCAGTCCGTCTCCGCCTCTTCTTCTGCTAGATTCGTACTCGCACTCAATCCTCAACCGACCGAACGTTCTGAGTCTTCGACCACGACCGGCGGAGTTCTCTGGCTCCCATTGGTTCTGAATGACGATCACGAAGGCGGCGCACACGAGCGTTGCGCAGCCGCCGGGTATGCTGGGGGACGCCGAAATGAAGGTACTTGTGTATAGGCTTAAAAAAAAATACACAGTGGATCAGCTTTTTGGCCGGTCGCCGGCGGCCAACCACGGGAAGCCCGTTGCGTCACATTCTACTATGTAAGTTCTCTAATCCCAGTGGCTGGGGATTCTGAACTGGTGCAATTGTTCAACGGATCGACGGGGGAATGCGTCGACGGCGGACGCCGAAGCTGCGGGTCGATCATGAATGCATGATCACCGGTGCGAGGATCCCAGTGTTTGTAGAGTCTAATGTAGTCGATCGGCATAACATTAATGTGGATGATATCGACGTATGCCATGTCCGTCGCGGAGTGAATCAGGATATGAAAATGAGGTGCTGAGATAAGATTTAAAAAAAAGGGCGACGTATCGGTGTGGGTGATCGGGCCTGCTGTGCCACTGCGACTCTGTATTTGGTAGGTGCCTGTAGGCATGTTTAATGAGGCATACTGGGAGGCTGCAACTCGGGCATCCCGGATGTTCAGCATAGAGCGCCGCTGCTTAGCGCTGCGGCGCGGTGCCAAATCCGCACTGATCCTTAACGTATCTTCACGGTATAACTTGATTTCAGCGAATTGTATTGAGAGGCTGAACACCGAGCGCTGGATATCAATTGAACGTCTGTTAATACTGCCGGTGATGCGCGGATCATTACGGCAGACGATATTAGCCCAGACGGCACCCGCGCCCATTATCCATATACACCGGAGATTCGGTGCTGAGTGCAACCAACGCCCGGTACATGACGAGATACTACCTACACGTGGAAAGTGTTAGGAATTTTAGCGGACTTCGGGCACAAGTATGGCTACAGTTACACACCTCTGAGCCTAGCCTAGACGCACCCACCACCGTAGCGGCCCACGGGACGTTGGAGACCAAAGATAAAGTAGCAACCAAATAAAAGTCGGAAGACATTAATATTTGAGTAAACTTTTCCCACTCGCTCTCATTCCCCCATAACCGCAGGGTAGGCACATTAGCAAGCGCGAGCTCGCGAATCCAAAATGACGCTGACAGATTCAGATTATGCAGTATTACGCAGTCCAAGAAATCCAGGATATAGGGAGGGGGGACAGGAGACAGGAGTCGAGTCAGGAAGGGAGGAAAGGAATGAATGGGCCGGGAGTTGGCGCTTCGGGCTCGTGTAAGCGAGTCAGACACTATAGTGCTTAGAGCGCAGGCTAAAGGCCGTTATAGCCCGGAGCAGCGAGTACACAAGGTACGCTTCGCACTTGACGGAGTCCACATGACCGAACGTCTGCTCAAAACAAAATCAAAACTCGCAATATATCAAATAATCATCAAAATATCATATATCAAGAAGGAAGAAACCTCAGTCGCAACAGAGGAAGAACGTATGTTCTGAGATTCTCGCCGAACCAGAGTCGAAAGTGCGACCTTCTGCGATTGAGTACTGAGAGCACTGAGATATTGAGATTGGAATATTGAAGCCTGGGATGAGCGCATAGAAAACGCCAAGAGGGACGCTTAAGTGCGCGAATTCCTGTGATGGGATATATTATGTGTGGACTGAGATCGATGGTTGCCGGTCCCTGACCTAAACGTTATTTTTTCAAGCCTCGTCAGTTACCACCGATGGACTGGGGGTGAAGGCGAGAGCGAGGGGCCCCAGTACTGCTGCTAGTGAGAGCTGGAGAACTGGAGAGTCGGTGAGACGGGAGGGGGCAGACGGCAGAGGTCCCGCCGGTCCGCCGACAAGGAGCGAGGGCCGACGAAGCGTAGGCAGCCGGTGTTCTGAGGCACGGATTGGGCAGAGAAGGGTGTAAAGAGAGTGGCGAAATACACGTCAGGGTTGTGGCGCCCTAGGTCGGATGTTGGTCGAGTGGGGAAGCATATGCATGTACAACAAGATTACACATACCGCGCATATATGCTTGCCGCATCGACAGGATGGACTTGGCGTCATGGAGCGTAGAAACCTGCAGAACAGAAGGCGTGGGTTTCTCCAGAGTATGTAGGTACGCAGAAAGTGAGGTCGGAGACTCCCAAGACATTACACATTACGCAGAGGGTAACCAAAAGGTGTAATAGATCAGATGCGTTTTCTAGATTGGCAAGGGTTGCGATTGAGAGGGTGGAGAGAATCGGGGATAGGAAGGGAAGTCAATGGGGTCGGGTGGGAAGAGCGTGGAGAAATGCAATACTGTGCCTTCTTGGCGGGGAAAACTCAAAGACGAGGAAGAGCGTGCGTCTAGCCTCCGCCGGCCGCATTGACCAAGCACGGACTGCGTTCGCACGAGGGCGTGGGCGGGGAATCGAGAGCATTTATGAGTCGAGAATGGTGTATTGTGAGCGGGATCAGGGCAAAGACAGTAGGTGCTTGGGGAAGACTAGATGGCCCGAGCCGAGCCCGAGCGTTGACCAAGAGGTAGATGACTGGATTGCAACAGAGAGACCGACGGAGAAAGGATGGTTGGCCGAGATGCGACCACGTATGCGATAAAAGCACCGATGTATGGTGCACTTAAAAGGCTAATGTGGAGAGCCATACGGGGCGAAAGAAACCGAGGATTTTGCAGCGCAGAACAGAGCAGCAGAGAAACGGGAGAAGTAGGGACATCAAGAGAGAGAGGTGCAAGGCCCGACAAGGCCCCAGCGGGGGCGCACGTGAGCGGAGAGACGGGTAAGAAGGCGAAGCAGTGCCGCGACAAGGTTCAGGGTAGCCATGGCAAAGCCGTCTTCTCTTCCTCCGCACACCACCACCACCACCCAGTATACTCCCTCTAATCGACATCCCACCCGCCCACACTCGTTGCATAAGAAGCGCGATGTTGCCGCCCTCTCCCTCGCTCTCCCTCTCCAGCCTCATCGACACCGCCACCCTCGACCTCGACATCCCCATGCCCTCCCCCGCAAACTGGGACGCCCCCGCCGACCACCTCGCCCTCGCCTTCCCCGCCCACCCCGACCCCTTTGCCCACCACGACCCCTACCCCTTCCTCGACGACGACTTCCTCCCCCACGCCCGCAAGGTCGCCCTCCCGCACGAGCAGCAGCACTGCATGCCCCTCGCACACATCCTGCCCCCCTCCTTCGAGCAGCAGCAGCAGCAGCAGCAACAGCAGCAGCAACCGCAGCAGCCCACCGTCGTCCCCCTCCTCCCCTCCCACCCCTCCCCCGCCGCGCCCTCCCTCAAGCGCTCTGCCTCCCCCACGCCGCCGCCCCAGCCCGCAAAAAAGACGCGCGCACCGCCCTCGGGGCCCATCTCCACAAAAGACTTTATTCCCCCCGACGTCTCCGGCCTCTCCAAGCGCGAGGCCCGCCTCGTCAAAAACCGCGCTGCTGCCTTTCTCTCCCGCCAGCGCAAGCGCGAGGAGTTTGAGCTCATGGAAAAGTCCGTTCTCATCTCTTCTTACTAGTACTACTACCACTCCTTATTGACATTGTTCCTTTTTCGGATATTCCCTTATTTAGGCGCGTGCAGGAGCTTGAGGAGGAAAACGCCCGTCTCCAGTCCCTCGTCTCTGGCAGCTCCCCTGCCTCGATATTGCACCCGAGTCCCAGCCCAGCCGCCGAGCACGAGCTCGCCAGGCTCCGTTCCGAGCTCGCCGCCTCTGCCCAGCGGGCCTCCCAGCTCGAGCAGGCCCTCACCCAGACGCGCGATCTCCTCACCAGCGCACAGCCCTCCTCCCCTGCCGTCAAGCCCGAGCCGCGCGAGGACGAGGATGACGATGAGAATGACAACGACGATGCGGACTCCCAGTCTTCGTCATGGAGCCTCACTAAACCCGCCAAGTCGGACACCAACAAGTCCGCCGGCGGCAGCAGCGTCGCATTCATGGTCCTCCTCCTCTCCCTCTCCCTCCTCCAGACGTCCCAGACGTCTGCAGCCAACAGCAACTCCTCCAGCGGCTCCACGGCTGCAGGGAAAAACGCCCCGCGCCCCTTTGCTTTCGATCATCGTCCCCCGCCCACCGCAGGGCTCGATTTTGATTTCGACGCCCTCCTCGGAGGTGGCTCTTCATCTTCGGCATCAGGCTCTGGATCGGGACTGGACTGGGATAGAAAGTGGGGATGGAGCGCCGCCGACGACCTCGACTCGCTCTCTCTCGCAGGCGGACTGGGGAATATCTTTGGCGGCGATTCCCTTGGGTCGGATGGGAAGATGGTCGAGTACACAGCCGGGGATTTCTCCGGCCTTTCGTCGCTCGTCTCCGATCCTTCTTCCGCATCAGATGCCGCTTCTACTTCTGCCTCTGCGGGATCAAATACGGGTTCGACGACAGAGTTTGAGTTCGACTTTGCGCTCCCGTCGACACAAGCTGGGTCTGGCTCGCCGCTGGCCCTCGGGCTAGGGGAGACGAACACCGTGCGTGTGAAGCTCCTCCGGGACCAACCTTCGTCCTCCTCTTCTTCAGTACTTTCAGCTTCATCACTGCCCTCGTCCTCTTTTTCATCCTCCTTCTCATCCGCATCCTCATTCACCGACTCCTCCGTCTCGACACCGAGTTTCATGGATCTCGATCACGAGGACGATCCCAGGGGATGCTCGCCCGCGCCCTCTTTCTCGTCCCTCACATCATCCAGCTCGTCTAATATGTCCGGATTGGCAGGTGTGCTGTCGACCTCGGCGACGGTGAAAAACGGCGCGGAGAAAGTCCGCGTGGAGGTGCGCGCACCGCGCGGGTTTGAGGGGCTTGGGTTCGGTACGGCGCAGGGTGACGCGTGGGAGGTTGAGGTGCGCGCGCAGTCGTGATTTCTTGTCTGCTTTTTTTCTTCTTCTCCTTTACTTTTATTTTTGGGTCTCGAGTATCGAGTGTTTAATCTTTTTTTTCGAACTTTTGATGCTTGATACTCGGACTCCCCCACTTCACCTCTTAAATCTTCACTTTTCTTCTTCTAGGTGAAGCGGGTTTCTTTTTCCCTCTCTCTTATACGATCGACTGGAGCGTTCCTCTACTCTTTAAACCCCCTTTTCCCCTTTAACTAAACGCATATTTTCTTTTTGCATCGACAATCAATCGCAATCACAACTTCTTCATTGTTTACTGTTTACTGTTTGCTTTTCTCTCTTCTCTCTCTCTTGTCGAGCTATGTACTTATGTCTGGGGTATATTGGAGATCGAGCGCTGGAGCTGGAGACGGCGGTGGTGTCGCTGTTTTCTATTCATTTATATTCGTCTGAAGCTCGTGTGCGCGTGTATGTCGTGCAGGTGTGGACTTGAGAAGTGGCTTGCGAGCTGCCACCTTATTCATGGCTGCCTTTAGAAGGGGGATCCATTAGATGCGCTCCCCGCTACTTATCTCCCCCTGACAGACGGACAACCTTCCAGTCCACACATTGCATATAGCAAAGGAGGCCTTTTTTACTTTTTTTTTGCTTGCCGCGCCGATGACCGTTATGGGTACGTACGTATAGGTTGAAATATCACGGCCGCCCAGCAGTACTCGTGCCAAAGGGGCATGAGGATTTCAACGTGAAATGTATGCTCAATTGTATCGTGAGTGCAGAGGCATGTTACATCGTAAGAAATACCTGGTGTATGGCAAGAAATCAGGGATCGGGATCGGGAACTGGCGGCGTGGGATCGTTATCAGAATACATGCGCATTGTGCAAATTGGATGCGATAGGTGGGATAGGTGAGATGGTTAAGTTTGGAAGGTTAGAAGAACAGCCGAGATAAGGATGCGAGGAGTGGGCCTCGAGTTTGAGTTTGAGCGACTCGGGACCGAGTGCGCACATACTGGATGAAAAAAAGTACGCGGGCGGACAATTGTCGATCAGGGCTTCGGCGCTCAGACCGAGGTAAACTTGGTGAACATGTGGAACGCGACGCCTGGCGTCGGCGGAAAAGAAGAGGAGCGGATGTCGACGTTAGGACCTGTAGCTACGAAATGCACGGTGACGTCGGTGTGAAAAGAAGCTTACCGCAATGCGCCATGAAACGGTTTAGATTGCGCTCGCGCACTACGCAAACGCAAGACGTGAGAATGGTAAAACGTGATTTTGGCTGCGTTTAAACGATGGGAAACGTACAGTGATGCTCTGGGACCCCGTAGTCGCGTATCAGCTGGCGAACTTTATCGGCTATCATAGGCATTGTCGTTAGTGTTGATGGACGGAGCCGGGGAAGGCTGGAGAAGCAGGCATGCTTACGACTATACGAAAACAATGTCTTGAGGTCTGGCGGGAAGAGCTGACTTTTCGTGCCATCGGGTCTCAGGATCTCGTGCAGCGGGTCCTCAAGGTTTTGTTCGCGGAGGACGCCGTTCGCGCCCCTCGACTCGCTATGCAGCCAAAGCTGATCAGCATGAATAGATAGATGATATCAAAGCATCCAGTTGTACGCACGAGTTAACGAACTTGACGCGCGCTTCAGTGAGTTTCGCCTTACTCTGCGCGTCCCCGTCCTCGGGAATGTGCTCGGAAAGCTGCCGGCCTACTTGTTCGCCAACCTGTATCGCAAGCTCTGTCTTGATTTGCTCCTCGATCTGCTGACTGGGATATCGAGTGTCGAATGAGCAAATGATCGTGGCGGGAGAGAGCGAAAACAATCGAAGAGGTGGGCGCACCGCATATGGTCAGCAATTTGTTCTTTGAGGACGTCCTTCAGAAGGCCTTTGACGCCGTCGATACGCGAAGACTGCCTCTAAAGATCATTTCAGAAAGTGGTATAGATTAGATAAGAGCTCAAAAACTGAGACTCGAGCACATACTTTTCCTTGCTCACGGATTTGCTTCTTCAGCGCGTGGAGCTGCACGGATGGGTCCTGCGAGCAACCTTGGAGTTAGCAATGTACCGATGCTTCTATAGGACGAGGTCGACATACATATTTTGGACCCAGCGCGTTCGCCCTGGCCGACTGTTCTCGCAAGTCGCGCGAGTTCTGGTTCCTGTTCGTGTCCCCTAGTTAGCACACTTTGAACGAAGGGTAAGTAAGGCGCGACGGCAGGCGTACAAATTGGCTAAAGTCGTCGCCATACTCGCTACGAGCTCCCTCATTTCCGTGGGATCTGGGCCCGTGTATGGAGCCGCTATCATCGCGGCCGACCTGCGCGGTGTGCTGGGGATAGATCCGTGCCCATGCGACATTTTGAAGATTCAGACGCGAAAGACCTGGAGACTCAAAAAAGGAGCCGCAAGATCAGGTTTTGAGGGGATGGTGCGCGTTGGCAAGGACGCGGATGGGCGATAAGATGGACCGGGTCTAAAGAGGGTTTCCCGCAAGCGCCTCGAGGCCGGCGTGACCAGATCCAGCATATTTAATCCGAAAGAGAAGCGCAAAGAGGGGTCGTGGTCACGTCGTGGTGGTTGCCCTATAATCACAGCGCGTCCATACAACTTACGTAATAGTAAATACCGTGTTTTTCCTCCACTTATTGTCACACAAGCCATCGCCTTCCACCAATCCACCACCAACGTGACAACCATCGCTTGCAGGTACCACCGTCGGAATCGCTACAGCGCAAGCCGGAAAAGCTACCCATCCCGAAATCGACGCCCCGCGCCGAAAAAAACAACATGGGTCGTAATAATTCTGCATCCACAAAACCGCGCACCTTCGCGGAATAAGGCGTCGCGATCGATTTACCAGCGGTATACAAAGCTAATAAGCCATCCGTCCATCTGCCATGGCCAGCTCTGATAAACCTGCAAGCCTTACGATTACAAGGCAGCTCACGCCAGCTCCTGTTAAGTACCCCGCACGAAGCTATCCCGGACTCAAAGCTTAAAGGTTAATAAGGCCCCGTTTTCTCGAGACAGTGCGGAACAATTTCAGAATGATGTCGCTATCATTTCACATACATTACATAATATCAACGTCGACCATCAATAATCGGACGCAATGTCTTACGATCAGGAAGAGCTCCGAAGATACGAGCTGGCATGGGACTCCAAGCAGCTTTATCATCAAAACAACTTAATTCTGCTCATTTGAGAGCTTGATGGGCTTGATTTCGGCTATACTTCGTCTGCTCTCACCTACCCCCTTGCCGCTCATTCACACGTTCTGCTGATTCGTGATTGGTTTTTCGTTTGGCCTCCTTATCGGGCGTGCAACAAGTAATAAAGTGATCAGGAAAGGGGACCAGGTGCATATTCCCCGACTCTTCCACTGTGCTCAGCCTACATCCGAGCGATACTTAATCAACCGTGACCTATAGCTGTCTACCTGCTCGCGTTGAAAATATACCCTCTTGCCTTGCTGCCCAAATAGGTCTTAGTCTACATACATTTATAGTGCGGCATCAGTTAGTACGAGGCCCAATTTTACGGCGAGCTTCGCGCCCATCACTTCGTACGTCTCTCATATGCATTTCTGTCTTTCCGGCATCTACGGCACCCCTCCTACAAGGCCATGTACGCATGCAGTAAGTTTGTAATTCATTGTATCCTCCTTCACACAGATGAACATATTGAACCGGTGTTAGCAACCCTGATTTTGTGGTTCTCAACAAGTACATATTTGCTATTTCGCCCAGGTTTACAGGAATTTTGAAGGCTCTGCTGGACGATTTGAATCGCACAGGCCCACTCCCGTCCCAAGTGCCTGCCAGTCCCAGACCGGATGGTGTGGGGCGTGTTTTCGATACTCGGATCTTTTTCGAGGCCCGGCCTTGCTGCTACTTTCAGTGTATCTGTTTCCCCCCAGACGACCAAAGAGGTAATCGAGAGGTTTTGCCAGCGGCTTCCCACTTCTCCCTGCGGGGGTCCAAGCATGGTGACAGCATACCGCACTTCCGCGATGTTCAAGCTGCTGTATACCCTCAGGGTCAATCACGCCCGCATCCTGCATAGCTTCGTCTGCAATCACTCTCCCACGTAATGCTTTGGTATATACCAAGGGCTTATCCGCGCTTCCACCCTACGTGCTGGCTCCCCTCAGATTTCAGATCACCCTCACAAGTTCACGCCGCCTTGCTCGCTACTCCATCTCCCATTGTCCGCGCATGACATTACATGTGATGTGTTCAGCTTCGATTGATGGTTGTTTCAAGGCAGCTTATCGAGGTGGTCTATGGCAAATATTGCTTGGCTTGTTGGCAATCTAAGTCTACAAGCATCCTTTTGATTTCGAATCGCCCCTGTGAGCTAAGTCACACAGCAAGTAACAAGAATTAACATCGATCAAGGATAATCGCAGTAAAATATGCACACTAATTGAGCGAGGAGCTACATACAAAGAGTTGGGCGCCAGCTGGACGGGCTCAGCACCGTGCTCGCGACGGTGCTACGACTTGGAAGAGATATACCAGAGTCATGACCGCTTTAATTTACAGATCTTGTTACTTTGCGATCGTGTTCAATGCCAATTTATTTGTTATATTGACTAGTGCCAAGGATAGAAACGATAATTCTCCTTCCAATCGCAGTTAGTCCAACGAGATATTTTGAAGTTGAAAACGAGTCCTTTGTCACATTGTGATCATTACGGCTGGAGAGCCTGAACCTCTCTGGAGCGGAGCTTCCCTGGCATATGGAAGGGCCAAATTGGCATCAATACGTATTTTGCACACGCATAACGGACTCACGCCGAAGGAGTCCCTTAGAGGATGGGACGGCCAGCAAGCGGGCAGCCTTAATTTAGTCAGATTCATTAGGGTGGCGGGGATACACATTAACCTCGACTCGTTTGCGGAGTGTCGATAGGTGCGCCTTGGTAAACTGTGGGCATCTCCGGATATCAACGCGCAACAAGCGCTCGTCGTCTGCCTCAGACCCGCTGCCATTTTCCGCTTCGGCACTGCTGGGTGTGGTCCTCAACTTCACCATCTCGATCAGCCGCTTTGGGCTTAAGAGGCAGTTCCTGATGGTAAGAGTTTGAAGCTGGGGACAGACGAGGGAAGGGGTGGCGGTGGAAAGGATCTCGAGCATCGACTCATGGCAGTTGTCAAATACGGGGTCCTTGATGGTGGAGTGACGGTCCAAGAAATCGCGACAAGCCGCTGCGAGCCCCAGGTTTGCTTCGTCCGGATCTCCAAGATCGAAATCAGAGAACTCGACGGAATCAAGCAAGGGCATTGGAAAGACGCGACCAAGGTCGAGGATTAATGCTGCCATATCATCTAATGGATCTGCGGTAAATTCGAATAGAAACAGCTCCTTCTCGAGGGCACTGCCGCTCACGCCACATGCACAATCTTGCACCTGGATACCAAGGCTTGTGGTCGACGAGAGGTCCGGGAGGTTGGGGTGCGTGCGGGAGTATGCAGGGAGGAAAGTCGACACATCGACACCCGAATCCAAGTCGCCGATGACTTCGAGATACACAGAAGATGGAAGAGAAAAATGGGAGATAAAATACTTCGATGCCCAGCCTGGCCTCAGGTCTGCAGCCCTCAAGGCCTGGGGGCGGGGAAGATCTATCAGGCCTGGAGGCCCGACAACGCTCGAGAACGAAAAGGTCAAAGATGCCAGGTTCAACTCCTCGAGAAGCGGCGACGCCTCAAAGACTTGGAAGAGCTCCCTGAGCAAATCTGGCTTCCCATACTCGATCATCCTTAACCCCAGTTTTACAAGGTTGCAGTAGATTGGATGCATGGATGGGATCAAAATGGCTCCTAAGGTCAGCTCGCGGAGGCTCGGTGTATGGTCGGCGAACGGGTGCGGGAAGCGATACAAAGAGCCACTTCCTGGGGCATATGGGTGAGGGCCGCAGTGAAGATCGAGCACCTCTAAATGCGGTGCGGGTGGAAGGAGTGATCGCGCTATTTCGTCGAACGATAGGTATCGGAGAATGACGGTCCCCCATCGGTGTGCATGCAGTGATGTGAGGTCTATGTGTTTAGAGAGATCATCCTCTGGCGAATACTTCAATTCTTCCCCAAAAACAATGTCCAGTGGCGCTTGTTTGGAGCGAGCGAGGAATAAACTAAGGAGCGGAGGCGGGGATCGCTCGAGTCTCGTCCACAACATCGGGCACTCCAGCGCAACGTCTCTCCAAGCGCGGCACACGCTCGAGATGGTGAAAAGGGCCCGGATACCCTCGGTATACTTGCGAAAGCTCTGCACCACAAGGCGAAACGCGGAGGAGAGAATCTCGTTGGGGAGGCGGGAGATTGGGGCGAGTCGGTTGCGCCGTAGGCAAAGACCTTTTAACTCGCGCAAAGAGTATGCTTCGTAGGCACGAAAAGCAATCTCGACGGCTTCGATCTCTCTGTCGAGGTCCGACCGCGCAGCCTGTACGGGATCGTCTACCGGCTCCGACACTGGGGCTTGTTTCGAACGGAATTTATCCGTTAGAGCTTCGTGCAGCTGGGAAACAATGGGTGACACTGGCTCCATCCTTTTCATATATGAGGAGCGATGAAGTGTGCAAGGCTATCGGTAAAGCGTGATGAGTACTGTGTTTGATCATGTCGTATGACTTGGGGGTCTTACCGACCCTATTGTGATGCGCCGAGTGTGCAAGGATTGAGATTGGGTGGAGGAGGAACTTGGAGTCGATTTCACGCGCCCCGTGCGCACCTTGCCGACAACCTCATCGACATGTACATCAATCCCCCATCCAAGAACAGCTACCGCCGGCCGGCTAGTTACATGAGCAAGGGGTATCAATCCAGGCGCATGGCCGTCAATTTTGCCATTCCTTTGATAACCAATGTGAAATGCGCCAAGATATTCGTCGAGGCGCTTGCCCGGAAGATGCCACTTGATATATCGACGCTGGATTAGGTATGTTGGCGTGAGCCAAGCCCCGGAGATCTTCTACTTATCCTTCACGCACCTTTCCGAGCCATAAAATCTGATCGCTGTAATGGCACTAGCAATGTGAGAAGGACACGAGAACGCCTATTGATACCTAAGAGGAATTGAGCGAGAGTGTTTATAGCGGTGATGATAGGGCACAAACCAGGAGAGCCGTCCCGAACCAAAAGCTAATGCTGGGTGGCCATAGAAATATATCAACCCAAGAGTCCCGCCCTTGCTGTTTGGACTAGAGGTTGTGAATGCAAGGCATCGGTAAATAACTCACAAGGTATTGCCAGTACTTAACTAGTACACCCCCAGTTCGGCGGTGAATTACTCCTAGCCATAGCCATCGTCGATTTCATCAAGCAATCTTGATGCCGAATCACTGACAAACGGCCAGCAGATGAGTCCCGTAGTGAACGCGGCTTCCGCAGGACTCGGACGAGTACGCGATATCCCGCAGTTATAGTCACTTGCCAAGTATGGGCAGATCGTTTAGAAATCCCGCGGATTGGGACGATTTCCCTAGCACAGCCGCAATTTGGCGCAATTTGCGCAGCCCCCCGACGCGGATTTGCAACAGCGAGCGCGCACCACAGGCGATCGCATTTCTGAGTACACTACCATGAAGATGCGATATTGGGCTTTCATCTAGCCAATTTTCATTCTTGTCGTGCAGAGATGGGGGAGGAAAACATGTGGCCAAAAACTTTGCACTTCCGATAGTAATCCTAGTTGCCATCCTAGAACCCGCTGTTACCGCCGCCCTGCTGCTGGTCAAACTGCTGCTGCCCCTGGTCGAACTGGCCCTGGTTCTGGTCGAACTGCGTCTGCTGCTGGTCGAACTGCTGCTGCTGCTCCTTCTGCTCGTGCTCCTTGTACTCATGATCGGCGACGCCGCCAACAACGGCGACACCGGCTGCGATCTCAGCGTCTTCTTTCCAATCTAAATATCACATTGACGGACGGAGCTCGTAAGCGACGATCGCGCAAGCCAGTAACGGGGAACGTAAGACTCACCAGGCATTATAGAGTAGCACTGCAGAGAGTATTTGGGTGGGTACGTAGGTGGGTAGTAGTAGTAGTGCGGGTGGTACGAGGATGTGCGGTTAAAAATCTTGAGCAGAATAACATGGCCTCTTTTATACACTCTTCGGCTCCTGCTCCTCATGACGTTAGACGTCGTACTATGACAGACTATGACGTTGGACGTCATCGAAACCGCATCAGGCTCCTTCTATGCGAGCACACAAGCGGCGTCAAGGCCATCATGACAGTTAATTAGAGACCTTGCGCAGCGACGCGGTCGCTTAGCCGTCGCCTCGGCATGGCCTTTTTTGTGGATGTTTCGGTCAGCATTATCTATCGTGGGTGGGCCTGGTTTCCCAAAATTAGCAAATATCAGCGTACTGATATGCGGTTTATAGTAAGCGGGGCTTGTTGTGTTTACACTCCCCGAGGCGACGGCTAAGCGACCGCGTCGCTGCGCAAGGTCTCTAATCTTGAGTCCAGCATCATAAAGCCTAACCCCTATGTATTATAACTTGACAGCTCAGTGTTCAAAAATAGCCCCTCTCAAAGATAGCTCCTGCCCCCAATCTGAAGATGACGCACTGATGACAAGTCGCGGTTTCCTTTCTAGCTCCTCGTCCGCGGTCCGTTTGTTCATCTGATAGCCCCAAGACGCACGCCATTGGCCATCTATTTACTACTTGCTGCGAGGTAGCTCATGGGGGGGGGAACAATCGCGGCAGGACAATTGGGATGAGTATGCTGTAGTGTGAGGAGCCAACGAAATGTAAGCCCTGGCTCGTCATTTGATCGGTCGTCCGCGCGCGTCATTGCTGTCAAGCCCCAATACATAGGGGTTAGGCCTCATGTCCAACTGCTCAAGATTTTTTTCTTTCGCGAGAGCTTGTGGGGGAGAAACCCCCCCAGCCTCGGTCCCAGGCTCTTCCCGCCTGCGGCTCTTCGGGGGACTCCTCAGATGGGAGATATGTAAGGTGTGATTATGTAAAATTACAGTTGAGAATTGGCGAGTGCTGCCTTTGAGCCACAGGCGAGAAGGCCTGGTGCAATTGGACATGAGAATCGACCCCCAGAGTTTTTTCTTTGGTGACCACACAGCCCCTCCATGTTCCTAGCGTAAACAGGCCACATTAGGTTTTTATGTAATCCCTGATGTCCCACAAAGCTGGCATCATGAAAATGCAGCGACCTACAGTGACATGTGGATTCTTGATGTTCACAACAGCCTCTGAAATGGAAACCAACATGCTGATAGGATTATTTCATACACAACCACTGACAGCCCTCCTAAGAGCCACTGGATTACATTTACCATAATCCCTAAAATTAATGCATTGATACGATGGTCTGTCCTGGTGTGGTGATTGGCTCACTGGCTGACAAGAAGATGTGGTGGACAAAGGGGGAAGACTGAGTCTGAACAGTGAGGTGAACTATAAGGTTGTCAGCAAGGAGATTGACTGAGAGGATGTGGATAATGGGAGTGGACTCAATAGAAGGATCACTACTCAAGGTGAGTAGATCAGTCAGGGTGAGAGTGAAGAGAGCAGCTATGAGGACCCTGGTTAATGCTTATCAATGTCCAATCCCAAAATGGCAAAAATTGGTGCAAAAACATAATACATGGACCCTTTTTGTGTATTTTCGGCCTTGGACCTTGGGAAATTTTTGGCCCTTTTTTCGGTGATCCCGCATTGCACCTCGCTACAGACTACCCCATTTTGATTTTTTTTGGCATTTGGGCACCATTGTAGCCTGTTTTGGCACTTTTTTTGCCCCAAACCAAAATTTTTCAGACTTTTCTGCATTGGACATCAAGGAATTTCGCGATTTTCAGCCTCATACCTCTGGCCATTTTTGGGCCATTTTTCAGACTTTTCTGCATCAGACATTGGGCATTTTTTGACAAAAAACATACTTTCCAGCATGTAACATCCCCTAGTATAAACCAGGGTCCTCAGCTATGATTGCGATGAGATACAAGAGGCTGCTTGGAGGGAAATCCCCACCAAGCAGACCTTGCTCTTATATACATGAGAGGAAAGCTATTATTAGTATATACTGTACATAGGACCATCTTCTGCAGAGTGCCTGGAGTGCGGAGCGCTCCAACACAGAGTGCTCCAGCCTGGAGCATGGAGTGGGAATCCTGGAGCTAAGGTCCAGAGTGGGGGATGGTCTTATTATGGATACTTCCAATTATGGCACAATTGCCTGATCGTGGAGTGAGGAGTGGGAATCTGTGAGTGTGGAGCGATCAGGTGATGTGGGAGCAAACCCAGGCCTGTTCCCACCATCAGGTGGCTTGGTGGTGTTGAATAACATCCTTGTTTGGCGGCGGAGCCATCGGAGTGGTGAGGTGGAGTCCAACTGAATGGTGGAAGCAAATATCATACACATATGTTATGTGTTAGTGTAACACAGTCCTTGAATACAACACCCAGCACAGACATACATTGAGATTGACAGGTGCACAGCCACATCTGTCCAGAGAAAGCTTTGTGAAAGCCAAACTTGGTGCCGCGGCGCTCTGGCGTTAGTTTTCTGGTACAGTCACACATCGCAAGGGTGTAAGAATATAATATAATATAATATAATAAAACAATACCCTATGAAAGTCCCATGTTTCTGGGGGCAGCACGGAACTGTGGAGGCCACGAGGACGCGCCCAAGAAACGGCAGCGCGCGCCGAGCAGCGAACCAACCGCCAAGTGGCCGCCCAAAGAACGGTGCTGCGCGGGTGCTACTACTACCAGAGACTACTCACTGATGAAAAAATTGGCCAGGAAAGGACGCGTGGTTGTTTCAGGTTGCGTGTACCTCTCACGGGGGGGAATATAGATCCCTAGCATGGGTATAGGATTAGCACATGGCGTAACATGTGTAATTGTACATGACATAGCATGGGTAGATATGCATGGCGTAACATGCATATATATGTAATGTTGTCAGGACTTCATCCTGAACATCTCCGCACTCCGTAGAATGAGTCCGGACTCATTCCGCTTCCATTCACTCATTCCGTCTCCGCTCCTATTCCAATTCCATTTCTATTCCGTTCCCTTTCCCTCTCCGCCTATGCAGAACCCATAGGAGTACATGTATATACTTAGGACTTCTTTCCCTCTTCGCCGGATTGATTCCCGAGGCTCTCCTCATGTTTCCCTTCCTTTTCCGTACTTCCCATTCATTCTCCGTGTATATATACATTGCGCGTGAGGACTCCATTTCCTCATCCTCTTCGTCCCTTCCCCCATCACGGGTGAACGTGGAACTTATTGGAAAAACTTCCACGTCTGCTACGCTGCTCGCCGCTGCCCTCCTCAATGTCCAACCCGCCCCCCGCTGGGCCTTCGCGCTCTAAGCGTCCCAGGGTCGTATCCGGCCCCACCGACTTCGACGACGACCCCATGTCCGGGGACGTCGCTATCTCAGGCGATTCTCGTCCTGACACCCCCTCAGATGCCGGCGCCGACATCATCCCCACGACCCCTCTCCGTCGTGGACCTATCGACTGGGTGGCCCAAATGGCCGCCGAGAAATCGCGCTCCAACTCTCCAGCTACGAGCGCCGCCCGCCGCAAACTCGCGTGGGATGCTCCTCAGACTCCCACCCCACGTCAAGCTCAGCGACCACCCATGGTCCCCGCTGTCCCCACCACCACCGCCGCCATCGATCCCCAGATCGAGGTAGATCGGACGGCTCGCGTCGTCTCAAGTCTCATCGCTGACCTCACTCGGGTCGCCCCAGGAGGCTCCCCCTCCCTCACTCCCCCGCTGCGATCTCTGATCAATGCGTTTTTCTCGGCGATCCCTATGGATCTCCTCGCAGAAGCTATTGCCACCAACGTCACCCTCATGGATATCCGTT
>KL198018.1:566663-703603 GCA_000697705.1 Botryobasidium botryosum FD-172 SS1 | reverse complement strand
AAAAAAAAAAAGAAAGGACTCCATTTCCTCACGCTACAAAGCGCCTTTCCCCTCACCCCTGGTGTTCACACCTTGGATCCCATAAGTCTCCACATCACTCCTCGTCAACGCTGCTCTGTCCTTGTCCTCCTTGTGCCCTCCGTCGCTGGCCCTTGGCCTCCGCTCCCTAGTCCTGACAAATGTGTAGGTAGTGTAAAGGTCGGGTAGTGTGGGTAGAGTGGGATGTAAGCCAGTTGGTGGGTGTCCATGTAAGTAGATGTTGGGGAGCCGGTAGATGGTGTGTAATAGTGCTAGGAGATTGTGTTCTCCTCTCCTTTTTTGCTACAGTGGGTGGGGCTCGAAAACGAGCGCGAACGATTTCGCGACCAAGCGCAAGGATGATGGATAAGACGAGGATATACGTACATGGTGTCGCGAGCGATATGCTATGTGCTTAGTCAGGCCGTTGCACTGCCACCAAGTAACAGCACTCGACTTTCAGTTGAGTGCTGCGTTCTTCTTTTCCACATTTTCAATTACTTTTTTTGGTAGTGGTACTCACACAAACCACCATGGTGAACCCTGGGGGTCAATTCTCATGTCCAATTGCACCAGGCCTTCTTGCCTGTGGCTTGAAGGCAGCACTTGCCAATTCTCAACTGTAATTTTACATAATCACACCTTACATATCTCCCGTCTGAGGAGTCCCCTGAAGAGCTGCAGGCGGGAAGAGCCTGGGACCAAGGCTACCCCCCCCCCCCCAGCAATCCTGAGCTGAGATTGCTGTACCCACCATTTTCCAGCAGATTTCAGATTGATAGACCAACACTCCACTCAGGGTCTGCTCCAACACCAAGCCATTTGGGGTAAGCAGCAGACACTGAGTAAAAATCTCCTGTAAAATATGTGTTTGCAAAAATGGATAGAATCCACATAAAGAATGGGTTATATTAACGTAAAAAATGGTTCTACTTTCCCATTTCTTGTGGGATCTGTATCCCTTTGCTTGTGTTCTTTGATAAGGTGACTGTCCACTTCTTGTAGCTGTTTTCCACCTGAGATGGTCATACTTCCATCACAGCCATGCATTTTTCCATCTCAGCTGTGTATTTTTCCATCTTAAGCTGTCATATTTCCATTTAAAATAGGGCTTTTTCTGACTGGTTGGGAAAAATTACTGTTTTATACGGTCATATTAACCTGATAGAGGTGGGTAAATTTTTATTCAGGTTGTTTCAAATTTCACACCTTAGACATTTTACTTCATGCATGTTTATAACTCAGCACAAATTGATTGAGGGTTGTGATATATAACAAGGTGTGAAGATGTGAACAAGTGTTATGGGTAGTAAAGAGAAAAGATATATGGTATCCTTCAATCACTAGAAGCTGTGAGTTAAAGTCATGAACTGCATGCTACAAGGGCGAAGGCACAAGGGCAGGGGACAAAGCTGTGAGGGAGAATGGAGCTGCAAAAACGAAAATACGGAGGTGAGAAATGGAGCTGCAAGGGGAAAATGTGAGAACGAACCCACGAAGGAGGACAACAGAGCTGTGGGAGTGGGAGCAAAGCCATGGAGACTGCTGTGGACTGCATGGTTGAGACCACAAAGGGAGAATGGTGCTACAAGGTGAGAGAAAGATTGAAATTGAATTTGTGAGGGGAGAACCGTGCCATGAGGTGCAAGAATGGGGTTGCGGGTTGCAAGGAAGGAGCTGTGAGTGCGAGAACAGAGCTGTGAGCTTTGAGAACAGAGCTGTGAGTGATGAAAATACGAGCTGCAAGCCCTGAAAACGAGGTCGCATGAGGGAAAGGGAGCTGTGAGGGACTGTGAGGGACAAGGAAAGGATCATGAAAGAGGATCAGTAGGTGAGAGGCTATGAGAATGGGGAACAGCATTGTATGTATGAGTTGCAGGGTGCAAGGAGCTGCCTGCAAAAGTGGGACATGTGCACAAGCACTCAATTGAGCTTTGATTTGAAGGTTGTAATATGCAAGAATGAAGGGTGAGAATGGGAGGGGAGTTGTCGATGATGGATGTGAAGTGAAGTGAAGACTTGTGTCAGTGAGTCGAACAAGGTGAACAGTTAGCATCACCAACATCAACACTGCCAAACATACCTTCACAAATTTGAGGTTTATTGGGTGCTTTTGGTGAATATCTTTGTGAAAGCCTTGTGGATTTGTCCAGGCACTTATTTAATATTATTCAGAAAGTCTATCAGCATCTCAGGGATACCAAGATCACACAAAACAACTGGGAAATGGATGAGTAGGGTGGAGACATGGTATTGTATATGTACTCAATTTCACCCGGGCATTGTGCTACAACGATCCAGTATATGTACAATTGGTTTTGTAAGAGTATTTTTGACATATAAAAGTAATTTTAGAGAAAATAAAGAGAGGGAAAGATCAAGAACTGAGCAAGTTATCCATGGATCTAGATAATACATGATATGAGAGTGTGTTTTGCTTGTAGCTCCCTTGGATATGGGGGTTTTTGAGATCGGACTTCATGAGCGTGTCAAGGCAACAATTCTGAGCATTTTATATTAAAGGTTGAAGGGGATCGGCTAAGAACTGCATGCATGGTGTCTAATTTTGTTGAAAACAGTGTCAGAGGTGTTTATGAGATAAGTTAAAATGGCCATACACTCAACACCATTTGCAACCCCACACACGCAGTTCTTGGCCGATTCCATTCAACCTTTAATATGAAATTCTCAGAACTATTGCCTTGACATGCTCATAAAGACCGATCTCAAAAATCACCAAATCTAAGGGAGCTACAAGTAAAATACTCCTGCATATCATGTATTATCCAGATCCATGGATAACTTGCTCAGTTCTTGATCTTTCCCTCTCTTTATTTTCTCTAAAATTACTTTTATATGTCAAAAGTACTCCTACCAAACTGATTGTGCATATACCGGATTGTTGTGGCACAGTGCCCAGATGAAGTTGAGTACATATGTCATACCATGTCTCCATGCTACTCATCTGTTTCCTGGTCATTTTGTGTGATCCTGGTATTCCTGCAATGCTGATAGACTCTATGAATAATGTTCAATAAGTGCTCGGGCAAATCCACCAGGGTTGTGCAAAGATATTCACCAAAAGCACCCAAATATATGTGATAAACCTTGGATTTGTATCCTCACAGTATTATACTATTTACTATGTATATACTGGTACTTATTTACTATCTACAAGCCCAGGATTTATATCATGTGAGGCACAGGTGAGGGGTGCACAAAGAACCTGTAAAATGTGGCTCATCCAGTAAAAAACGGACTGAGTTAACATGGACAGGTGTTATGCTAACGCATAACATAAGCATATGATGGTTACATCCACCAATTGAGTAGTCCTCCGCCGCTCCGGTTATCCAAGGAATATGGTAATGGGAACCCGAAGACATATTAGAAGAAGTATGATTAGGAGTTCCCACTCCACTCTTGCAGATACGAAACGCCAGCCGATTCGGATGAACCTTAGGTTGGAAGTATCCAGAAAAGGATGGATCTTCGGATCAGACCGAGAACTAAGGTTCCCACTCCACAATCCAAGAGGGGATTGTTCTGTGAAGAGGTTATGCTACAAAGAGATCATTCCAAGAGTAGCAGATGTACAAGCAGAAGAAGGGGGAGGGCGAGTACGGTAGATACTAATAATAACTCCTCACGCATGTATATAAGAAGGGGGGCTGCTCGGAGGGATTTCCCCCAAGCAGCCTCTTGTATTCTGCCCCCATCGCAATCATAGCTCTTCCTCTGACTCTCACCTTGACTGATCTACTCGCCTTGAGTAGTGACTCCTCGTCCAGTACCACTCCTATCATCCGAGTGATCTCCGCCAACCCCATTGCCGACAACCTTGTGTTCCACTTCACCATACAGCTCCAGTCTTCACCCTTCATACACCATTTATTCTTGTCAGCCAGTGAGCCAATCATCCTACCGTTACAAACATATGCGTATGATATTTGCTTCCGCCATTCAGTTGGACTCCGCCTCACCGCTCCGATGGCTCCGCTGCTGAACAAGGATGTTACTCAACACCACCAAACCACCCTATGGTGGGAACAGGCCTAGGCCTGCCTCTATATCACCTGATCACTCCGCACTCCATAGAATTCCCACTCCTTGCTCCACGACCTGGCATTGCGCTATACTTGGAAGTATCCATAATAAGACCATCCCCCGCTCTGGGCCTTAGCCCCAAGATTCCCACTCCATGCTCCAGGCTGGAGCACTCCGTGATGGAGCACTCTGCGCTCCAGTACTCCACAGAAGATGGTCCTATGTACAGTATATACTAATAATAGTGTTCCTCCCATGTATATAAGAGCAAGGTCTGCTCAGTGGGGATTTCCCTCCAAGCAGCCTCTTGTATCTCATTGCAATCATAGCGGCTCTCTTCACTCTCACCCTGTCTGATCTACTCACCTTGAGTAGTGATCCTTCCATTGAGACTGCTCCTATCGTCCGCATCCTCTCAGTCGACCTCCTCACAGACGACCTTATAGTTCATCTCACTGTCCAGACCCAGTCTTCCCCCTTTGTCCACCACATCTTCTTGTCAGCCAGTGAGCCAATCACCACACCGTTACAACAGGTAAAAAACAGAATCTTCTGTTAAAAATGGACACAGGTTTGTTTTTAAAGGACCAGATGGACTCATTCCGTTTTTTACATGTAGTTTCTGTTTTTTACAGGCCATTTTTTACTCAGTGCATAGAGTATGTTGAATTGGCTGCCACTCTCTATTGCTAGTTCACTCTATACCAAACATAGTATGACATTTGTTTACAGCCCATGCCCTAGTGAGATCTTAGAGGTGAGGTTAGAGACGTGTCTTGAATCACGACATTCACCCGTCCCTCTGGAAAAGTATCCCGGTCCGCCAGGTTATAAATAGCATTGGTAAGTAGCACGTCCTTCTCCTGGAAGTGTCCATCCCCCTCTGGCTTTCCTTCTTTATTTTCTTTAGCCTAAGCCAGGAAATTCATCTCCTGGCACAGCAAATAGCCATGAGGTAAAACAGTCCGGCCTCAAGACCACGCCCAGGGTGCCATGTCCTTTCACTTATGCAAACTGGTGCCTGTCTCCTAAGGGGCCTAAACCTTCTTTGAATTGTCAAAGTAGCATCTACTGGTGTTGCAAGGGCGAATCTATACACACCGGATCCGTCAAAACCATTCCCTGAAGTATGGCCCCTGTCTCAAAAAAACATCAATAGAGCTCAGGGCGAGGTTTTTTTGAATATCGCAGGGACAAAAACAACCGAACCTCTGATTGAGGTTTTTGACAACCTTGGCCTGATGAGTACGCTGAGCACTGTGCCGCCTCGGAGAAATGTCCTGCTGAGGTCACCAGGTGCTTTGTCAGCAATTACATGCAGTAACAGCGGCTGCTGGAATTTTCTGGTTTTGTACGCTCGGTTTTTTTTTTGCGGCTTGTTCACATATATGATAGAGTGCAGTACTTCATGCTATTATAATGCTCAATCTACACTACATACATAGGGTATATATGTGGTATCTGGACCGAATGCCAGCGCGCAGAGGGTAGGCGCGGAAATCGCTCTTGCGCGCAAACGAAGGCATCAGGGCGAGGACGCAACCGAAACAGAGCGGGGCTACGAGGCGAGGACCCGCAGTGCGGCGGGAGGGAAAAGAACACAGCTGCCCCCCTAGCCACCCTCGCGCGTCAACACAGTTGCTAACGGCAGCAGGCGCAGACCAACACACGTGTGAGGTCGACGGCAGGGACTGGGGCGCGGCGCAGTGTGGTGTGAGCGAAGGAGGTGGAGTTGGTGCTGGCGGTGGGACCTATCTCGCCGCCCTTAAGTCAGTTAGTGTGCATGGCAACGATACGCGGGGGGGAAAAAAGGAAAAACCTAGTTACTGGAGTGCCGCGCTCTCGCGCTGCGCTGCTACCTGAAACCAAATACTTATTTTGAAATTCTTTGAAACATAGAGGCCGGGGGCAAAGGGGGACAAGGGCATGCAAGGGAGAGTGGACTTAGAGAGTTGGCGGCGCGTTGGCAAGCTCAACGAGCTTGCGCGGGTACAGGCTTACTAATAGGATTAGTAATATGCGCACGGACCACTAGACCTCGCCCGGGCGTCCAGCGGCATTTTCAGGGTGAGGTTCATGAAAACCTCTGGCTGATATTTCTTGGGACGTCGTGGGGACAAAAACAACTCCCTGACTCTGGGTGAGATTTTGACGGATCCGGTGTGTAGCCCCACCCGCGTGTACAACGACCTCGGGCGGGACTAATAACCCGCAGAACCCTCCGGCCATGGGCAGTCATCCTAGCGGCACGTTCAGCTCGCAATGAAATCGCAATTCATCACTTAACGCCGACATGAAACCCATTGCCGGTGAAAGACTCACAAATAACTGGGCCAAATAATCAGCCCTCCCCTTTCGATCGGATGTGGGTTAGACATGATACCAGAGTCTTCACGAGACAGCCGCGTGGGTACGTATGAATCGGCTTGTGTGTATATCGAAGCTCGAAATGTCATGGCACATGACTGGCGAGTAACCGTAATCTATCGAACACCACCCTAGTGGAGCTAACTGATATAAACTAAGATGCAGAGCTTGTGCTGCAGTGTGTAGAGCGCTTAGTATGGTCATCATCAAGATGTTTTCAATGGACAAAAGGTCGTTGACAGTATGAAACAAAAGAGTGGATGTGAGTAATGGAGTGCTATCTAGATATATTCTGTAGAATTGATTCGGAAGGACGGAATGGATGCGGTATATATGCCTACTCAACCATCATACTGGGGCGGGGCGTCCCACGATGGCCGAGGTTGTGCTTCCCCTGCCGAGACTTTGGCATCGGTCGGCCAGTTTGTCGAAGGTGTTGTATTGGACGGAAGCCGAGGCTCCTGGCTGGACGAACCCGCCTCTGGCGATTGTGCTTCAGACACGGCGGAATGTAACTGGATGGGCGACCCTCCAGCCCCTGCGGTGTCTAGGGGCTGGAGCGTGGGCGCTTCTCGAGAGTTTCCGGAAAATGGATCAGGCCGGTGCGGCTGAGTGGAGGCGGTGGCACCATAGCCAAGCGATGGCTGACGGTGTAGCAATTGGGCATCTCCACGATTCTGCAACGACTGGATCTGTTGGAGGGAGACCTGCGAGCCTCCAGGGGTCTCCAGAGGAACGGCATCACCGAGAAGGTCTGGGAAGTAAATGTCGTCTAGTCTTTTTGAGGCTCGCCGACGGCGAGCGTGCCACAAAGTCGCAGCAACTAAGGCGAGAAAAATGACGCCGCCCAATACGCCACCAACTATGGCAGCAGTCGGGGCGCTCGATGATGGTTTATCGCCCCAAGACGGGTCCTTGGGTATGCTGGTGGGAGATACGGCGGCTAGCAAGGGACGGACTGGCGACGCTGCAGCATAACTGCGAGAAACCGATTAGATGGCTGAAAAGTATTCTCGAAATCAAATGTGCTTGCCTACTCACACAAAGCTTTCAACCTGGCAGGAGGCCCATGGATTGACGTCTACAGCAGTGACCGTGATGGTGTGCCTTTTGCTGGGGTCAAGATCTTGCTTTTGGAAGAGAATCGATGGCGATGTGTAACCGTATTTCTTCGTACTGCTCACGGTATCGATATATTGGCCATCGATATCGATTCGGCATAACCCTCCGTTCGTGGCGCCTCGAACAGACCAATACTCAATCAAATAGCCTAAGGCGATTCGAGTGGAAAATTCAGGTAATGTATGTTATAGTAGAATCAAAGGAGATCTCACCTTCGAACTCGAGAGTGACCTTGGAACCCCGTCTCGGCGTGCTCATGAAAAGGAAATCGAATAGCTCGCTGTCGGCCGAATAGGGGGACCAGTGACCAGAGTACTTCAAACGGGTATCATTGGACTGCACGGTGGTAAGTTGAGCCAAGGTACACGCCACAGTGCAGAAGACACGCAGGGCGAGAAGAAAGCGGCTTCCTGGTCGCGAACGTGGTGCCATGAAGAAAACGAGAGGAAGGGTGTGTTGAGACAGTAAAGAGAGACTGGGATGTCCACGGTTTTATTGGACCCAGCGCCTGGTGGGGAATAATTTGGAGTGGCATTCGTTCCGTCGACGGGGACTTCTAAACCGATTGCCAATCTAACACATGACAAGGTCAAAACATCTACTCACACGTTTAGGAATCGATTCCTATCGCAACCGGAACAGCCTACCTGTATTCTCCCCCTCCTCTCGAGCCTCCTCCTGGCTCCGTACTCCGTTCAATTGAATTGTCTCCCAATGATCCTAGAAAGTGCAAAAAGCCCTGGCCGAATCCCGCTTGGTGCTAATTACATAACGTTGAAAGGCGCTTGCTCCCGAGACTGCGCGGTAATTTTTTAATTTAGCGAAACAGCACTCATAACAACTAAACGAAAAGAACGGGCCTGTATCTACCCAGTTGAGATATTGATAAAGCATCGGAGTTGCACTATATTAGGTAATTATCAAAAGCACCTCGATATTTCAATGGGTGGCTATGTGGCACACATACTGATAGCATGTCTCTCCGCCAACGTTTTGAATATTTATGGGTACTTGGCTGGCTTGAGTGACTTTGAGTTACAACATATCTATGTGATTATTTATATGATTTGAGAACAACTACATGGGTACAAAAATTAGTACATTCTAAATACTCCAGCATACTTATCCTCAGCATTCGTATAGTGTCGACAAAGCTGGAACTAAAAAACTTGGAACGTTGACCTGGAGTTCTTGCGATGGTGCCACCGGTCGCATTGACTATTTTATATTTATTCTAAAAAAGCGAAATTGATTCACTTTAACTAGGATCCTTGGTGGAAAAAGCGATCTCAGTCACGGCGCGTCTAAATCCCCGTAACTTTAGTATTATCTGCCATTTTGGCTATACTACTACTGGGATCCACGACAGCCCTTTAATTTTCCCCCTGTCCAAAGCCACAAGGTTGCTCACGAAAGGTTCGTAGAAAGGCTCATGTTCATCCTTGCGGTTGGATGAGCTCCCTTTTTACCAACTACCCCTTTGTACAGTGCCTTTGAAAAGCACCAACTCTGTTGCCTCCTCAAAAGTCAACTCCCCCGTCACACCGCCTACTAAATAAGGCATGGATTAAAGCCTTAAGTTCAGTCATAAAATGTCCAGAAAGACTGCCCTCAGCTTCATAGCCTGACCCCGCGTCGAGACTTATCTGATTTGACTCCCCATCTGCAACTGCGAATAGAGCAAGGCTATATTGAAAATGCCAGGATAGATGGCACAACAAGACGATGCCTTTGAATGATCATTTCAGTGGTTTCCATAAGTATCGGAGCAGGGCAATATTTCAAATAGGCCGGCACGCGCATAGAAATGGTCAAAGACTATACATAATACGGTAATACTTAGCTGACATACAGAGCTGTCCGGAAAGCCGATAGTGTTGTCGGAAGGAGAGAACAAGGAGGGCAATGGGCAAAAACGGAGACTCCACATCCAGGGATCGTGTTGTGATTCTCATGAAGTGGCCGCCGACCTCTTTGATTAGGGTCTCTGCTATGTAATGCAAGGTGTCCCCCCACCACCACCACCACCAAACTGAGATGTTGTGTGCGTACACGATTCAAGCGGGCTGCCCGTTCAAAAAAACGTTTCAAGAATACCGATTGGGGTTAGGATGGTAGTAGGTCTGTGGATAATTGCTAGGGCCCGCCACCGGCCGGTGATATAATCCCGCCGGCGCAGCGCTAACATCAGAGCCCCACTGGGGATCAGGGAAGCCCGGATAAATGCCGCCATGATCTGCCGGATAGGTGATTTGGTTGGAAGAAACTTGTGAATGCGTCTGTGTATTCCGGGGAGTGGTTTCGGGGAAGATGATATTGTCGGGCAGCTCTTCTTGGACTCCCCGGCGCTTCAAGTACCATATGAGTACACCAGTTAGGAGGAGGACGGCAACCCCTCCGACAACACCGCCGACAATAGCTCCTACAGGCGTACCCGAGGATGGTCGATTCCGAGGAGGCGTGTCAATGGGAACGCCAGTAGGGGATTCGACAGCGTACACAGGGCGCGTAGGAGCACTTGAAGTATGACTATAGGGATTAGGGTATGAACTTAGTAAATTCCCACAGGATCGGGCCGCTTAAGTACGTACACAAAGCTATCCACTCGGCATGGTGCCTGTGTATCGGCATCCACAGCAGTGACCGTGATAGTGTGCTTCTGGCTTGGGTCGAGGTCGTGCCTCTGAAAGAGTATCAGAGGTGACTCATAGTCCCATATCTTCGAGCCGTTTACAGTCCCGAGATATTGTCCATCGATGTCTATGCTGCACATCCCTCCAGCCGTTGGACCTCGAACGGACCAATATTCGATTAAGTAACCTAATTGGAAGTATGAGAGATTGTCTAGTATATATTTGATACTCTAACGTGTAATCAAAAATTGACTCACCTTCGAAGTCAAGGGTAACTGAAGAACCTCTCTTCACCGTGTCTTTATACTCAAAGTTATACACCGCATTCACTACAGAATGTGTTGACCAGTCGCCAGAGTACCGCAGTCGATCATCATCGTGTTGTACGGTCGTAAGTCTAGCCGCCGCGCACAACACAGCACCGAGGTTACAAAGAATAACAAAACGACGCGATAACTGGCGGAATCGTCGCGTCATAGCAGGGAGCGTGGTGGAACGGTAGAAGGGGGGTCGTACGCTTTTTTACCACGGCCCAAGCCCAATAAACGCCTTTATCGAAATGACGTTTACGTTGCTCGTCGGAATCTTTAAGCCGACTAGGCCGTCATTTGGGACCAAGGGCGGCAGACCTCCACGTATAGCAAGGAAAACTTATTGCGATCCAGGAAGATAATTGAGCGCTGCAAGCGAAGAGGGAGGAATGGTCCGAGGAGGGTCGCAATCAAGGGTCGATTGATTATGACGGATTACGAAGAGAGTCGACGAGGAAAATTCAAGCCCTGATATATCTCAACTCGCGCTGAAAGCTCAGACCAGCTTAGACTCACTTCAAATTTGTGTTCTGAAGCAAAAGATTTATGCTGGCAGTTGTAATCTTTGCTTTCGGGCGGAGGAGTTGCCCAGCTGCTGTTACCGAGCGTCGCCAGGAGCATGCCAATTGATGCACAAACATATTATGTAATCATGATGCGCCTACTCTCAGTGGGTGATCATCTTGCGGAGACTCCGTAGCCCTAGGCCCTTGGATCTTTTGTGGGTGTGGACACCGGTGTGTAAGCCATGAAGGCGTGAAGACCAGTAGTACATACCGCAGAAGATCAGTGACGGCTTGGTGACAACGCCATGGGACGCCAAACTTGCATCCGAGACCAACGTCGGTGCTAGTAGTAGTAAGTACTTGGTCTTTCAGGTAGGCAAGGTTCCTGCTCCCTTGTCACATAAACACCGTAGAATTCAGTCGTCTTTTCATCTCCTTTATATAAGTATACACGTTAATATTAGAAATTCCACATAAAGTTCGTAACTGAGAAGAAACGATGCGAGGCACTGAGAAAAAAAATTGAAAGTACTCAGCTCAGCCGTCATATTGAGGCGGAGCATCCAGCGGCTGATGTTGTTGTTGCATTGTTGATCCAGGGGGAGCAGGGGTAGCAGCACCAGGCGGCAACCAATGCCCGTGCGTAGAAGAGCCTCCGCCATGAGAACGTGGGCTCGATACTACAGAAAGAGGTCGGCTCGATGACCCCCCGGATCCGAGGGGCGTGAAAGTTGCGGGAGTATGAGTCCACGCTTGGATTGACGCTTTTTCGGGGAACGGGTCGGGTGGGTAGTAGAACTGCGAGGAGGTGCTGGCACTCGTGGCTGGTCGATGATGCAATGGTTGTGCAGCGGCGGCGCCAACAGCGGACCCCCACTGAGGTCCGGGATAGCTTGGGTGCTCTGCCATATGGTTTGCTGAATGGTCGAATTGTACGGGAGGGACCTGTGGACCGGCTTGCGGACCGTGGCGGACGGCAGATGAACCAGTGTTGGAAAGGTCGGGGAAGATGATGTCGTCGATCCGCTCTTCTTGGACACGTCGATGATGCAAATACCACGTGAATAGGCCAATCAGGCCGAGGACAGCGATGCCGCCGACCACGCCACCGATGATAGCCCCTATGGGTGCACCCGAGGGCGAGGACGATCCGCTGTTTGGAACGGGGATACCGGTAGGAGACGCGACGGCGTAGATCGGGCGCGTGGGTGCAACGGCAGCATGGCTATTTTTGAATGTCAATAGATGGTTATGACGCTGCGGGGTGAAGTCTACTTACACAAAGCTCTGGACACGGCAAGGTGCGTACGGACTGACATCCACAGCGGTGACCGTGATATTATGCCTCTCGGTTGGGCTGAGATCATGCCTCTGAAAGATTATGAAAGGGGATTCGTAGTCCCACATCCTCGAGCCGTTAACGATGCCGATGTATTGGCCATCGATACTGATAGTGTACAGTCCGCCAGGACTTGGTCCACGAACAGACCAAAACTCAATCAGATACCCTAGCCCAAAGAATAAGATTTTAGCGTAAATAAAGGGCAGCCAAGCTTGATTTTGTAATCTACCTTCGAAATCAAGTGTGACCGTGGAACCTCGCTCCATTGATTCGCGAAACTCAAAGCTGTGCGTTCCACCGTGGGCCGACTGAGCCGACCAGTGGCCGGAATATTGCAAGCGAGCATCATTGTGCTGCACGGTAGTGAGCTTGGCCGCCACACGCGCGGCGGTGGCGAGGATGCAGAGCGCTGGGAGGAAGCGAGCTGGCCGTAAGAGATACATTGTAATGAGCGCAGGGTGGGGGGGAAGGTGAAAAGGAGACATCTGCCACCCTACTTAAGGTCGCTTCAATCAAATTGCTGCCAAGCGCGCACCTCGTTGACTAGCCCGACTCGCAAAAGGCTGTGCATCGATATGCAAGGCGCTTGCCTCGTTGTGTCCTCTCTTGCCTTCCCGGGATTTCAACCTGTGTCCGACGATCAACAATGTATACACGGCCCACCAATTAGCGTAGGTGCCTGCAGGGCCAACCTGTTCAGAGTCAAAGCTTGGCTCTAGTTCCGTTACTTAGCGCCTGTTGGGAAGAGGCAATGCCAAAGATTACGTAATAAATACTATATTTATCGGGGGCGGAGTTTTAACAGGACTCGCACGATTACCCATATACTGGCCTCCAGTCGTCTGGGTAGTTAGTGCACGCAGTGTTGATGGCACTCATAGGCCTACAATCTGCGAACAAGGTAGATATATACAGACTTGCCAAGCGGGTTATAAGAAACATAACATACAGTGAACTGTCCGCCAAAGATTGTTGCTGAGAGCTATGTAGTCTATTCCTCAGCATCGACCTCATCAACAGCCTGAGCCTTTGCAGACTTGTACCACTCGGGAATAGGATTCGCCTTCACCCGCTGGTCCAACTGCTTCCTGAGCTCTCTCACTTCTTCCCTCTCCTGTCTTTCTTCCTCCACTTTTCTAATCTCCTTCAGCCGGATAACCAACAGCTCCTTTTCACGCAACTTCTCATCGAACTGCGCGCGCTCCTTCGCACGTCGTGCTGTCGTCAGCCCAGGAGAGGCCGGGACTGTCAGGCCGGCAGCCTTGACGCGAGATATACGAGCTTCAGCGCGAGCGACTTCGGCGGCATGTAGCGACTCGAAGTCTGGAACGGGGATAGTAGCCGGTTGAAGGGAGGCGTTCTGGCGTTCTTTCCACGCGGCCAATCGAGCTTCGTATTCCTCACGATGCTTTTGCACGCGAATATCCGATGCAAATGTGAAAGGCTGGGGCGCTGTTGTTGGAGCGGGTGGCGCTGTGGATCCCGAGCCCTGCTTTGCCTTTGCCTATAACCGCTGAGGTTAAATGGAATATTCGCGGCAATCCAAGGGGAACACGTACTTGGGCTTCAAGCAAAGGCGCTCGATTCGCTATTCTCGCACCTGCTTTCGCTGCCTCCTTGGCTACCCGTTCCCTTCGCATGCGCTCAGCGTTCGGTTTTCCCGCAAGAGGCCTATTCTGGCGCACGTCGCGCCCTGACTTGGCACTCGTTGTCGACATGGAAGATTGCGGGCGGCGAGGAGGGGGATCATTTGTCGAACTCAGTTTAGCACGCTTTTGCTGATTCTCCTCCGAGTCATCTGCACGACGCTTTTTGTGGGTCTCCGTCGAAGTTGTTGATACAGGCTCCGATGGTTGCTGCTTGCCAGAAACTGTGCGTTTATGCGTCGTGATAGGACCATCTGCACGCCGCTTCTTTGCCGCGTCTGAAACTTCGGCGCTCGTGGTATGCGTGGGAGGTACGCGCTCGGGTGGTGGGGGCCTTGATTCGGGTTTCTTTGCAGGTGCTGCGTCGCGACTCTGAGTTTTTGAGCGCTGACGCAGCCCAACAATGGGTTTCGCCGCGCTTTTAACGCCCGTATTCCTGGCCGGTTCAACTTCTACGACCACACCAGCGCCATCACTGGCACCATCACCCGCATCTGCATCACCAGCCTCAGCTACGGAGGGCTGTGAGACAGCAGGAGGAGGCTGTGGAGGCGCCGGACGACTGTTATTCCTCTTCAGCTCTTTTTCCGGAGCCCTCCCCTTGTCATCCTGTGAATCAGCCTTTCGTTTCAGCGTCCGAGTGCGAGATTGCTTTTTAGGAGACAAACACACAATTTCCTCGGACGCCGAGCTTGCAGGCTGAGCCACTTGGACAACTTCTACAAGTTCTACGTCGGCGGCTGGGGTGAGCTCCAGGGCTGGTGGTAGGGTTGGAGGCGGGGGTACCACGGGTGGAGAGGGGGGAGGAGCTTCCTGCCGTCGGACCACGGTGGGAGGCGGAGGTGGCGGAGGTGGAGGAGGAGGAGGCGGAGGAGGGTGCATCTGCGCCTGTGTCTGCGGCGGTAGAAGGTTGGTTGGAACAGCAGTAGGAGGTATAGTCGACGACGAAGGCAATTCCTTTTCAGCAGTGGCTTTCCCCCTCTTCGTTATGTGCACCTGCTTTTCCAGCGGTAGAACAGCAATAGAAGGTGCGGTCGATGACGGAGCCGCTTCCTTCGCTGCAGGGGCTTTACCCCCCTTAACTCCTAGTGACACAGATTTCGCCTTCGGAGCAGGTGCAGATAGCGGAGCAGCACTCCGCACAACGGCAGGAAGGGATGGCTTCACGGACGCGGAACGAGGTTTGTCCGCAGTTTTCACCGGAAGAACGAGAGCGCTCTGAGTACGAGCAGGTTTTTTGTCGTTGCTCTTGACCTTCGCCGTGTTCGTGCTTCGTTGAATGGGAGCGAGCGGCTTTCGGCTTTCTGGGGCAGAAGGCTTATCGACGGGTGGTTGATTGGGGGCGGAGGCTGAAAGAGAGGAAGGACCTGGTTCATTGGCCGGTTGATTGAGGGCGGGGACAGAAAGAGACGGCGGAGCAGGTTTGTCGACGGGTTCAATGGGCGCGGGGACTGAAAGAGATGATGGGGCTGGGACGTCAGCAGGTCGGCTGGGAGTGGAAACAGGATGGGGAGGTGGTGCAGGTACAGCGATAGGTGGTACAGTAGGTAGCGCCGTCTCTAGCTGCGGAGGTGAAGCTATAGGGAACGGAACCAAAGGTTCTGCTGGAGGTTTCTCTGCACTGAACGGGCAATGAGAAGACGCATTATCAGTACAAAGAAGATGATTAAGAGCCAACCAAACGGTCCTCACGTCTTCGCTGGGCTACGAGACTGTATCAGAATCCTTTCCTCATACACTTGCAACCTCGCTGCCAGCCCAACTGGAGCGCTCCCTGCTTGCGCATTCAACGCGGGAAGAGAAGATTTACTCCTCGCGTGGGATATTGTCTTGGAGCGACCAACAGTGCCGCCCAAAACAGGTTTCCCCGTCGTGGAAGGAACTGGTTTGACCGCCGTTGACGGCATCGGTTTCTTTCCTTCCTTAACAGACAACTCGCCAGGGCGGGATCTGAGAACAGCTTCTTTTGTCGTGGGCGCGTTGAAATCTTTGGAAGTGGCTGGAGGGCGCGCAGTCAAGGTCGACACCCCATTCGAAGAACCTGGCCTCGAGATAGCCTTGGGCTTAGGTAGTGGGGGTTGTGACACGACTTCATCGGTAGTATGGATATCAGCTTCTTTCAGGATGGGCTGTTTGAGGGATTGCATCGAACGAGAACGGATGGGTTGCTGTACGTGGCGGGATTTGGTCGCTGTTAGAGGCTTGGATGGAAGTGAAGGCTGGGTGCATAAAACTTGAACGACATTAAGCAAGAAGAGAGCCATGAGATTGACCCACTTTAGCAGAAAGAACTGGCCTTGGGGTGGGCTGCGATTCCGCCGGCGGACCGAAATCGGGCTCGTCATCGGACATCGTGAGATCTATTACTACGGGCCCCTCATGCTTCTCGATGTCTGCTGCATCGAATGGCTGAGAGTCCATAGATACATCTCTCAGGTCGTTTAACTGTGAATTGGGAGGGCTTGGGAGAGCATTGACAAGAGGACTTGGCTCGATCAATGGCGCGACAGGCTGCGCGATTGATGGTTGTTGCGCTCGAGGTGTTGAGTGATGCATCCCAGCTGTGAATTTTATGAAGAATGTTAGTTTGCAAGGTTGCAAGAAGACATCGGAAAAAGCAAACATTTCTCTCTCGCGACTGCCGGCGATCGCTTATTGCGACTCGGCTTTGGAGTGGCTGCCATCGTGAGATCCAAGAGCCCAGCACCATTGCGTATTTGCGCATCAAAACTGTCGTTTGAATCAAGCAGGAAAGTTCGCGCGCCGTGGCGACCAAAGTTTCCCAGCAAGTCCTGCAAGTTGTCCTGTGTCACATCGTCATCGAAAGATGGCTGTTCAGGTTCTTGGATGTCGCTGCTGTCGAATGAGGGGTCGAATTGAAAGTAGTGAGCAGAGATTGAGCCGGGGGATGAAGGGCATGTGCTCGTGCGAGGTATCGAGCGGACCATGTCTGACTGCTGCTGCACCGAGGTTGCTCTGGTGGCTGTTGATGTTCAAGAGACAAACGCGTGAAACCAGCCACAAGTTGGTCACATCACGTGACCTGCTTTTCTCAGAAGGGTGACCCCTTCAACTCCCGCGAATCAACATAAAGCACTGAGTTCCTGGTTCTCCATTTGGAAAAATCAGCTTGAAACGGATAGCAGTTGGTAGTGTAGTTATTTTTCATTCAAAAGAAACAGTGACGAGTTGGTTAAACAAGAAGTCCGAGGCTCTAGCCCGCTGAGATCTACTCGTCCAACGCGACCGTTCCGCCCAGGATAAAGTACATTAGAACTTGAAGGATATGAAGATCAAAGGAGCGGTGATAATTGGAAGGTGACATTGACAATCGAGACAAAAAGGCGGAAGAGACGGGCGGCGTTCGCATGACATGTATATAAGCAAAACGGTCTATAACAAGGTTCGATTAAGAGATGAAATTGATCGAGGGTAGGCGCACGTACACAATCCACAAGCACAGTCCGCGTCACGAGGTTTCCTCTGGCAGAGAAAGGTGACTGGAGAGAGAGTGATGAGACTCGCGGCAAGATATCGGCGAGGAGAGGCTCCAGGACTCACTTTCCAACAAGTTTGTTCATGGTAAACATATTTACCTTAGCCACACCGAATAAAGCCTTGAGTTTATCGTCACAGATGATCTCCCGTTTGTCAGTGGGGTTCTGGAGATTATTCCCTTTGATATAATCCCAGAGGCTTTTCACCACTTGCGGGCGGGAAAGGGTGGGAACACCGGCAACTGAGGCAAGTGCATCACTAGAGAGAAACAATAAGAATTTAGACCATATATCAGGGGTCTGAACATTACCTGAGGATGTATTCCTTGGCAAACCCGCCACGAGCTTTCTTTTTAGGCTTCTCACCCTGCTCCGCGGCATCATCGTCCTCGGAGTCAATCTCGGCCTTGCTCTTCTTCTTGGTTTTGGTATCGGCGCGCTTGCGCTTGCTGCCAGCGCTGCTGGATGCACCGGTGGAAGCGGAGCGCGTTGGGCGAGTGTTAAGCTCGGCAGAGAGCTGGCGGGCAATTTGTGCATCGGACAAATGGGAAGAGGGGGCTGGCGGAGAGAGCTTTTTGGGTTTCGATGGCTCTGCCTTGGGAGCCTTGGTGACTTTGGCTGCCGAGGGTGGTGGCAGCGCGAGCGCCGGGGCGGGCGATTCGGACTTGGGCCTAGGCTCTGGCTCGCTGGAGGGTGCGTTGCCCGAGTTGATGTTGTGGAACACCTGGGCAATGACAGCGTCGATTTCGTGCTTGTGAGCACGGACCCATTCCTCGTCGAGGCTGTCGTCGGCAGCAAGGAGCTGGCGGCGGACGGCCTTTGCGCTGATAGAGGCGAGGTCGACGCCGGGGGCGGTGAGGATACGGGTGATGCTGGGGGTGAGGCTGGCGATGGTCATGGAGGGCAGCCGGGGACGAGGAGGACAAGGACAAGGGCCAGGAGCTTGGATGTTTAATATGGGCAGTAATGAACGGCCCAATAGCAACCGCGGAGATGGCTGGTGGGAGCGGCCGCTCTGCACCTGGGTGGCACTGCTGCTGACTCAGCACCGTCAGGCTGCCACGTTCGCCCCGAGCTTTCTCCGACGCGTCATAAGCCAAAGTCTAAGCTGCTCTCAGCCCCCACATCGGGCTAATAGCAACTCGTCTCCTCGTCGTCCGGCGCGTCGCCAACGCTCCCCCCGATTACCCGCACCCGCGCATTCTGGCATGGCTCCTCGTCCACGGCGGACGCTGACCTGGGCAGCGCTCTGCGTCCTCGCCTTGCATGCTCTGGCAGCACACGCCGCAGTTCAAGGGAGCCAGGCTCAGGCGACCGCACCTGCCCCTGCCTCCTCGAAGCAGATTGACCAAGAGCAGGTACGCATCTCGATCAACGCTCCGTTTGGCTCAGTCGATTCATCGTGCCACGCCCATCGTACAATTACAAGCAGCAAGGTATGTATAGAAGAATTACCCTCATCACGAAACTCAACGCGAACCGACCCTCTCTCCTCAGCCCTGGAAGCATACAACGAGGCCCTCGACGCACTACAAGCTCTATCTCCACCTTCTTCTCGTGCAACTCACCAGACTCCACCTCCGCCCACTTCCTTTCTCTCCGCTCTCTTCCCTAATGCACAGGGTCCCGTAGCCACTACCATTCGTATCGGCTATCGGCTTCGACAGCAAGTAACAAATCTCTTGATTCCAAAAGTCATCAGGGGCGAAGGCAAACAAGCTGCAGATCTGAGCGGTAAGGCCGTCAAAGCCCTCGACTTGCTGGAGTATGCCGCCGAAATAGGTAATCATGATGCATTGTACAAACTTGCCCAGATATCCCTGGTCTGCCTGTCCTTTCACTCGTGTCCTTGCATATACTTATTATGCACTGCCGCTTAGTTCCCACCTGCCTCGTTGCCTATGAACGCAAGCCGCGCATTCCATTCATACCAGCGTCATGCTGCCCAAACCGGTAACGCGACCTCCCAGTTTTACCTTGGTTTCTTCTATGCAAGCGGCTACGGTGGTGTCGTCCCTGTAGATCAGGCAAAGGTTATTTGATTTTGTCCCCTCGCTCCCCGGGCCCACAGATTCTCATCACCCACCCTTCCCTCAAGGCCCTATTATATTATACATTTGCGGCTCATGGTGGTGAGATAAGCGCCAAGATGGTACTGGGATATCGATACTGGGCCGGGATTGGTGTCCGCGAAACCTGCCGCACTGCACTTGAATGGTACGAAGCAGCAGCCGGAAAATGTGCGTATTTTTATTTGATTTTAAATTATGAATAAATTTCATCTTGCTCGCGTTTCTCTCAAACAGCAATATCTGAGTTCTATGCTGGGCCACCAGGAGGCCGTACGCTCCCTCGCACGCATGTTAAACTGTCCGATCTTGTAGGCGGCGTGTATGGGCCAGGCGCAAGCGTGGCCTCGACAGGTGCGAACGCCAACCGCGCCTCTATCAAGGCAGCCACTGCCCGAGCCGCTGGTGAAACATGGGAAGATCTTCTCGAATACTACCAGGTATTAAAAGAATCAAATATCCACTGTCGTCATACCGCCCTGCCTCTCTAACATATCCAATTTGCTTTTGCCCAGTACCATGCTGACAGAAACGAGATCGAATTTGCGCTCCGCCTCGGAAAGATTTTCTACCAGGGCAGCATATATGCGTCTGCGGGTGGAGCAGGCTCCGGTGCGGAAGGTGTCGGAGCCATTCCGCAGGATTTCCATCGTGCCCGCGGGTATTTCTACAAAGTCACGCGCTCTGTATGGCAGAAGGACGTCCTGCAGTTCACCGCCGCCACCACGAAAGATGCACATTTAAAGCGGAAAGACAACGTCGATGATACCACGGGCGTTCTTGCCGCTTCCGCCGCCGCATATATTGGTAGGATGTACCTCCGTGGAGAGGGTGTGAAGCCTGACGCCCGTGTGGCGAAGATGTGGTTCGAACGGGGTATGGAGTTTGGAGAGCGCGAGAGTTATAACGGGCTGGGCATTATCGCGAGGGATGGGCTTGTCGGTGGACGAGTGGACACCAAACTCGCAACGGCTTATTTCAAGAAAGCCGCTGGGCAGGATCTGGCTGAGGCACAAGTCAACCTCGGAAAGGCCCACTTTGGTATTACACCCTTCAGGCTGTGTCCCTGCCCCAGCACTCATTTGTTATTCGATTGCAGAAAATAGGAACGAATGGAATCTTGCAACACCGTTATTCGAGGCCGCCATCCGGAACGGCTCGCCATACGAGCCGTACTATTACATCGCGGCTATGCACTCCGAACAAGCGCACGTCAAAGGCACGACATCGTCCGTCGGGGCCGGGTCGTGCGGGTATGCGGTGTCGTTCTTCAAGTGGGTCGCAGAGCGCGGATCTTGGTCGGACGATTTCGTGAGCGAGGCGCAAGCTCTCTGGGACGCGGGAGGTGAGCAGAATAAAGAAGGCGCGAAGCTGAGGTGGTGGATCGCTGCGGAGAGAGGCTCGGAGATCGCGCAGAGCAATTTGGCGTATATTCTCGATCAAGGTACGTTACCGTCCTCTTTCTACGACTATTTACAGCTGATTCGGCTCATTTCGGCACGGTTCAGATACTAGCAGCTTCCGCACGCGCTACTCGAGTCCGCCCTCCAACGAGACGGCACACCTCGCGCTCATCCAATGGACTCGCGCCGCCGCTCAGCGCAACATCGATGCGCTGGTTAAAGTCGGCGACTATTATTATCGCGGGTTGGGAGTGTCCGACGAACCTGAACCCCTGCGGTGGGAAAAAGCCGCGGGCTACTACCACAGTGCTGCCGATTCCGGCATGAGCGCGCTTGCGATGTGGAACTTGGGATGGATGTACGAGAATGGTGCTGGCGTCGCCCAGGTCGGCCGAATTTAATCATGTCCGCTTTGACTCTGTGTTGATATCTGATGTTTGGCTGTGGATGTAGGACTTCCACTTGGCAAAGCGGTACTACGACCACGCACTTGCGATCAACAGCGAAGCATACGCGCCCGTGACCCTCTCCCTGATCAGACTTTATCTGCGGAGCCTCTGGCACACGCTCTCGGGTGGAACGCAAAAGGGCCTGACGCTGTGGACGGTCGAGAGCGACGAAGACCAGTGGTACCTCGGCAAGGCCAAGGACAGATGGGCGGGGCGGACAGACGGCGAGCGAGGGACGCTCGATGGCGAGGATTATGGACAGGCGCGAGAAGACGATGACGACGACGATCCTGTTCGGTGGGCGTGGAATCGCCGGCAAGAGGAGGTCGAGCAGGCGCGCGCGGAGGAGGCGGACGCTGAACGCGGGTACGGGCGCGACGACTATTTCATGGGGCTCTCGGGGGACGACGACGTAGATGAGTTTTGGGAGACGATGTTCTTGGTGCTGCTGTGTGCTGCGATAGCGGGGCTGCTGTACGCCAGGACGAGATGGGCTGCTCGGGAGGCGCGGCGGAGGGAGGAAGAAGAGCAGAGGCGAGCTGCGGGCGGGGGGGGCCAGCCGCCCCGCCCACCTGCTGACCCGTGGGCGGTTATACGATGAACGTTGTGCCGTGCGCTCGAATGCTTGCTATTAATAACTCTGCTTACAACGTTGAGATGAACGGCGAGCTGGCTAGCTAGCACTTGAGTTGTGTTATACATGATTCTAAGTGGCCCCGATCTCGAAGCACCACTGGCAAGAATTACACGGTGATTCCAAAAACACCCGAAAAGTATTTCCTAATGCCATCCACGCCCTCAACGATGGCTCCAACAACGCCGTTGGGTCGAACAATGATGACATACGCGGGCTCATCGTCTCTGATCGCATAGGCGCTGTGTACGTACCCTTCCCGGTCCACCAGTGTCTTGATGGAAGTAGGATCCCCATGCGAATAGGAGGCTGTGGATCACAGCAGCAAACCAAGACGTACGACAAAGACTACTGGTTGGCAGGAGGAAGGCATTTCGGAGGATACTGGGCATGGCCAAGAAAGGTACCTACGGACCTGTACTTATTGCTCCGGCGTGTACTAATGACTGGGTCTTGTCCCTAGTCGGAGGTGGGCAGCGGGCTCACGTCCGACCACGAAATATGTCCGACTGCAGAGCACGTCTCTATTCGCAACCCTCTAGCAGCAGCTACCAGTTTATTATACCCGCCGAAGCTCTCGGTACTTGTTTACAGACGAGATGAGTCCCATATAATAGAACTGAGCGCGGTGTGAATTAGTACTAGTACTGGCGGCTCTGAGAAAGCGCACTCGTGAAAAGGCGCCGGTCATGTATACACCAAGCCGATAGAGGGCTAGACATGCGACGTGCCTTGAGGGCCGGTGCCGTACCGTCTTGAAGATGTTGCATGATGTGCCGGCACTATATAGTACTCTCTCCAGTAGTTGTCTCGAGTATAATTATAAGGTGATTGTAATAGCTTGTTCAACGAAAAGACTGAATCCAGTGTATCCACAGGAAACCGCGAGACATGCTGTACCATTGACCTGGGCCGCGCATGAGGGATTTTCGAGTACACCGCATTTAGCCTAGGGTGCCCCGATAGTTTGGCTTGAAAAAGGTGGCGCCAATATATAGGCTGCACTGCACGTTTGCGATGGAAGAAGAGTTGGGAATTGGATGACGCGTGAAAGTACATACAAAGCAGTGGAGTGCCAGATGACAGGGAGAGATGAAGAGCCCGGAAGATCACATTTTGGGTTGAGCCAACGATGAGTGAGGTTGGGTATAATAGAGAGAGAAACCAGAGCCAAGAAACCAATGGACATGAAAGTGGCGAAAACCCGAGACTAAAGGATGTATGTAAAATGTAGGTTAGAGAGAGCACTGGGTGACTAATTAGCGTTTTAGCAGTGCGGTGAGGATGATTGCGAGCCCTAGGAGACTCAAGATGCGGCTAAACTGGTGGGCGAGGATGTGATGAGCGTTGAGCGGGTGGAGGTAGTGGCGGCTTTGGGACAGTTCGGGGGCAGGAGATATTGATTCAGCGGGTGGTGTCAAGGCGCGACGGCGTGACGAGGGGGGTGATTGTAATGTGAATGTTGTGTGATTAGGGGCTGTCGGCGGTAGGGGAGGCAGGGTATGGTGGATAGGGAAATGGCGGACTTTGGCTGGAGAGAGTGGCCCCGGTGGGGAGAGGGACTGCGATGGTCGCCGCCCACCACGATTATGGATGAGGACGACGTCGCCGGGTGTAGAAAGGGATATGGGGTGTGCGCAAACAGGACAACGAGGGTGCATCTGTAACCACTATTACAAATGCCAAGGTGGTCAGATGTGGAAGAAAGAGCTGCAAAATGGAGTGGGCTCACCTGGCGCAGATCATCCGAGCAGAAAAGGTGGCCGCAGCTTGTGACCATGGGGTTTTTGGCTGTCTCAAAGCTGAGATGGAGGCAAGCTGGGTGAGCACTGCATTGTGCGAAAGGGGGCACGCGAGCGGCTAACCAGATATGACAGTCGAAATCAACCTCGTCCGTGTTTTCGTCCACGGGCTCCTTCCCCTTTACTACATGCGTCCTGGGCTTGGGCGGGGCGAGATCAAGGCCCATCTTGAGGCCGAGCTCGCGGACAGAATTCTCGAGGGCTTCATGCTCGGGGCTCTTCTCGACGTCGATGCCGAGGTTGAGGGGCGAGTCCTCGTACTCGGTGACGTCCGGGGAGAAGAAGTGGGACCGGGTGTCGGGGGCGGGGGGGCGGGGCAGCGTGTGTGGGAGCATCCTACGGCATCCAGCGAGTGACTGATCTCTGCTGGCCGCTGGTCAGATGGGCATATATGGAGTGCTCGCCGCTTACGTAACGCTCTCCCATTCACGTGAATGTAGCAAATTAGATAAGCACGCCCGATTGGGCAGGTCCCTGGAACTTTATGGTGTGCGTCCAACGTCCAGGTCCAAGGTGAAGTTCTCGAAGGAGACATGCACAGCGAAGAAGACGATGTGGCGAGGCAAGCAGATCCATCAGTCGCTATCTTCCCATCCATCTGTATTCAGCATGCATCTCCCTTTCTCTCTTCAGGGCCATCGCCATCAGTCTTGCCGAGCTCTCCAGCAGGCGTCCTGGCAAGCACCAAGTCATCAATGTCGACTCCGATTCCGACGAGGAAGTTGTTGTCTCCAAGAAGAAGGCTCCCCAGATCGATGCAGAGGCTGCATTCGAAGCGGACCTGCAGCGTGCTCTCGAGGCATCCAAGCTAGAGGCTGCTCGCCCAGAGCGACATGAGTCCTTACCAGAGAGCTCCAGTGCCACGCCTCAGCCGGCGGTAGAGCCTGCACCACCTCCCTTTCTTTCCGAACGGGCGATGCTGGAAAAGGCTCGACTGGAAAGGCAGCAGAAGCGGAAGGGACTGAGTGAATCTGACGCCACCGACTCTGCCCCAGCTCCTTCAAAGAGACCGTACGCAGATTCGCAGCCTACATACAAAGCACTGAGTAACGCGGGTTTCACAGTAGAATTGAGAAGCCTGCCAGGAAGGAATTGCCCAAGTCATCTAGCCCAGCGAACCTTTTCTATGATGGCGAAGTGAGGCAAACCGCCAATAGGCATGCAGATCCGGCCAAGGACACCAAACCCCTGTTCCGCCTTACAGAAATCTTTGGCGACGTGCGTAATTATATACACGCTTCAAATGTATTCTGTGACACATCTGTCCCCACAGACGTCTACGTTATCTTTTGCCATCCTCACTTCTTATGTGTCCGACACTTCATGGATCTATGGTCTTTTGCCACCTACCCTTCCAGTCATCTTCGTCGGACAGCCGAGAGAGGACGAGCAAAACGCGCCCACAGCACGCAATATATTGCCCAACTGGGTAAGATGTACGCCGAGGTTGAGAGGTGGGCGAGGCTGCATGCACATCAAACTCATGCTCGTAAGTCAGTTGTGTCCACACGCTTAATACAAATTTCCCTAACGATACAAACGTGGCAGCTATTTTACAAGTCTGGAAATCTACGCGTAGTAGTAACAACAGCGAATTTTGTCGATTATGACTGGCGAGATATCGAGAACGTGCGTCCGCAATTAAGCACAAGCGCATTTCAAACAGTCTTAGACTCAAGTTTCCTGTGAATAGAGCGCGTGGGTCCAAGATGTACCTCTAGCAACCACGCCAGCCGTCATTTCAAAGTCTACGCCCATGCACTCATTCCCCAAGACGCTCATCACAGTTCTTCAATCGCTCAATGTCAAGGCGGGCCTCGCCTCTCATGTCGCCTCCGGTGTGACTCTCCCAATATCGTCGCTCTCAGATCTCGGCGCGAAATGGGACTGGAAGAGGGTGAAAGCGCAGCTGGTCCCCAGCATCGCGGGGAAATTCGAAGAGTGGCCTAGCGTCGTGAAAGTGGGACATACCGGGCTGATGATGGCGGTTAGAAACGTGGGCGCGGTGTGCCCGAAGAACAAGGTGCTCAAGCTGGAATACCAGGTATGCTCTCGTCGCTTGTCACCAAGTAAACATGTAGCCCCCAGGCCTGAGACGCGATCAATCTATCCTAAAAGGGTTCTTCGATTGGAACGTATACTACGCAGTGGTTGAACGAGTTCTATGTCTCTGCGCGCGGGGAGTCGGCAGAGAGCTGGCTTGATACGTCAAAGGCCCGCCGTGCGAAGCTCCCGCTTCCGAATATCCGCATTGTGTTTCCTAGTCTCCAGACTGTGTTAGATAGTAAATTTGGCATGTCGGTGCGTCGTTTTCTCCCTCCTCCCCTCCCCCTTTTTACCTCATCTTAACTATGAATGCCATTTGCCCAGGGTGGAGGGACGATGTTCTGCCAGAAGAAACAATGGGATGGCAAGAATCTCCCTCGAGAGTTGTTTTCCGACTCGAACTCGAAGCGGGGCGGGATACTAATGCACTCGAAGGTGAACTATATCCACCTACCGTGCGACTGGTAGAGATCACTCTAACGCGCACGTACCCTCACCACATTTAGATGATCATCGCCACGTTCAAGGACCCAGTCGAAGGAAACACTCTTGCAGCCAGCTCAAAGAAAGGCAAGGCCAAAGACGACGATGAGATAGAGAGTCAGGTTGGAGGGTGGTGCTATGTCGGGTCCCATAATTTTACGCCTTCAGCGTGGGGCACGCTCTCGGGGGATTCCTTCAGTCCTATCATGAACGTACGCCTATATCCGGATACACGCAAAATCCTACTTCACTGACCTCGTTATCCTTCGGCCCTTTTAGATCACGAACTATGAGCTGGGCGTCCTGTTCCCGCTGCCTGCCGAGGATACGGAGAGGGCGGCGTCGGACGTGGCATGTTTTGTGAGACCTCCGCGGGCGTACGTGAGAGATGGCGATGAGCCCTGGGTACGTACGGGTCTTCGGGATTTCATCTTTGCGTTGTAGGCAGACACAGGTACTGACGTGAGGGACTACTTCCCAGATGCAAGACTACCATGGAGGGGGGCAGTAGACGGTAACTCTCGCACACTCGCGGCTATTTCGCTTTGTTTTATCGGTGGTGTAGCTCTCTGTTTTTTCAGCTTATTTATTTTCACACTGGATCGCGGACCGAGCGAGACTGAAGGCATCTGTAGGACTGCTGCTAAGCGTTTGCGGTAATTTCCCGATACAGACTGTAGAGCGGGATGCGCGAGCATCTATTGGGACCTGAGGCCCTGGCTAAGCGATCAAGAGAACGAACCTTGCGAATACCTGGTGCCCCTCCCTAGCTCCTTGCGCAGGTCCGCGCGGTATTCGAGGAGACTCTGGTATTTCATTGATTTGCTCTCCGCGTGTGCCCATCGATATCGACGAAAGAAGTATCGGATGCATGTGATCTTCGATACGAAGGCTGCCCTATCTGAGAAGCATCTTGGGACTTTCCAGTTGTGAAGATCTGCCGAAGTACTTCTACTCGTTTGCCGTGGGCTTGACGCGGCGAGCCGGCGCTTGGGCTTCGTCCATGCTTCGCGAATGCTTGCCTTGGATTTTCGGCAAGGACTCCATCTATTCAGCCAAGGATAACAGGAAAGAAGACCGGATCCACGGATGCTTAGGGTCCTCAATGGACCTAGATGGGAATTCTGGGCGCTTCCAGTTTTCGTGAGTTTCCGACGTTCTTCCTGTGAGTCGACTCGCGTCTGTCTACAGTACAGGCCCAGTGAAGGTTTTATATACCCACAAGCGTCGCTAGATTAGGATGAAAGGGTGGAGCTGGCAGCTGATGGGAGCTATTTCCCTACTGTAACGTAAGTGCTCAGAACACGGTGTTGAGTGCTCAGCAACAACAAAAGGCGAAGCCTCCAAGTTTTAAACCCCGGCTAGCTGACTCCGACCACTTTTTGTGATGGCAGCGTGAACTTTAAGACGTTTCTCCATCGCGTCTTTAACGCGTTGATGGGGTAGTGGTAACCTTGGTCGTTGCCATCTGTCTCGACCAGCCGGGGGTTCGATTCCCTCTCAACGCAAGCTCATAGTTTTGCTGCAATCGAGTACAATTTGCAAATGCTTGCTGTGAGAGGACCGATGACTTGCTGAGCAAGACATTCTTGCTGACATTTAAGCTGGCAGTTCTCATGGAGTCGGAGCCGTATTTTAAACTTTAGGCGGATCGCTTGTACGCTAAGCAAACTTTCAGGCCTACGCGCTCGCAGGGACTATAAAGCGTGAGATTACTTGCGGATCACGGCTTTCGGTGTCGAGTCCCCTCGCTGAGCTCAGTAGGCCAATCAGGCAACCAAAGTCGCACACGCGACGGGGTTTGATGACGTGGTAGGCCGCTACGTGATCCTCCGCCATCAAGAAGTATGCATATCGGATCGGTGTCCATCCCATATATCCCATCATCTTCCTTCCCACCGTGATTCACACCGACTCGCTACTAGCGCTCTCTCCAAATTCCTTACTCCATTCCCTAGCCCCCTCCTAAACCATGCGTCTCATCATCAGAAACGATGCCGCTGAGGTGGGCGAGTATATCGGAAACTATATCGCGAAAAGGTCTCGTTGAGCATCTATGATCTGTCTGCAAATCATGTTGCTCATCTGCAGCTTACAGGATCAATACATTTAAGCCCACCGCTGAAAAACCGTTCGTCTTGGGTCTCCCTGTTTGTCCCGTCGAGCATTGCACAGCGCCAGCCCTTGCTTGACAAGCTGCCCTATTGTCTTAGACTGGATCTTCTCCTATCCCCACATACAAACACCTCATCGGTCTTGTAAAGGCGGGGAAGCTCAGGTGGGTTATTTTCGTAGGCGTAGCAATCTACATTTACTCATGCTTCTCCCCGTAGCTTCAAGCATGTCATCACATTCAACATGGACGAATACGTCGGCCTTCCGGAAGACCACCCAGAATCTTACCACACATTTATGTCGGTAGCCCCTATCATACTTGATTTCTTTCGCTGTTTAACCATTATTTTGTACAGGTTCCGCGAACTCTTTTCTCATAGTTCGTGCATTAACTGCTTCTTCATTTAATTGATCGGCATTAAATTCTCACCTTTTCTTAGTTGATATCGATCCAGCAAATGTCCACATCCTCAATGGAAATGCTCCTGACCTTATTGCGGAATGCAAGGCTTATGAAGAAGCTATCACAAAGGTCGGAGGCATCGAGTTCTTCCTGGCGGGTATTGGGGAGGATGGGCATATTGCTTTCAATGAGCCTGGTATGTTCTCAAAATAATTGATATTTCCTTTGAAATGGGTGGAGTGTAATTATCTTCCCGTGTAGGATCTTCCCTCGTCTCCAAGACACGCATCAAAACGCTTGCATACGACACTATCCTCGCCAACGCACGCTTCTTCAACAACGATATATCATTAGTCCCGCGCATGGGTATGCCCTCTCTGCTATCTTCATAAATCACTTGTATTGAACTGGGTTTGAAATCCCTTCGCTAGCTTTGACCGTTGGTGTAGCTACGGTTCTTGCGGCGCGAGAGGTCGCCGTTGTCGTAACCGGACAGCGCAAGTCACTCGCTCTTAGCAAGGCCATTGAGGAAGGCGTCAACCATCTCGTGCGTAGCTTACTATCGTTACATCTGGCTCCATTTCACTGATTTAACCTCAACCTTCCTATCGATCCAATAGACGACGCTCTCTGCTCTGCAAATGCATCCTTGGGCCCTCATCGTAGCTGATGAAGACGCTACCGCAGGTATTTACAATCCACCTCATATACTATGGCGTATTCACATCACCATTCCCCAGAATTGCACGTCAAGACAGTAAAATATTTCAAATCCATCGAACGTGTACAAGAGGAAGTAGAAGAAACTCAAGCGCGTATCAATGGACAAGTCGGAGGGGACTAAACTGTGAGTTTAGAACGGGGCGAATTATGTATTCTACGAGAGCGGTGGGCAAAGTACAATGTTCAAAGAGCGTTAAGTAAAAACCATAGAACTAAATAGAATGATTCCAGAAGTGAGTCTGCTGAATCCGTGTAGGACAGACATTGGGGGCGACGGATATTTCAAGACGAAGCAGATCTGACAGCCTTCTAATCGGGAGGTATGTAGAGAAGGCTATGGGTTTGGGTAATATCCGCTGAATGCGGAGATGGGAGTCCCAACTGCCGGTGGACTCATTGTTGGCGTGGGGACATGTGAAGGTACAGTAGAAAAGGGCAGGGCGGCTAATCGCACGGCAGCTGGAGGGAGAGCGGCTGGAGGGAGGACGGCTGCGGGGAAGGTAGCTGGAGGGAAGGTAGTTGGAGGGAGGGTAGCTGGAGGTTGGGGTTGGGCGGTTGGGGGCATGGCGGCTAGGGGTAGGGTGGCTGGAGGCCAGGGGGCTAAGGGCAGGGCGGCCAAAGGCGGGGCAGCTGGGGGGAGGGAGCGTGATGTACCAGGGGCATAACCCGAGTACACATCTATCAAAATCCGTGATCAGCTAATTGTAAAAAGCGAGGAGCTCCGGTAAAATGCGTGTACCTGGCTGTGGCTGAAGGACGGCATCCTTCATCGCATTGAACCCCTCCGTCCGTCCCCAAACTATACTACTCCACTTGAACGTCCGGACACCCCTAGTAGGAATGTTAGCAAAATTTTCTCATGCATAATGGCCAGATGTTTTCGACGTACCCATTATCCCACATCACGTCAACACATCCACTAGCCTCATCAATCTTCACCAATGTAACTTCAAATACACCTGCTGATAGCTTCAGCCGGATTCGAGACATTGGTGGAAGGGCGAGTAGGTCGTTCCGCAATTTGTCGAGCTTCTCTGCCTTCTTGGCCCCCAGAAGCGTCTGTTGCAGCAAGAGCCAAGTCAGATTGTATTGAATCGCGACGTTGAATGATATACTCACTGGGTTGTGTTGTGGACACAGAATTTCTACGGTCACTTTTCTGACGCGTCGAGACTCCGGCAATGAGCTCGAACCAGGATCGCTGGGCGGAGTCGGGATGTGCCAAGTTGGTTGCATGGCGCTGCGGGGCTCATTCAAGCTTGCAGTCCCGTCCACTCCATTCCTTGCATCCTTCACATCATTCGCACTGTGTTCCACGTCCTCTGACCTGATCACCATCCATCCTGCTTCAAGGGGCGCAGTATTTGCTGCGCCTGCTTGATCGCCATCTACAGTTTCCACTGTACCTCCCGTCGATGCGCTCTGAGCTCCGGGCTGGTCTGCTTCAGGCAGCGCATCAAACGGTTTTGTGAGCGTGGAGACCCCATCGACCACAAATACCTCCCTGTCGGCCGCTTCAACCTCCCGGTAGACGACGTCGGCGCTATCAATGGCACAACTGACATGGAACGCTCTCGCGCACTTTCCCTTGGTGCACTGTACCTTGGCGCCGTGTTTCTTAAACGCCGTTTTGGTGCACACTGTGCATTTCTGAAAGTATATTGTGAGTTCGAATACGAGTGACTCGACAGGCGGTCATCCTCACCAAGTTCCATCGATCTTTAACGATGGTATCGACGCCGAGCACCCACTTCTTACCCTCAATTTCCTCGACCCACGTCTCTGGCACGGCATTCGCGCACGCCTCGTGAGCTCTCCAAACCTCGACGTTTGCCTCTGACTGTGCGCCCGTCCACGATGGGGGCGGGGAGACCGTTGGTAAAAGTCCGTCTGTAGCAGTGCTTGGACAAAGGCAGCATGGAAAAGACGACGGGTGACCTGGAGGCGGCCGCGGAGGCTTGAGCACAAGTTTCCTCTCGATGTGAGCACCAGTCGCTGATCCCATTAAAGAGGTCTTTTTGGTTTTTGGTCTTTTCGCGGGGGCAGGGCTTTCTCCACGAGTGCTCGGACTCGAGTCCTTCTCGGATGAGAGGACAGACGACTTTCGTTTCTTTTGTTGCTTGAGTTGCCTTTGCTGGTCCTTCTCTTCGTTCTCAGCCGACTCTGCAAGTAGCGCATCAATGTCGATCCGAACACTAAAACCATGTGTTAACGTGTTGTAGTATGAAGAGATAAATGCCATGCGTACCTGTCGCCAACACACTCGCACACGCGCGCAAGTCTTCCTATTGGGATCCAACTCTCGAGTGCGAAATTGACACTCTCTGCGCAGTTGACGCCCATATTATACCCTGCGTGATAGCCTCGGGGGAACGTGATGACAAATTCCCCTTGCTGCTGGACGAGAACATTGGGCCGACATGAGGAGTTTGTGAGGATCGTTGGTGAAGCGAGGTACGACTTGTGTCGCAAGAACTGCGAGCAGGACGTTTTACCCGAGGGGAAGTAGCCTAGGGAAAGGGTCAGAGAACGAGGCCTGTAGTTGAGAGTAGAAGGGGACACTCACCCTGCATGACGCCCTCAAATGCTTTGCTACGCTCGCTTGGGACCGCATACCACTGCTTGGGGGCGCCCCAATGGATATAATTTATCGAATAAAGATCCATATCTTCAACGTGCCAAGCGAATGTAGCTCGCCACATTCCAAAATATAGATATGGGGTATTGACTCCAGGAAGCTGTCGTTTCAAGTTCAATCGAGTGAGGACCGATGGAAGACAGGAGACATTCCAAGCTGTAGTCTCAGGGCCGAAAAGCGAGCCTTGCATGTCGGCGCCGTACATTGGGGGTGCGCCAAATCCGCATGTACGCCAGAAAGTGCGCTCAAGATTGCGACAGAATTCGGGGGTGTAGTCGGTGAGTTTGGTGTTGGGAGGCAGCCAAGACGTGTGAGGGTCGAACTCGGAGTAGAAGGCTGCATCCTCGGCAGAGAGCTCAGAAAGATCGAGAGATGGCGTCGTCTTGCGTGTCGATCGATCGTCGCCTTCTTCTCGCGGGGAGCCCTCGCCCTGCGCTTTCTCCTCTTCCTTCACAGCTTCCACCACAGCGCCTCTCTGCCCTCGTTTACTTCTCCCCGGGCGCTCTCCGCGCGCAGGCTTATCCCCGCTTGGCGCTTTGAATTCCTCCTTGTTGCATAAAGTGACCCAGTCGCGCACGCTAAAGGCTTTCCGTTTCTCCACGTTCTGTTGGCGGAAGAGACCTGCTCTGCCGACCATGTGCTGCTCGATAGGCTGCTTAATCTTGATCTTGGGTAAGAGTGGAACCGTCGATGGAAGCGAATCGGTCCTACAGATTCAAGATAGACGTTCAAAAAAACACAAAGCGTCAATCAACAACGCGCTGCGCACCATTCTTTGGGTGGAATTATCTTCACTATGCCACTCTTCCTACCCCACACATCCACCCTCTCGACGTAAGACTCAAAATCTTGGAATTCCTCCATCGTTGGTCGAAATACTGGTATCCCTCGCAGACATAAAGGGTCTTGATCGGGGGAGAGAAACGCGAACTTGCCATCATTGAGAGTCTGCGATGGCTGTCCGTTCGGGTAGAAATGATCCGGCTGCACAGGGTAGTAGTCCGGTGTTGGCGAGCGTGAGAATGACGATGTGGAAGCCATGGTGGGCGCGTGTGGACCGCGAGAAACGTCGAGGACGGTCGAAACCAGCGCTGGGCCACCGCGAGCTAGAAGTTGGCAAGTGGGTTGCGAGCCACGAACCCGAGCTACTAGTGTTTCGGCTCTGGTTATGTAAGCACGGCAGACAGCCGCATGACATAATCTGCATCCGCCAGCCCGGAAAAGGCACCCCCCGCGTCGCGCGCAGAGCAACTCGAAGACTTGGACGCGTGCGATGTCTCCAATGCGCAGGGCACTCTTGGCCCCGACGCGCTCGCTGTCTACGGCCGCGTCGACGACACCCACGAGCTCGGCAGCCACACTCCTTGCGCGGAATCCCAAGTCTCGCACGATCCTAGTCCGCTCACAGACTGGCTCGCGCTTCCCATCCTCAGCTTATATATTTGCTATCGTGCGAACACTGGAAAAGAAATATGGCGAAGTGGAACACTTCAAATTTCCTAGGGTGATAAATTTCTTCTCGTAGCTACACATACCCCCAAGTATTCTAACGCCATTGTTTTTAGGACCCAAATACCAGCTTGCCCACCCCATTTGGTTTTGTGACGTTCAAAAATTGGGAGGATGTGAAAGAAATCCCAGAAACAGACGTGGATCTGCCCATTGTTACAATCCCCCATCCAAAACATTTCACGGACAGGTTTGACGCGGCAAATAAATCCGACTTGCAGCCAAAGCCCGAAGTTCCCAACACGGGTGGGGATGGACTGTTCCACCTACGTGGTCTCCTTGCCCGCGCAGAGCCTTCACTCGTACGTGAAAATGATTTGGAGCTTGCACCACAAGACAAGGGCGGGCCAGAACGATTCACGGTACAGCTAAAGAGAACGCCCAAGGAAACAAGTAAGACGTTGCACATTTCATACCATATCTCCTGCCCCTGACACATACCTCGTAGCGTATACTCCCAATTTTTCACGACCGCATTGGCAATCCCTCGCTAGCTCCATACCCCTCGTGCGCCCGATGCTCTCGTTTTCCGGACATGCACCTGTCCCTGGACCTCTCATAAATGCGCTTCACGATGCCTGGCGCGAGCGCGCAACTAGCCTAAAGATACCCATCCCCAAGGCCACCTCCAAAGAAACTACCGTCACCGGGGACGCTGCACATCCTTCCTCGGCATCTCTGGACGCGGGCACCCCGCCAGCAGAACTTAAAGCTGGCGAGGAATCAGACCCAGTGGTGCCTGCGGAAACATTGGCATCCGCTCCTTCTCAACCAGAACCTACGCCTGAGCCCACACCATCCGAAGCCGCACCTCCCCCAGAAACCGAGGCACAGCCTCCACAACCACAACGAGCGCATCAGCCCACCTCCGCCCGTGACGCTCATCAAGCCAAACTCGAGCGTATCCGGTTGACTGCCAAGAGCGCTGGCTTTTTGGCTGGAATCAAACACACGCCAAAAGAGAAAAAGGAGCAGGTAGTGGTTGAGCCACCTGTAGAGGAGATTAAGCCGGTGGTAAAGGCGGAAGAGCCCGCGAAGGTAGAGGAGGTGGAACCTGAAGAGAGGCCAGGCTGGAAGGATCGGTGGTCCTTGTTTCAGTTTAAGCGTTAAGTACCATACAGCGTTGCGCACCATCCTATCTATACCCTATCCTTCAGCTCCGAATCCGGTCTGCAGAGGTCACGACGATTCGGCACACGCGAGAAGCCGCTGCAAAGCACTTGAAAGCATCGGAGCCATGTGACGGAGATAACTCTAGTGAGTCTAGGACCTGGCGGCCCCTTACAGCGTTGAATCCCATGTCTAGTGGACCCGCAATCGACTACGGGGTCGCCACTCGTCGATCATCCCCAATGTTCCAGCCTTTAAGTTGCACTCCCTTCACCCTTCCTGCATACTGCGAGCTCTGGCCGGAGAGTGTTTCACCCTTACAGGAAACTGTGAGAGTGTGCTGGGTCGATGGAGAAAATATGGCCCCCCTCTGGGACTATGCATATTTCCATGGTACGTACGCCAACTCCACCGCGCACATTTGGATCGAGACACAAGAAACGACCAGCCTGAGAGACTCAGATTTAAGACGGCATTCATGATAAGCAAATGGCCGGAAATACTCATGGGGTACGTGCTTCAAATTTGAGGCAAGCTTGATCGTAAACGCAATTAAGGCCTATTTGTTCCGCCAAGAAATCTGGAAGAAATGTCGGGATCCAGGTATCTGAATGCACAGATAACGGCCTTGACCGCTGAGCGCTGATATATATACAACAGGTAATATTCGGTTTCATAACTCAAGTGGCCGAACCGCGAGTTCGATCTACATGTATAAGTAGCACACGGATGACGAGGTGGCGTCCGGGTAGAGTTGCACAATTTCGTACGCATGCACGCCCCGCGCAATATTCCGCTGAGCGTAAGCCTGAGAAGGAGATATTGCAATTGACATCACGATCCACGACCGATGGTATGGTATGCAATAGCCCTAGACAGGCTAACCTTGATAATGCGCCTTGACGGGCCCTTTCGAATTCACTCCGCCACCGGCGCTAGTGTGGGTGCGGGCTAAGGTGACAATACCAAAAGGAAACGAAGAAAACCAGGGGAGCCAAATCAAATTACACCTTCAAGTTGCTCCAGAGACCACAGAGCTCCGAATCGTATTCATACTCCTTGGAGCTCTCGCGCTTCACCGTGCAGTGCGTAAATTATGCATATCATTGCAACGCGGGACGAGTTGAAAAGCGCATAAGCCCCCCCTCCTCCCCACTGTTTATGTAAAACGACTCATTGATGGTTCACACGGATGAAAACACGAGAGCAAAGGGAGTTGAAAGCCCCTATGGTTCCCCCTTCGAAGTGTTCCACGATGAAACGGGCAATCGCAACGTGCTAGAGGGTTGCAACTTGCGAGAGGGGCGAAGTTTCAGCTACCTTCAGGGTTACAATACTGATCGCAAAGACAAAAGGCCGTCTGACTTTCTCGAAATAAAGGGGATATTGCAATGTGATACAAAATGCATACGCACCAGAGTTTCAGATATTCAAATACTAGTCGCGGACGCCCTGCATGATATTAGTCGTGACGCGTGCAAGAGCCCATCTCGGAGAAAAGAGCGATCACCACTAATATCAACCTGCACCCAGCTAGGTTGAGTGGGCGGCGCGGCCGGGATTCAAAGCTTACAAGATGCGATGGAACAGTCAGAAGAATGGCAGAAAAATCATCAGTGAGAACTAGAAAAAGAGTTGTGCATCTCGTATAGAAAAAGCGAGGTCTTCCGCTCCTAAACATGTAAAGGACAAACTGCAAACTGTCAAGGGGGAAAAAAAAGGCGTGCTGTAAAGGAGTACGTAGGTAAAGAGGACGGAACATGGTCAAGAAGTTCGTCGTATCAAGTCGTGGCGATGTAAAGGATAAACGGCAGGCTCTAGGACATTACACCAATCTCTCAGGGCTCTTAGACGATAACGCAGCCCCCTCCACTCCTCTTCTTCGGCCTTGGAGGTGGAGATACTTGAAGAGGCAAAAGTGACGAAAGGGGCTTAGAGATAGCCTCAAGACGCGAGCTAGAATATGATCACTCACGGACAGCGCGGATAGCCTCATCGAACACGTTCTTAAGTCCCTTCTGTGTGAGAGCGGAGCATTCAAGATACTTGACGGCACCGATATCCTTTGACATCGCAACACCTTGCGGGTAGGTGATGGGTGACATGCGCCTAGAGGCGAGGGTCCGCGTCAAGTCATGCATTTATGTTTGAGAGATCGCCTTACCGCTCTCGAAGCTTCTCAATGGTCGCAGGATCTTCACGAAGGTCAAGCTTGGTTCCAACCAACACGAGCGATGTCGACGGTGCGTGGTGAGCGATTTCGGGCCACCACTACAGCACGAGATTAGAAACATCAGAAGCGCCGGCTGTGCTTGAGTAACAGAGAGGACGTACCTTGGTCCTCACGTTCTCAAAGCTGGGCGGGCTGACTAACGAGAAGCAGATGAGGAATACGTCGGTCTGGGGGTAGGACAAAGGTCGGAGGCGGTCGTAATCTTCCTGTCCAGCAGTATCCCAGAGACCGAGCGAGATTGTCTTCCCATCTACCATCACGTTTGCCGAGTAGTTATCAAACACTGTCGACCAATTGCACCGTTGTGAGTTGACTTGGCAAGAAGAATGTAACAAAGGCGCGCTAACCAGTCGGGATATATTCTCCCTAATAAGAGCCAAGGTAAGATTCCAAGCGCTCCAGAGAATTGCAAAGTATGAGAGCGAGTGCACGTACCGGGAAAGCATTGGTAGTATATGAAATCAAGAGACACGTCTGTGGGTGCGATGAACCGCGTCAGCCATTCTGTAATATTGCCCGCATTAAGCCCCTAGGGGCTCACGCCCGCCCGCCAGACTTACTTTGCCAACGGCACCATCCCCGACAACGACACCTATTATTGGAGGAGAGTACTTAGAAGGAACGTCCCAAGCAAGGTGGGCTGGCGGGCTGACATTTAATTGCTTGCATTTCAAGATCTTGAGTGGGGAGATTGGAGAGGGGTAGCGATGGTAATTGGTCGGTGATTTATGAGCAAAGTTGTTAGGATGACTACTGGAGAACCGAGGCAAGGAAAGTTAGAGGTGTAATTGGGTGCGGGGAGGTGGGGTGTGGAGAAGGCGTGTTCAAGGGCCACGCCACGGCCGAAGCGGTGGTCTCGGCGGGGTCCTCTCGTCACCGCACACGCGGCAGCAGACGACACGCACCTTGAGACTAGCGCGTGCGTAGAGCGGGCGGCTGCGTCGTGAAGCTCGCGAGTTGGGGGAGCAGATTCAACGTTGGCTGGGTGTCTAGCGTCGTCGTTGGCTGGGTTGCACGGCACGTGTGATGGCGTACGCGATAACAGCCTAGTGCAGCTTATGTAATACATCTTATTCCAGAATTCCACAAGGGATCTCTACTTTTTGTTGCCAAGTACAAACGTTGCAATATTCAGGCAGACAACTTGAACGCTTGCGCCGCCGCCAGCTTTTCCTTGAACAGCGTCTCCGCCTCCACCCACACCCGCGCCGACGCGCGCTGCGGCAGCTCAAGCAGCGACGGCAGCAGGTCCGTGCTGAACTGCTCCGAAGCCTCCCGGGGTAAAAGCGTTGGCAGATGATCGATCGAAATCACCGTCATCGGTGGATTGCCGGGTCTATGGTGATGTGGAGTTCAGTATATGCAAAGCACCAAAAGCGACACTCCACGGAAGCTCACCCCACGTCCACATCTACCGTAGGAGCATCAAACGTCGTGTTGATGTTATATATCGGAACTGGGTTGAAGGGGTTGGTGGTGTCGCAGCTGACGTCGACGACAACAGAAAGCCTCCTCGAGGAGCCCGCAGCACGGATAGAATCGTGATTCACAAAGTGGGGGATTTCATGCGCGAGATAGATGCAGTTGACAAATATATCGACTTGAATAAGAAAGTTAGTCCGGTCTGTCCATGTCAGAGAGAGATAGCAATACAGACCATCGAGGATTTCTTGGAATGGGCCGCCCTTGGCAGTCTCATCCATGTCCCACTTGAGAATGTTGTCGCTGCGGCAGACATGTGAGCACAGTATCGAATCGGGTCGAGGCTGCTGCACTCACTCCTTCAACCCAACCTTTTTGAACAAATCGACTGCTCCTCGGCCGCATCTTCCAAGGGCGCCGATGACCAATGCTTTGACTTCGCGAGCATCATCGCCCAATTTCTCTCGGACAGCGTCGATCATCGTGCCCTCATTTTCAAATGGCTCTAGGGCGCCCAAGTTACGCCCGTTGTTCTTCCTTTCGGAATACGCCAGTGCGCCTGCAGCTGCACCGGCAAAGCCGGCATGGAAGCCAAACGCCGCGACACGCCTTCCGTTGGCATCGGTGAGGAACTCAAGGTCGTACAGCGTCCCACCGCCGGCAGCAAATCGACCCAGGACGTCCGTCCATCCGGCCTGATTCTTGTAGCAGTGCGCAAACTGGATGTGGGTGTGTCGAATGGGCGTGGTGGAGACGGGTAGCTCTTTGAGCCCCAAGATCGGAGTGGTCAATGGGGCTTGGTCCCAAGTATTGTTCTCGACAAGGGTGCAGCCGACCCTGTGAATCTGTGAGATCGGGATTGAGAGCCGGAAGATTGAGTCGGTGCTCACCTCTCGTATTCCTCATCGTCAAAGATGCGCTGGGGATCGCGCTCGACATAGATGTCAAAGCTCGAATCGATGAGCTTCTTGGCGGTGGAGGGCGTAAGAGCGGCGCGTCGCTCAAACTGCTTTTTCTCGCATCTCAACCAGAGTGCTTGGGCGGGCATCTTGCCAGGAAACTAGCAGGCGATATCGATGGTGGGATCGCGAAGTCTGGGCGCCTTAAATATTCCTGGGAAGCAAAGATAAATGACTCGGGATCACGATGAATTCGGAGCGGAAAGGCCGACGGATTGCATCATTGGTGGTTCCCAAATAACACGCACGTGACTCGCTCGCGTCGGCTTTGCTTGTGCGTGTGTGCACGCTTCCTTCGGGCCTTGCTTTTGCCCTTTGCAGCCGCGTCCGCATCAATTTCCATCTCGCCCCCTCCCCCTCCTCCTCCTCCTCCACGCGCCTGCCCTTTGTCCCCCCCTCCCCCCCTCCAACTCCCCCCTCCTTCCCTCTCTCGACCGCACGCCGCGCAGCGCGGGTTTCCTGGATAAGTATCCGCCCAGCTGCCGTTTTTTTCTCAGCGCATCGCTCCACGTATTTCCCACTCAAGATCCGTGATGGCATCCTACGCCAGGTCTGTCTCAGATCCCCACACCCATCTCGACTTCATGACCGCCCACCTTCACGCGTCGTCATGGGCACCATCAGCCGCGGCCAATGCCGCCGCGCGCGCGCCAGCGGATTGGAGTACCACCTTGGATACTCCCGACCTAGCTAACACGTTGTCCGAGGCGCATCCGTCCCTGCGCACCACGTCCGAGGACCCTTCCGCCTCTCGCCAGCAGATGGATCAGCTCGTCGCCTACAGCTTGTCTATGAGCATGGTTGGTGTCACTCCTCTGCTCTCTTATCGCCTTGTATCTCATGGTCCTGCCACGCCACACCCGTTTTAGCCCGACGACAACAGCATCTACGATGACGCACCATACAGCGCGCCCCTTCCCGATCTCGAGCACTCGCAGGACTACCATTTCGATCAGACAGATCAAGCAAACTCTTCGTCGTCGGCGCTACAAGACTTCCACTATCGCACTGACGCGGAAATTGCCCGCCAGCATCCCCAATGGCCCCCCGTCAATAGGTTGCATCCCAAGACACACCTTCCTCTCCGTGTGCCTTCCAGCAGACCCATGCGCTCCATTGCGCCGGCCTTCACGCGTTCCGTCTCTGACACGACCTACACTTCCTCCGGCGCCGTCTTTGGCGGTCTCTCTCACACGCGTTCCCACTCCCCCGCCGAGTCGCTCACATCCATGGACCACATCGATCACGCGTCTGCTCCGGATCTCACTGACCCCAACGTGTCGATCGTCTCCCGCGACGTCGCGAGCACCATGTCGTACACTGACTTCACCGAGGGGCTGTACTTGGATCGCCACGACTATGACATCGAGTATCCCCGAAACCTGGACCCGCCTTCTGGACTCTTCCACCTTCGCTGCCTGTTCTGCAAAAAGCAGTACAGCGGGAGGAACGCGCGAAGCATGTGGCGGAGGCACGTATCTGGCAAACATGACTTTGAGCTCAGTGGGAGCAAGGCCAACGGGAAAGCGCGGTGGAATGCAGGTATGTGATCTTCTTTGCGGCCGTGCGCCTCAGTGTCTGACTAGCTTTGCGACCTGGAGTAGAGGAAAACCGCCCTCTTACCGCTGAAGAAAAGCGCATTCGCATGCTCGCGTCAAAGCGCAAGTATGCGCGGAAGAAGCGGGAGGAGAAGATGAAGACGGATGACGACTCCGGGTTCTTCGAGAGCCCCTCGCTAAGCTCTATGTCCAGTGGGCTCTTGCCAGCGGCCATCATAGGCGGCGGGGGGAAGAGAAGGGCCGAGGAGCGCGAGGGTGACAATGGGAGACGGATGTCGCGCTCGCGCTCGCTTTCCACATGCGTCTTCGACGGCCCTCCGCCCGCGGACTTGATGGAAAGTACTTTGATGTATCAACGACCACAGAAACGCAAGGAGCCACCTTCGCCGCTCCAGGATCGCTCCGCCAACGTCTTCGCTGGCAGAGACGGTCAGACTAGGGATCCTGACCGCCAACCACCGTTCAAGCTTGCTTACAAACCTGGCTCCAAGCCCAACTCGACTGCTTCGGAGTCGACGCTCGTCGCAGCGGAGAGGGCGGCAACGCCCCCTTTGGAACCCACGTTTGATATGCCACAGACGACTCTTCCGGATGCTGACCAGGTCTTCCTCGCACCTCATCCTCCTGCACACACCGGTCTTCCTTCCGATGATGGGTCGTATGAACCCCCGCAGGAACAAACCGAGGCCTCCAGCTCTGCACCTCAGCGCACGACAACTCCGCCACCATTCAATTTCGATGCCAACGCTGTTTTGAAACCATCGTTCTTTCATTCGAGCAAACTTCAGTCGGCCACACTTGCTCCGCCTTTGCGTGCGGCGCGGGTCACCATCCCTTCGCTGTCCTTCAGCCCCGAGCTCGCGTCCACACCAAAGTCGAAGGGATGTGTGCCTGCATCGCTCTCCTTCTCGCCACTCAACTACAACTCCAGCGCCCTCAACGCCGCGACGGGCGGGATCAACTTCACGCCCGAGCCGTTCTCCAACTTCTTCTCTTCTGGTATTGGCGGGAGCGCAACGAAGCCGATCACCGAGATTGAGCGGAGGAGATGGATGCTGGCGCTTGATAGCCCAGACTCGTCCACGGCGTTGTCATCAACGCCGGGGCTGTTCCGTACTGGGAAGCGGACTCATATGCGCAATACTTCGGTGGTGTCGTCTCCATCGGCGGCGGTGACTCCTGCGAAGGCCGGAACGCCTCTCTTCCGTTGGCACCACCTTGCATCCTCGAATGTCTTCCCTACTATATCGCCTTATAACCGAGGGCGCGATTTTGCCGCGTCCCTCGACATCGGCGCGGAATACGGCACAAGGCGCAGCTGGCGGGACGGCATTGGACTGGGGTTGCCGTTCTCTGAAGACGCGTTGGCTGTCTCCGCCGATAGCCCCATCTTGAAAAGAAATGGCTCTTTGTCAGACTTGTACAATCCCCTTGCGGAACTTGATAGGTATGACTCTGGCGTTGCTGAAGGGAGTCCAGTTTCAAAGAAGCACGCGACGTAATGCATTAATGTTTCACTCTTGCTGCATATGACTTTTTTACTTGACTTTTTTTCTTGCACACCGCTCCTCTACCATTTTGATTTGCTTTTGCTTTGCTACGGAACCTGGACTTTTCCCGCTCCTCTGTTGATATAATTACATGACTCAATTTGTGTTTCCACTATATTCACTTCTGACCCTATTCATCACTTTTTTTTGATCCTTTCACGCATTTTGTTTTGTTTTTTCTCCTCTTGATATAGCGTATAACTAACTCGATACCATCCGCCTTGCATCTCGCTTCGCTATCTTGTGCATCTATGCTCTCGCCACTCCTTTCTTCACCTCGTCCCCATGCACCCCCACCCCTGCCCGCTAGCATCATTATCCTTTTCTTCTATTCCTTTGACATTTCGACTTCGATTGCATTTTCTTCTCCTATTCGATGACCCCGGGCCCCGCGAGCTTCATTCCCTCGCACCCCCTATATGTTTTTTTGTGAACCCCTGTAATATCTCCTTCCTCTCCCTATGGCATCCTGACACTCTCGCCTCCCTTGTTATGCATTCCATTCCGACTCTTCTCATTAATGCAAATGCCGCTAATGAATATACACGAGGAAACGTCCTGGAGGCCTTCGAGTAAACCTACTTTGCTTCTCAAATACGCGTCCTCTTAGAGTGCCTGGTGTATAATTCCGGAAAGTACGTCTTCCGACTTCCGATCAAGTACAGGCTGTAGCAAGGATTGAATGTATGGGTCAAGGGAGCGGGGTACTGCTCGTTAATCGGCACGCACATGGAAGAATGGTTGTCATGCCTGAGTACCTTGGCCTCGCTTCACGAGCTGCTGTATCACCGCGATATTGGCACCTTGATCACCAAGTCCTGGGAAGTTGAATGGTAAAATGGCCAGTGTTCCCAATGTCCATACACTCTAGATACAACTCGGCTCCTAACCGTGTAATAACTTATAAGTACCGGTAGTGGACGGGCCTCGCCATTACTTACTACCGGTATATACCGCTCTAGCTCCCTTATATGCACGGAGACTTTATCGTCGAGGTGGCTGGTTTCCAAGAGCGATCCCTTCGTGCGGAATTCGGCTGTGGTTTTCTTTCCCCCTTTCCCTCGTTCATAATTGCGATTGCCCTTTCTCTATGTGAGGTTCTTCAAGAAAGAACGCACGTCCATGCGTCGAGATATCACTATGAGATAATGGGCGAGAAGCGAGGACGGACGGACGGTCGTGTGGGTGTAAGGGAGGCTTTTGTTCTAGGAATTTTGGCGTCAATGATAAGCCCACATCCACGAGGTTTGCTCCGGCGGCCGATAATGCTCCAAGTTGATAGTCGAGCGATGGTCATTGTAATCGATCGGGTCGGGAGTGATTTCTCAAATGCAGATATCGAAAAAGGGGGTCACCCACTTTCAAATCGCGAAGCCGCATACCTTGCAAAGGAACAGTCTGCGGTCGTAACGGGTTCGCAGTTAAGTCGACGGTAGGTTTTGCCGCGTGGATAATGATGTACAATCGAGTGCAATCATTGCATTCAGGCGAGAGTGGATGTTGTGCTTGGTTATATGATGCAGAGAAGGAAGAACAATGCTTCGACATGAGACATGTACATAGAGCAATAGACCCGTCATGATGCCAGAAATGTAGCAAGGAAGACGGGATTTTAACGCAAGCGCCTGTAATACCATAAAGATCGTGAGTGTTTCCGGCAAATTACTTGATAGCGAGGGTGGTAGGACGCACCGTGCTTCACGCTCAGACTCGAGCAAAGCAAGGATGTCCTCCTCACGGACCGGGCCCTTGACATTTCGGATGATGGAGCGAGATGTGTCGTCCATGAATTCAACACGGACCTGGGTGACACCTCCTCGGGAGCCAGTGCGGCCGAGCACCTGCAGAGATAAAGCACAACAGATCGCACGAGCATAAGTTACTTGCAAGGCATCGCAAAATAGGACCGCAAGAAATGGCGAAAGAAGAGCCAAATGACCTTCATCACACGAGCGAGCTTAACGGGGGTTTTCGATTGATCCTAATCGAGGGGTTCTGTGGCATGAGTATCCCAGCCTTCATTGGGACGTGATGGAGGAACAAACCATTGTATGACGGGGGCGGCGACGACGGAAGGTGTCTTGGGGCGGTCGGTGATGATGAACAAGAGAGCACAAGCGTAAAACTGTACAGTTCTTGCCTACTATGCTGTCAACATGCACTTACAGAGAGGCAAGCAAGGCCAAACAATATTGCGCGCTGTTGCATCCGTGGCGGCACCCTCATCGACTCACCACCAGCCATTGGAGCTCAAAGGAGCAAGAATGGCCACCCCCAGACAGACACCTGGCGCATCGTCTTCAAAGACATCTAGTGCACTCACCATCCCGCAAAAACCCGAGTTTTCTCTCAATAAGCAAGTCATACTGGATGTACGTACTTTATCACACCTTCACCATTCACAGGCTCGTGCTGACTTGCATCCAACAGGAAGATGAATACACATCAGCACTTTCCACCATCATCGCGCGCGACTTCTTCCCGTCTCTCTCTCACTTAGACGCCACCAACTCATATCTCTCGGCGCTGGACAGCCAGGATCCCGCGCTCATTGACGCATCAGTCAGACGCCTCGCGGAGCTCGAGACTCCGTCTACCCGTACGCCATGGAGCCAAACTCCCGGCCAAACACCGTACGGAGGCCTCGCGACCGATACCCCCTTGCGGACGCCGCGCGGGAGGCACCCGGCTAAAAAGGCCAAGTATGATGCATCCCTCTCGCTCGACGCATTTCAAGCACAGTATACCTCTGAGGACAATGCTTCCTTCACTGAGATCCTCGATGAGGAGAACCGGAAGCGGAAGGAGGCCTGGGGGTGGGCTTGGGAAGCGCAAAAACGGGTCGAAAGCCAAAAGGCAAAGGAAATTGAGGGTAGAGAGACCTTGCTGATAGAGGCGAAGAGCAGGACGGATCGAGCGCTGGCGATTGATGGCCCTAGCTCGACCCAGATGTTGATCAAGGATAAAGAAGAGGATGGCGGTGATGAATCAAAGGAGGAAAGTGGTACCGGCGGAGAAGACGACGAAGAGGAATTGGCTGTTGCACTGGCGGTAGAACCACCGGCCTCACCACCGAGGCAGCAACCCGAGATCGACGTGATGGCACCCAAGAAGGACACGCGCTCTACGGTCATCCCAGGCTGGTCGTTCAAGGTGAATTCCCTCATCTATTCCTGCTTTGAACAACATCTCACAATACATATCTACAGGCTCGCAACGGGCTCATGTTCCCTCCCGACGCAGACTCTTCACCATACCACCCACCTCCCCAAACGACCACAGCACCCGGCCCACCAAAATCGATTTCATACTCTTCCACCCGCCTCCCTTCGCAGCTGCCCGAGTCCTCTGGTGCGACAGAGCCCCCTAGCCCATCTCGAAGTCGGGTTGGTGCAGCCATCGCCGGCGAGCCCGTCCCTGATACGCCCCGTGTTAGCGGATTTGGATTCGTATCGGCAGTGCCCTCCCCTAGCCCAAGCGAGCTGGGCCCGGAGCGACTAAAGCAGCTCATGACGTGGGGTACATTACAGGGCACACCGCGCGTGCTTGGCGAAAGCGCCGGGGAGCCCAACACACCATTCCACATCGCTCCGCCCAAAGCGCGAGACGTACTTGGTCGGAAGCTGGGCCAGAATGCAGGAAAGAGTCTGAGTGCGCGCGCTGCAATGTTCACGCCCAGATCAAGCTTGGGCGGAACCGCAGGGAGTTCGACGCCTCGAGGGGGCAACGGGTCGATGGCACCACCAATTGGGACGCCGCGGAGGGGTGCAGAACTGCTGAGTCCGGCAGCAAGGAGCTTGTTCAATCGGACGAAGGGGGGTGGGTTGGGCGGTTGGCAGAGCACAGGAAACAACATGGGCAAGCGAGAGAGCAAGGAGTTGGACCTGCGCAAGGTGGGCTGGAGTCCGCGCGACAGTCCTGTTGTTCGAAGGGGTTAGATTTCTTTCGCTCGCCAGCTTTCACGACGATATGTACCGCTAGACTTGCCATATTTTATGCTTGGGCTTCCGCCACGGTGATGAGTAAGCATGTATCACGTACGCACACTCACGCGTCACGGGCCCTAACGGGCCTGGCTGCCAGCGATTCACGGTGACGAGATGACGATGTGAAAAGCTACAGCTATAGACTCGCCCTGGACCTTGAAAGTGAGTATTAATGGCCCAAAATGTACCGCGACCCGCGCTGCACGCAGGCATCCGGCGTGTCGCCCTCACTCCCGCAAAAGTCAGCATGAACATCCAAATGCCACGTCCATGGCGCGCAGTCACCTCCCTCATCTCTTCCACGGACCCAAGAAGGACGGGCGAGGCGGGCTTGATACTCTCTGCTCTGGGGATTGCAGCATGGAGGCTGTTTCGCGCCCACGAGATCTGGCTAGCGAGAGGTACGCTCATTTGGACAGTTTCTTGCGAGCCAACGTGGTTGACACGCTCGTTTAGAGCTCGTTGGATGTGCTATACTTTCCTCGATATTCGCGTGCTGTCCCTCGCCTCGCTTCATTAAACCGCGCACGTCATCCTTTACTGCCACCACGCTTCCCAAAAAATCGAGTCAAGATCGTCTTCCAGCTGATGGCCCCCTTCGAAGTAGAAGAAAGTCGCATTCTGTCTCCAGTAATGGTCGTCCCGAGCTGGGAGGAAACGTCAATTTTCTTTGGTTGACCGAGGGAAAGCACTACAGGTACGTTCGCTCCGTATCACTGCCGGGGTTGGCCATTCTGACGTCCTTTTGGTCTCCAGAGAGAATATGGATGATGGCGTTCTGACCGCGTTATTACTGGGTCCGTTGGTTGCCGGCGCTGCTCTATTCGCCTCCCTCCAGCAATCCGAGCATTCTTCTTCTCTGCCTTCAGAAGAGCACCCACTCGCATGGCTCATCGACTCTCCGCTTGTTCTGAACCCGTCGGTTCAGCCACTTGACGCGCTCGTGCGATCCCGTCGATACCTCATCCAGCTCACAACCCTATGCTCTGCGGCTTTGCTCGTTCATCTATGTACCTCGCGATGGACGTGGCGAGATGGCTATACGTCAAAAAGTGAAGGCACACGAACATGGTACTTCATATGGTTCTCAACGCTCGTGGCTGGGGCTCTTTTCACTCTGAAGCGGATATTACGAGCTTTTGAAATATTCGTGTGGACAGGTTGGCGGTCTTCTACTGTTTGCATAATGTGGACTGGGTTTAAATTGTGCTCCTGTAGATCTTTCCACGTTTGACATTGTGGTGATATTGCTGTTTTATCAGCTCTCGTTGTATGTTATGGTTCGCCTTGGGCGAAGGGCCTTTACCCTCGGAGAGCTGGGGGCTGTTGGGCATGGTGCAACCGCCATGTTTATGGAAACCGTCTACCTCACTAGCGCAAAAGTGAGAGTGGCTCTTATCCAAAAATTAGGAAAGATACTGACCCTTCCTGTTCGCTCAGATTTGGCCTGTAACAACGCTATATGTCAAAACGTTTCGCCTCCCAACACCTCTCCTCACATTCCAACTCGCGTTAATCCCGGGGGCCTTCCTCACAGGCTTCCTCCTTTCCCCACTCCTGGTCCTCTCTCGCAATATTGCACAAAAGCCTTACAGGCGCTTACGCCTCCCGCACGAAAAGCTATTCCATCAACGCGCGCTCGCAGCCGGATTCTATGTCCTCGCTGCGGCTATTGTAGCGGTCATTGTAGGAAGCTGGACGCAATGGTGCTTGGGTGGCCAGAATCCGTGGAAGTGGGTGGTACTGTACATCTTTGAGGGGCGACGAAACTGGAGCCGAGTAGCATTATTGGGTTACTGGGGTCTCTTGGGTACGATTAGTGTGGGAGCTTGGGAGAGGCAACTCGCCAAAGCGCGAAAATACCGCCAGGAGGGTACCGCGAGTGGAGCTGTAGATGCTGGTGAGAAGGACGCGAGTTTGCTGAGTGTCAATGGGCGGCGCAAGTTCTTTCATGCGCTGGCGGTGATGATGTTCGCCCCGGGCATTGCATTCGACGTGAGTGCCATCGTCTCTCTCCCCATTTTTTGAGGCAGATAAATTGGCAGCTTACCTAAATGACCGACTTCGCTGGCAGCCAGCTTTTGCGCACCTATCATTTAGCGTCGCGTTCTCGCTCTTCATATTCGTTGAATATGTGCGATACTTTGCATTGTATCCCTTCGGGGCATCTGTGCATTTGTTTATGAACGAATTTTTGGACGAAAAAGACGGCGGGACGGTCATCTTAAGTCATTTTTATTTGCTTACTGGGTGCGCAGGATCGGTATGGCTGGAAGGGTATGTTCTTACCTCTTGTTTGAGCTGGCGGGTGGTGCCCTAAAGCATAAGTACCTGCCTGTAGGCCCTCCCGGATCCTTGCGCTTACTGGTGTGCTCGTACTTGGGGTTGGAGATTCGCTTGTGCGTGTTTTATTTACTTGCTCTCTGGTCTTCATCAAAGCATGCGACATTCCTCGCTTCATATTAGGCCTCTGTCGTCGGAAAAAGGCATGGTCGTCATCGCTGGTCTGCCAGCACACCAAAAACGATCGAGGGAAGTGTGGCGTTCGCAACGTGCGTTTTGGCATCTGCGTGGTTGCTGAGCGTGTTTGGGCTTGTCGAATCTTTCTCGGTCAGTGCATTCCCTCCCTTTTATGCAGAAGTGGCATGAGGATTAAACCTATGGTGACAGATACCCCGATACGCACTCGCCGTGGGCTTCGGATCCGTGCTCGAGGCGCTGTCGTTGCAAAATGACAACCTCGTCTTACCGTTTTTTACGTGGAGTATGCTGGTGTTGCTGCGAGCGGTGACGGGGACATGAAACTCGCATACATCTGGACAAAACTCTGTATTTTTGGATCTGATGCATGTAGAACATCGCCCGCGGACCTGGATATTTACACCATAATTCTTTATCGCTCCTTTGGATGGCAAGATGATGCACTAGGAGCACAGCAGTGCATCGAGGACTAGTAGGTAAATGGAAATCTTCGAGAGCAAGCAATGAATTAATGAAATCGATGTGTAGAAGGTATCATATATGTCAATCAATCGGAGGGATATCCTCAGTCTTCACCCGTTTTGACTCAGTTGCCCCATCTCCAGTCGCCTCTCTCTTCTTTCCCTTCTCCGCGACTGATGGAGTTATGGCTGTTGAGGAAATCGTTGGATCCTTGATGCTCGTTTTCTCCAGACCACTTTTGGTGGCTGGTTTCTTCTTGGCGATCACGAGACCCTTGAGAAGGGACCTCTGGTCTTTCTTGATGACACCCCCCTTGGGCTTTGGAGGCTCAGACTTCTTGGCACTTGTCGGCGCAGTAGCGGCAGTGGCCGCAGCGACGGTTGGTCCTGGTGGAGGTGCGGGGCGTGATGGAACGCTTGCGCGCGCAGCAACAGCCCTTTTGGAAAGAAAACACGTGTATCGGAGATACGCGAGATATAATAAGATACTGAAGGGTGAGCGAATAAACGAGGCAGGTGCCCTTACTCGCGAAATTTGAGGAGTTCCTCGGCCTCTTGGTCCTTGAGCTTGCGTTCTTTCGATCGCTTGTCCTCTTGCACCGCATCGAGAAAGACGATTTCATCTTCTTCGAGGGAACGGAATTGGTTGCCTGGGAGATAATGCGCATGCGAGAGTCAGACTACCTTTCTTCGCAGTGGGAGATTGCGCGGGGCGCGAAGAAAGAGCACAGACTCAATTTCATTTTTTCGTCCCATTCTTCTTGTTTTGCGGTCTATCACGCTCGCGGGTAAATTCGTTCGAGGGAAGGAACGTGTACAAAAGATGCATGACAGGCTTACCTTTTGGGATTGCAGTCTCTGAAGCGAGCACGGGACAGTAATGCGTGGGTGCTCCGCAGCGACGCAGCAAAGGACTACGCACCTCGTACAGGGAGCGTCCGTCATAGTCAGCGTCCTCCTCGGGCCTTGGAGGCGGCTCCTGGCCGAGTCTGCCCAAGAATAATAGTTTGTATACCAGAAATAGCGCGAATAATCTGTGGGAAAGACTTACCGAGCGTATGCCGCCTTCCACTCGGCGTCGCGCTGCTGCTTTGCGCTATCGAGATCGGCCTGTGACACGAAACGCGAGCCGACGGAGCCCGACGAGATGGACGGGATGTCCGCCATGACCGCCAATAATATTGATGGTGGATCTGGCGGTGAGCACGACGGAGTCGCGAGGACGCAGGGTGCGGAGGTGGTTATTAATAATAATATTGGGCCGAGCGGAGGATAGTCGGACGGAGGATCGGCCCTCGGGTGGAGGCCCGGACGTTATGTAAACCTGGTCATCGTCCTTGCCGACTCCCTTCCAACCCCACACTCATCTCCTCATCGCCCCGGTCGACGTCCAGCATGTCTCCCTCGCCGCTCATCGCGCGCGCGCCCACTCCAGGCTCGGTCAAGACCAGGAGCGACGCCACTGTCAATAGCCCTCCTTCCTCTTCCTTCCCAACCGGCAGATCTCGCAACACGACAGCGCGTAGACCAGCCGTGCTCACTGCCCCCCGTTGGTTTTCCGCCTCGATCTTGCTTTTTCCTTGCTTACCGTATTGTTAAATCTGACAGCATGGGCAGAGCACGAGCCTCCCTCGCCGCCCGATGAACGTCCCAACCCGTTCAACACCGGCGCACCCGCGTCGGCAGTGGTGCCATCAGCCACAGCCACTCATGCGCCCTCTTTTCGTTCATCCTCGGACACCTCGTCGCACATGCCAGACGGCCCTGCCAGTCGATGGTGGTCGTTTGGCCGGCCGCGACCCCGGGACATGCAAGATCCTGGCGAAAAGCCTGGTGAAACTGGCGTGCCTCTGGGCCTTCGCACATCGACCATGAGAGAGCGAATGCACTCTTCGTGGCTCTACGACCTGGTCGGTCAAACGAAGGAACTGAGAGAACGAGAGAAAACAATTCCCGAGGACGAGCCGCGCTCCAGCCACTCCTTGGACGTGCCGCACGGCGAAGCACTTCAATTTTATCCTCAAAGCGAGACTGAGGCGGGTCCATCCAGTCCTGTGAAAAGCCACACCAAGAGATCGGCATCTACTAGCAATAGCGGGTTCAATCGGCCCAGCTCGTCCGCCATGCATCTCGATCTTCCAACCCCCACGGCCAATCCATTTGGCCTGTCGCGCACGCGCACGCACGGCTGGGACTCGCCCTGGGTTCCTCACTCGCGTAAACTCCCCCCAGTTGATCAGCACGGCTATGACGGTGAAAACGGCGGGCTATTGTATCCGACGTCCAGCCACAGCACATCCAGCGAAAGCCGCGGCCCCTGGGCGCGGAGGAAGAAGGCATTCAGAACTTTCCTGCTGCATTCAAACTATGTGCCACTGGTTAGTACATTCGCCTCTACTCGGTCAAAATGTCCGTCGCTCAGCCACCGTCTTTGCGCAGATTCTGCGATTCTCCAACCTCTCATTCACGGCCGCGGGTCTTGCCATCGCCGTCCGAATACACCGGACTGAAATGGCGAATCACGTGAGGGGCTCAATCGGCAGTTCTCCGTACGTACTTCCACACGACCCCTTTCCCCTGCACTGTGGCTGATGTGCACTGTCGTATAGCATGCTCGTCATCTTTTTTGCGCCCCTTACCCTGGTTCACGTCATGAGTGCCATATATGTCAGTCACCCCGCTGCTTGCCACGTTCTGCGCACCTAACGGCTTCTGCTTCCCTAACAGCTCGAGTACTTTGGGCGTCCACTGGGGTTATGGAAAACCTCCGCCAAACTCACACATACGCTCTCCGAAGTCGTGTTCATCTGCGCCTGGTCTGCTGCGCTTTCCCTCTGCTTTGACAACTACCTCACGACCCCTCTGAATTGCACACCTCCCACGGCCACGGACTGGTACAGCGAACTCGGCCCTGAGCCAAGTCCTAGCGGTGTGCAGTTCAGCCCTGCCCTCGTCAAGAACCTGTGTGCGAAACAGCGCGACCTCATCTCGCTGGTTTTCGTGGGGCTGGTATTCTACTGCGGAAATCTGGTCATTTCGCTGTTTAGGATATTCGAGAAGGTTAAATATCATAGAGGGCAGGGCATAGTTTAGCTGTCATCATGGACGCACATCCCTTTCGTTCTTCTCTATCTTCATTTTTTTGCTCGTGTGAGCGTACTGCTTACCTTCGTTTCCTTCCTCTTCGTTCCCATCTCTTTTCCTATCTCACATCTCATTTTCAATTATTTTTCGCAACACTGGAACAGCGTCAACACGGATTCCTCTTCCCATCTGTTTTTACACTTTTTCCAATCCTCACACACCTCATTTTGTTGTATTCAATCTTCCCCACATTCCATCCTACCCTCGTCGGTGCCTTTCGTTCATTACCCACTATTCTCTCGACCACGTCTATATTACCTGGCTGTGTCATATAATAACCTCGCCCGCCTTTTCTTCCATTCCCTATCTCCGATACCCACTTTCATTTCCATCCATCCATTCCTTCTTCTTCCATCACTGATTCGTGGACTTTTAACCTTCTATTCTGGATCCCATTCTCGCCAAATCATCAACCATTCACGAGCCTTCTTCCACCTCCCTTTCCGCTTCGCCCCCTTTTCACGAGCTTCCGCTCTGTATCTCTAGACACCGACTGGTTTATGATTTGTATGTAGAAACCGACCGTGACTTTATATTGCGGAGCGTACGTATGACTTTAATTGTGTGCATGTGTTATATTAGCCTAAGACTCCCTCAAGTCTGAGGCAACGGCTGTGGGTAGCAGTTGATGTCTTGGCGGTGAGACGGAAGTACTCCGCCATGCGCGAGCAGTTGCGTGATTCTCTCTCTCCGCCCTGAAACACCAAAAACACTGCATTGCAGAAATTTACTCGCCCCTTGTTCCCTTGAGTAAAAAGACACAAAGATTGGACCTCTCGGCGATAGCACATCTACTCGGCTATGATCCCATCTCCTCGAATGCGAAATTCAAACTTGCCTTCCTTGAGCACTGTCGACTTTGCTCCGCCATCTGGGCCTTCGATGCTGACGCTCCTGACCCACCCTACGATCGGCATATCCCGTACCAGACGCGGGCGCTCCTCATCCTGCGACGCATCTCTGAGGGACGTGCCTTTGGGGTAGGAAGGTACGGAGGGGGGCGCGAGTGTGATGTGGTGCGTGAGCGGGATCAGGGGTTTTGTCGTCGTGGGGTTGTTGGATGATATGTTTATAGAGAAGAAGTGGCTGCTGGGGAAGGGCGGGAGAGCGGTTGGGTATGGTGGAGGGAGGTGGGAACGGAAGTAGGGAGGTCCTTGGATGGGAGTTGGAACTGGGTAAGGATCAACTTGCATCTCGTCGGTGTTCATGCTTGTATTCGCCGGGACAGGGGTTGGGGCAGACGGGTCCTCGAGGAGAGTGAGGCCCCATGTAGTGAGGTATGTGACTATTCCGAGTGTTACGCGGAGGTGCTGGATGGCGGCTAGGACGTGTCGGAGCGGGTTCGCATGGGGATCGGGCCCGAGTGTGTCGCCGCGGCGTTTACGATCTGCGGCGCTCTCCTCTGCACGCCATTTGTTGGGCCAGTAGAACGCGCTTAGGGAGTCGATCATCAGTGCGCCGATCTCGGTGTCTGGAAGGTGCGTGGCGTGATGGGATGGGAGGGTGGCGAGCGTTGCTGCGAGTGAGAGGGACGAGTTGGGGCGGAAGATGTGGAGATTCTGGAGGGCCTTGGTTATGACAGCTGATATCGGAGGGTCAAAATGACCGCGTTGGCCATCAAACACGGTGCTCAGGCGCGAGTAGATGTATGTCTCCATCACGAGTTTCAGCCGTCGCATGCTCCAGCGACCGTCACAGTCGCACACGACAACAGCCTGGTCCATACCATCTAAAGACACGCGTTCTCGTATTCCTGCGCAAGATATCATGAGCTCTGGGGGAAGGAGCGTCATCATAGCCCAAAAGTACAGGAGTTGGGTCTTGCCCGAGCCGGCGGGACCCTGCAGCTCGATGACATCGCCACGATTGAGCGTAGATGTGGCCGTCGCTGTCGCCGAAAAGTATTCGGTGATGTGCTGATCGAGCGAGGCGATGTGCGTTCGACCTTGCGGCGCGGCTGTGAAGTCCAAGAACACGGTTGTCTCAACGAGGCAGTCATACTCCGAACGGGGTGAAGTCGCGCACTTTTGTACCGAATTGCGCTCATGAGCTGCAAGTTGCCGTTATTCGCTGCGAGGGTGATTATTTCTAGGGTAAAAAAACGCACGGAGAGCGCGGTGTCCGCGTGGATTTCGTCGAGCATCGCCTGCGCCGTCCGCGTCACGTTCACGCCGTCCATCGCGATCGCCCGAATAAGGACCAATTTGCAAAGTGATGCGCGCGAAGGCGGGGTATATCAGTGGCAGTGCGCGTTGTTTATGGCTGCTTGGGCACATGCCTTTTTGGGCTGATGGGATGGCTGGTTGCGGTTGCTCGCTGCTGCTTCTCGCTCTTCCCTGCACCCATCTTCAGCGCAAGGCGACCCGCATCCCTGGCCACCCTTTTCGCGTTCGTTCATTCCAGGATCCACCAAGGGTTGGCGACGATCTCTGACGAGCAAATATTCTGCTGCAACTCCAGCTCGCGACCTCCGCGCCACGTGAACGGTCGAACGACACCACCTTGAACACGAGGTTTCGTTCTCTTCCTCTCTCTCCGTGGTTTGTATTTTGATAGCGCGCGTGCACCATGAGCTCGACGGCCTCTCGCCTGCCCCGCGGTCCCCGCTTGCCTCGAGACGGCGCGCGGACATCGTCCCCAACGCCAACCACCAGTTCTCCGCTCGTCTCCCGCGGGGGTACCGCCCGCGCTGCAGTTCCCCCTCGCGTTACAGGTGGAGCTATAGCGAGCCCCGTACGCCGCTCATCTTCAGTCCGGGGCACCCCTCCCCCACACGATCTATCCTCTGACCGCCCACCGAGTCGCGAAGCGCTCACTGCCAGCTTGAAGCGCGAGACGGAGGAAAAGGAAGACGTGAGCGCTCCCCTATCATCTGACCGGGACTTCTGAGCTGACTCGTGCCTATAGCTCATCGTCCGTATCCAAAATCACGAGCAAACCATCACCGAATTGAAAGCAGAGAATGCCAACTTTGGATCCGCGCTCAACGCTGCTGAAACGCGACTCGCAGAGCTCTATGCCGAGCAAGCGCGCATGGAGGAGGACCTGGCCTCGCGCATGGACGTCATCGAGAAGCTCCGTACCCAAGTTCGCGAGCTCGAGAAAGAAAAGCGCGACGCACTCCGGAGGTACAACGAACAGGTTAGTACATAACTGTTTATGGTGACCATAAACGCGGCTGATCTCTGCTTCAGACTCAGACGTTTGATGCCGAGCGCCAGTCATTTTACGACAACGAGCAGCATCTAAAATTACGTATCCAGACCCTCTCGCAAGCACGACGTTCCCGGGCTGCCTCACTGGCTACTACTGCCACAGATAATGATACTAACGAATCGCCTCCTCCTGAGGAGCACGAACCCTACGACGACCGCGTGCCTGAGAGCCCTCAGCACGCAAAACCCCAGAGGCGGATAACCGCGGAAAACGAACCTGCAGAGATGACCGCTTTGAGGCTCGAGCTGTCAACCCTGTCTACTTCCCAGGCATCGCTTCAAAACACCCTGCTTCTGCTACAGAATGAGCTCCTGGATCTCAAGCGGGTGAATAACGAATTACAGGTGCGTAATACTTTTGAAATCGGAGTAACTCACATCTCACTCTCTTTGACGGTTTCAGGAGGAAAATGAAAGTTACAACATTCTTTTGACAGAAAAGACCCTCAGCGGCCAGATCGGCATCATGCGCCACCGGTCAGAGTCGCCAGAGGAAGAGGATGACGATCCCGTGGAGCGCGAAGGCCGCGCGGGTATGAAAAACACAACGCTCGATATGGTCTCGGAGATGGACGAGATGTTTGAGAGTGCCCCGTCACCACTCGCCGAAGAGCTTCGGGCGGCCTCTCTGAAGGAGAGAGACGCGTCACCGTCGTCGCGCGCCTCGGGTCGTTCGAGTAGAAAGCCTCGGCTGGCCATGTCTATTCACAACGAGACCACGGACCAGGCTGCTGGAGAGAATTTGGGAGATCTTCCTGTTGCGGGCCCAGGGTTGGATTTGGCCGCGGAGTTGGGACGGGCCGTGAACAAGGATATTTTGGAAGGTGGAGTGGCGCCTCCCGATGGTTCCGGCGAGGGGTCGTCCAACGTGCCAAAGAGCGCCAAGGATGACCAACAAGAGAAGGTTGTGGCAGGCAAGTTGTTATATATTCTTCTATCACTGCACCCCTGCTGAAAGAGTGTCCTTCTAGCGCTCCGATCCGAAGTCAAGTCACTCAAGGATGCGAACAAGGCGCTATCGCTTTACGCATCCAAGATCATTGATCGTATCATCGCTCAGGATGGTTTCGAGCATGTCCTTGCTGTGGATTATGCAGAGCCCAACGAGCGCGCGGTGCCACCGTCCCCCGTTAAACCGCGGCCCCAGTCACTGTTGTTCTTCTCTGGTTCCTCGAAAAAGGAGTCGAAGCCCCAACCAAAGCCACAGCCGGCAGTCCAACCGACGCCAGCACCGGAACAGCCGCCCCAAGACCAGATCAAGGCAGCGCCCGCCGTCAAGAGTCCTCCTAGCGCCACACCTGAGGTGAAGAAGGCGGCGAGCCCGGTTTTGCCTGCTTCCGCACCCGAGAGGCCGGGCATAGAGAAACGCACACGGCGCGCACTCTCCATGGACTGGAAAGCGTTCAACTTCTTTGGTGGGGGCAGCACCAGCACCAGCACACCCTCGCCGCCCGAGAAAAAGTCGCCGTCACCGTCGCCTGCACTCGCGCCTGTTCCCGTCCCGACTGCAAGGAAGCTGCATACAGAGGAAGACGAGGAGGACCGGAGGGAGCGCGAGCGGCTGCATGCGACGATGAAGCTGATGGGGATCGAGCCCGCGGCTCCGAATACGAATCTGATGAAGAACTTGTCGTCGACCGCGCCTTCTGCCGCAGGGAATCGTGCCCCCCTTAGCCGCGGGGATTCTGGCGAGACGCCCCAGGGCTTCTCGATCTCTGAGCTGGGCGAGATCAAACCGGATCCGGAGCGGTTGGCGCTGAGGCATAAGCGAGGGCTGAGTAGCGTCAGTAGCGGGGTGTCGACTGTTTGGAGCGTCGGGCGGGAGCATGATGCAGAGGGAGAGGGGGACGTCACGATTGAGGCCCATTATGCCAGTGGGAACACTGATAGCAGCCGTGTCGCCAGCGAAGCCGCGTCTCCTCAGCCGTGAGTTCTTGAGATACCTTGGCCCGTAGATCGTTTGTTTGTTGTAGTCGCCATATCCCCCCCATTTCATTTTCCATTTCTCGTCACGAGCGCACGTACATACCCTTGGATTCTCAGTAACGACAGTTTGACATTTTTCCATGCATTTGGATGTAGACACTAAATATAAAAAGTAGACGTTACCTGTCGTACCATCATATTCTACTTCCAATAGTTTATGAATTCGCAGGGAGCCGAGCGCCCGCCATTAGATTCCTAAAGATAAATTTGTGCTGTATGAGAAGTATCGGGAGTCGCAGTCACTGCGAGCCAGAAATCCTACCCCGGGCGGTTAGGATATCTTGGCAACATGGAGAGCTCTTGTATGCGGAGGTTCGGGCGCTGGGACGGGTTTGCCGTAGGCAGATAAGGCGACGAGCTGAAAGGCCCTCTCAGCCCATCGTCTTGTCTGCCTTTGAAGGGAAACAGGGCTTGCTGGCATGAGTCTTCTAGACAGCTCGAATGCAACAGGAGACTCCAAGGATAATGGCCGAACGTGTCACAGTAAAATTAAGCTACACGCGATTTGGACGCAAGAGGATACAGGTCTATTAGCTTGTCTCTGTATTAGGTCTCTCATGTTTGATCAACGTATTTTGAGCATGCAAGCGAATGGTTTCGAACGGGTTCGATGAGAAAGTTGCATTTGTCCTTATCAGGGGTTGCCGAATACGCTCGATATGCCTATATAAAGAGGTTTTATGAGTAGATATGAGTTGAGAATCGAATCCTGAGACTCACAGTGCTTTTTTACGCTGAGCAGCTGTCAGTGTAACACCCTTCCCTTCCCCGATCTTTCCTGAGACCTGCTTCGGACGGGGCTTTTCTCCCTGCACATTCGAGTCGGCAGTAGGAGCGGGATCTGTATGAGTATCTTCGGTCATGGCGGAGAGGACTGCGCCGATGTCTTTGAAATCGGTGACGAGCGCTTCCTTGGCTTTCCGCTTCAGCCGCCGGGCGTGAGATTTTGAGTATGGAGAGCTTCTCGTCTCAAGTCCTGCGAAATTATGGTAATGAGTGATTTAGTGAGTTGAGTGTGGGGCGATAAGTACAGACGTTCCATAAATGTTTGATGCTTCAGCTGCAGCTTTTCTTTTTTGGTCAATTGGGCTCGAGGTTCTTCTGTATTCAATGCCTCGAGTATCTCGGAAGCCTTATAGAATCATCAAGATATGAGCGTCCGTCCATGGGAAGGTTGTTTAGCATCCAAAGAAGCATACCGAAGCACCTGGCGTCGAGCCAACTGGGATGCTTTCAACTGCATTTTCTTGAACGGCGAATTTTCGATCGGATATCCTGGTTGAGCGGTCATGCGCTACTATGCGTTGCCTACGTTCTTTTGGCTAGTCCTATCCTTAGAACTGGCAAAGAGGAAGCACAAGAGTAAGGCACACCATTCTCTTTCGAGGTTGATGGTGAGTACAGCAAGATGACGATAACACCACAAACGCGAGACCAAAGGCGTCCAAACCACGTCCAAACATTCACTAGTTTGGTCCCTTCAAGTTTCCTCCCACCAACTACTTAGAGAAGCGCAATCCCAGTGGTAAGTCTTTGAGGCCCGTGCAGCGTGTCAGCTTTTGCTGTTTATCGTACCATGATAATTATTCTCGTTTTTAACAGTTGATTCGCACTTTTTTCGCGTCGTTTCTGCATTCGCACGCGAATGTCATGCTTGCGAGGGCGGGGTGTCGCACAAAAACACCACTTGCATCCACCTCTCGTTTCGTGCCACTGAGGACTTCTCATCCATCGCCTGGGCTCCTCCATTTCCTCCGCCGGCAGCTTTCCATTTCCAACCCCAGCACATCGTCACCGGTGGCTTCTGTTAACGAGCGCCATGGTCCATTTCGGTTACCCCATCGGCAGGCAGGACGGAGGGCCTACGTAGGTGCGGCGGCCTTGCCGCCCCTTGAAGCAGCTAGCTTTGTCGAACACCCCACTGAAAGCCGCAAAAATTCGGAGTCTGTGCAAGCGCAGCGGGGTAACCTGATGGTCGCTCTGAAATCCCTGTTGACCCAGTTCCACCCACAAGCAGACGCCATTCAGCAGCTTTCTTACATTCGTGCAGCTGCAGAATCCATGGGTCTCATGGGAGACCCACGCTTAATATCCAGACTCGCCCGAGCATACGCGCGCTATCACGACGCGACAAGGGCTATAAATCTACTCAAGTTCTCTTACAAGGACGGAGCTCGCTTAACACTACAGGATTATCAATCCATCTGCGTTCACTTTGCGTCTGCGAGGGAATGGTCCCATGTGAAGATGACCACTACACTCGCCAAGGAGCATTTGGGCCAAACGAGTACTCGGCTCCTTAACTGGCGCACTCGTGCGCTCGCCGAGCTACAAAATTACACGGAACTCCGTACTATCCTTGATCACTTTGCACGTGAGGGGCTGAGCCCTACCCGAATGACGTTCCACTTCCTCATATACGCCTGCCTTCGGAATTGTGACCTGCATGGAGCTCGTAGTTTCATGGAGAAGATGGAGGCAATGGATATTGCACCCAGCGCAACTACCCACTCGACTATGCTCTTAGAGTCACGTCTCCTTGATGTAGATGCCGAGTCGACCATCCAAGCCATGGAGCGAGCTTCATCAGACACGCCAAAGGACCGAGTCGCTTTGCTGAACGCCCAGATACAGCTGCGAATCGACAAGGGCGATATTGATGGTGCTGTCCGCATCATGAAGAATTTTGGTCCAGTACAGCCGGATAGCACGGGGCCTCCTAGTGAACCAGATGGCCTTGCAAATCCAGACGACGAGCTCTCTTCACTAGGCGAGGCCGCGGTTCCACATCCCGTTTCTCCTCCCTCACTATCCCTTGACCCCAGCCTCACCACGTATATCGTCTTGATCAATTATTGCGTTCGCTGTCGAGACTTCGATCGAGCAGTTCTGCTATGTCAACATATGACAAGCCTCGGTCTCGTTCCCAACGATAGCGTAGTCGCCGCTATCATTCGCGGGTGCGTTGATGTCGGGAGGTCAGACGAGGCCATTAATTTGGTAGCGCGGATGTGCTGGGGAGACGCGCACTCGCCCGCAGCGGCGGGATTCTTAACCTCCTTGAACTCCCGTCCAATTCCGTCAACCCTGCCTCCCGAGCTCTCAACAGTCCAGGTTACGACTCGCATTTTTAATGCCCTCTTGAAGGTCGTTCTCAGCACACGAGGATACGACGAAGCCATTGCGCTACTCGGTCACATGCACTCGCTCAATATCGAGCCAGATGCGTATACCATTCGTTCCATATTGGACTTCCTTGGTAGTGAGACCGACTTGCATCCCAATGCACTGGTGGATGCCTACTACGAGCTCATGCGCAAGGGGCACGTCCGTCCTACCATCGAGCATGTCAATATATTGTTGGAGTCGGTGCTCAAAACGCCCAACATGGGCATCAATCACAGCCCTTGCGTCCGCGGTTATGCTCCTCCCCTCGAACCAATCTTCAACAATCGATCTATTCGCCCCACAATACCTTCTTCCTATTCGACCATTACTTCCACCATCGGCGAGATATTTCGCGTTTCGGGCCTCATGTCGAAACTCAACCCCGTCCTTTCATCCCTTGTTGCGCGTGGTGTGAAAAGCGACCATATCACATACGGCCTCCGGCTTCAATATGATGCGCGCGCTTCCCCTCAATCTGCACTCTCCACGTTCCGCGACATGGTCGCCCAGGGAATCAAACCGACCGCGATGCACTATATTCCCCTTATGCACGCATACGCGAGCTCCGGCCAGATGAAGTCAGCCATGACCATCATGAAATTGGCCATCAGCGCCGGTGTCGTTGGCACCGCGGTCATGTTCACGATCCTCATCGTGGGATATGGCAATATTGGCCGCCCAGACATCTCGCGCCAGGTGTTTTCGGATATGGTGGCTGCGGGTGTTGCACCGGACGAGGCCATTTTGAACGCGCTCGGGTCGGCGTACCGGGATTCTGGGCGGCTTGCGGAAGCGCGTCGGGCCATGTTGGATTTCTGGCCGCTGGTTGCGCGTCCCCAGCCTGAGCTGAAAGATATGAGCCTGAAAGCTCTGTTTTACGTGCTCAAGGGTCTTGGTGTCAAGCGCCGTCGGACTGGGAAAGTGGGGCAAGTGCGGCGCACTGTGACCAAAGGGATGGTTAGGAAGATCGTGAAAATGGTGGGCAACGATGGAGGCCATGACGTGCCGCGGAGGAGTAATCGGACTAGGAGAACTCATCCTCCGGTCGTAGCCATGACACCCGACTGATGATAGATACAGCACTGTTCTTGGATACTTCGATGAATCTATGATATACTAAAATTATCCGACAAATTCGTATAGGAAGAGTGGTGGTGGTTCGATATTACAGCAAGTAAGCTACATGATGTTTGTCGGGCTAGTTCAAAGATACCGGGCGAACTTGCGCGTCAAGCATCGCCAACGCCTCCCTTACACCCTCTGCTTGGACCTCCATTACTCGGACACGCCCGCAGTGGATAAGGTCCTCCTGGGGAACAAGATGCGGGCGCGGAGACTGTCGACCGGTCGAAGGTCCCACTGACTGGGCCTGATTGCTGTCGGTGTCAGGTGTGTTTGACCTCTCGGGCGTGCACGTCCCAGGCGCTGGCGAAATGACCACCTGAGGGCCGGTACACTTCGTGCGCCGCGCAACAACGTCAGCGAGAAGGGAGAGATCGGCAAACCCAATGGCTGGGTGGGCCTTCAACTGCGCCCAAGCGGTGGAGCAGGGAATCTTGTCGGGCGGCTCGCTCGTGGGGCTCTCTGTTATGGCGTCCTCCGTTTCAATTTCAATTTCGATGGGGTGCGAGGATGAGCCGGAAGCTTTCAAAGAAGCTGGCATCCCGCAACCGCCCCCACAGATGCGAGGATCGCCGCAACAGAGCAGTCCGGAGCCATGTTCGTTTTGGGCGATGCCTTCAACGCCAAGGGGTTTCTCTCGCCGCGATGCGGTTCGATTGGGGCAGTCGTCGCATCGGAACGAGTCACCCAGGGCATTGCAGAATGCTTGTCCGAAGGGATCGTCTGCGCAAGCATCACAGTTGGAAGGGTCTCCCGAGCAAACTGGAGCACCTGGTTTGCTCTCGGCAGGCGCAATGGGAAATATAGATCGAGGCTTTCCTGTGATGCGACGACGGCGAAGCGGGACGGCCGGTTGATACGGGGGCAAGTCCTCCAGGATGGAGACCGGTGCCGTGACAACCTGTTCTGTTGCTTTGGGAGCCTCCTGCTCGGCACCTGGCACTACTCCCGCTGCTGCCGTCCTTGCTAGCTCCCTGCAAACACATAGCGTATCCTCGGAGCAGAAACCACAGTTGATGTCATCAAAGGAAATACCAGGCTCGAAAACGGATATTTCCTCAGCGTGAGAGGATGAAGCTTTGAGCAACGAATGAGCGGTGGGCGAAGGGCCCGATGTGTTCAAATCGGGTGAAGGAGATGAAACCGTTGAAATAGGTGACGAGACGAGGGAGGGACTGTGAACGGATGCGGCGGAAATATTCTTCGAAAGATGGGACAAGGGTTCGGATGAGGGGGCGCACGTTCTCCCCGAGGATCGGGATGTGGTCACTTTCCCGCCCCTCAGTCTTTTATGGCCGCCCTGGCCGCTGGAGCCTGAGGGTGACGCAGGCCTCTTCCTATCGCTATCTGCCGGAAGACTGGAACTTCTGCCGGCTTTGCCGCGCAATATCGCAACCTCCCTCCTCAGCGCCTCGTTCTCCGCTCGCAGAAGATCGTTCTCATCTTTGAGCCTCTTTCCAATTGCCTGGAGGGCTACGTTGCGTTCGACCTCGCCCCGTTCGTACTCATTTATCCTAGCTTGAAGCTCTTGCAGCTGCGTCTGCTTTCTCTCCCTAAACGCGCGTTGAGCAGCTCTTGGCATGCGAGGGCATGAGACTAAGGCCAGCAGTCATTGACAATCGAAGTATACCCACCTGTTCTGCACCTTCTTAGCCTTTCCTTCACCCTTTTTGAGGAGAACTCAGTTGCGTGAATCACATCTAATCGCTAATGAACGTACGTCTGCCTCAGCTGAGGCATCATCTTTGGGCTTCCTCCCTGGCTTTGGCTTAGCTGGTATAACCCACTCTTTCGACGCTGAGGAGGAAAGGCTTCGTATTAGCGCAACCCCAGAGGCTACGGTAAATTGCTATCACCTTTCGCCCAGAGAGTTGTCGATGACGATGGCGACAGCGACGGCGCCGACATCGTGAAAATCGAAATTGGAATATTGATGATGGGGGAGTGAAGCGTGGGTGTTATCTTATCTGATTGTCGTTATCATGCCCGGATACAAAAAAATACGGTGACTACATCCAAACTACATCACCGATCCCATACTATCGCCTCCACCGACTCAACGCTAACGCAAATTTCTTGTATGCTCGTCTTTGCATTGCACCGGTACCAATTCCTATGCTGTATCAACCGCTCATGCGACTTTGCAGTAAAATTTACTTAGAGTAACCACATCTTTAGGACAACGGGACGCCCGGAAGATCACTTGGACCGCCAATGACAGCAGCTGAGTCCTGATGCATATAACAATAAAGGTAGTGCCAGGCGCCGGCAGCTCTGATGCATCGCATCGTACATGTCCCCGGTAGCAACTGAACTCGTTTTTCTAAGCTGTCAATAAAAACTCGCAGTACCGCGAATAAGCATTAAGAGTAAAAAGCTCCCGCATTGTTACATTGAGCAGCACCGTACATGTCCTAGTATGTGCGTTGAAAATCGTTCAAATGCTTTGGGAAGTATCCGAGCTCTCTCTTCCATAAACAAGGTCATTTAGTGGCAAGCGCTCTTGCAAATACGCCACTTGCACGATATCCTCTCCTGTTGAATATCGGTCAGCACGGCTTGCTTCTTTAGAGGACGATCTTACATACTTTGTCATCGATATCAAAGATGTACACACTGGTTTGTATCGCGGTCGCAGTAGTACGGGTAGGAGCACGTTTCATCCTGGCCTGTATAAGCTGCCGCATCAGATTTAGCTCGTCACCGCTTGGCGGATGCACATACACTCATATACGCTGTCCCGCCGGATAGCCCCTTCGCTGGGCATGGCGAATCCGAGGGCAATAGCCGTGGCGAGGACACAAAGACGAATAGGATTCATGATGAGGCTGATGAGGTGCTTGGATGAGATATGTAACTATAGGTGAGGTGCGTGTGTGAACGAGGTGCGCAGAGTCGCTGAGTTATATATGAGGACACTCTCCATATCCACCCATTTTATACTGGCGATGGGTTTGGCTTCGCGGCGAAGTAGCGGGGCCGCCAGCTTGCGGCGCCTCTCCCAACTGTCTACATCGGGCGATTCGGGCTCGGGGTACTAACGATCCGTAACCTACTACGACTGCCTGCAAGATACAGTGAATGGTGATCGAGCTCAAAAATTGGATTTGCATTCGAACAAAGCCGCCGGGCCGGTCCTCTATGTGCATGTAGCATGCAGTATTATTACGCGCAACCCCGAGGTAGCGTCTAGATATCTATTAATATTGCTTGAGGCTGAACGCTCCAAGTTACTCCGCGTGGGTGCAGGCTGGGCCCGCCCCGCTCGCCCCCGATCTAGTCAGCGAGCCAAAGTGCTGAATAAACCCCGTGTCAGAGTGTGATTCACAATATTAATGATCTTCAGCTCGTCTGCATAGTGGGCTGTATATGGTATGGGTCGTGTGCAGTGTGATAGCAAGGATCTCTATACAAAGCGTCGCTCACAGCTGAAGGGATCCAAGGGAGGATAAGCAGCAACGTGCTTTAACATCCACATCTGTCCAATCCCCAAGAAATGAGCTGCGGGGGACGTACATAGTACGCGTACTTATAATTTTGATAGTCAAGACAAAATATGGTAAAGATGCCATAGATTACTCTATAACTTCCTCGATTGTCTCGATGACCTCCTCAATCCACTCTTCAACCTCCTCCTTCGGCCCCTGCTCCCCTCTCCTGTGGACTGCACCCTTTCCATCCTCCAGCTCCCTGCGCACTTTCAATCTCCAAGCATTCCACTCGTCGGCGAGTCTCTTGCGATGCGCCACGAGCTCCTTGCTCGCGCTGCTTTCTTCAGCAGCATCTTCCTCGTCGAACACTCGGCTGAATTCACGAAGGTTCCGGCGGATTTGGCGCTGCTGCTCTTTCGTGAGGAGAGTGCGCGGGCGTGGGCGCCAGGCGAATTGCTTGAACTTGTCTTGGAGCTGCCTGTGAACTTCTTGGCCCTTGAAGTCCCAGATCACGAAGCCATTATCGATCTATGCATAGGGGAAAGTGAGCTGCTGACTCCTGAAGCAAGAGCCAAGGCGGAGTGTACGAACGGTGTGCCTCCAAGCGCTGGCTCCGGTCGCGACGTACCGACCACTTGGATCCCACTCAATATCGGTAACGCCGTAGTGCTCTGTATTGGCGGGAGAAAGGAGTTGCATGCCAGAGCCCCATTCGACCTCCTTCTGCGTGGCTTGCCCCTCTTTGCGGTCGTCAAGGTTGAAATCCATATCCCAGAATTCGAGGTCAAATTTGCCGGTAGAGCCGACCGTGGCCAAGACGACGTGATGACCACGCGGAGACCACCGAATCGTGTTGGAGGTTCTATTTGGAAGAGTTCCTATATAGTTTGATCAAAGTTAGACGATAGGTAGCTGACTATGTTGCAAAAACTACTCACGAAGTAACTTGAAGTCGCCTTTACTCTTTTCTAGCTGGTAAAATGAGACATCCGTTTTGACCGTGATGCCGGGGGCAGGGTTTCCTAGATTCGGATCGTTGGTAGAGACGATTGCGAATCGCTCCCCTCGTGGCTCCCAAGCAAACTCCGTGACGGTATCTAATGCGGCGAAGAGTCTCAATAAGGGACCCAAGGCAAGGTATGGAGTAAGATATTCACCCTTAATCTCAAGCACTTCGACGGGGAAATCCTTCTCTCGAACACGGAACAATTCGAGATTGCAGAATGTGGATTTTTTCGTCTTGGTATGACGATCGACTTTGACGCATAGGAAATCGCCTTGATTCTGCCAGTAGAGCTTGCACTGCGATGATCCGAGCGAGTCAGAACAAAAAAAAAGCGGATATAATCCAGAACATGCACGCACATCTGTCACATTGAACAAGTTCTTACTTCGATGGATGGTACGACTGGGGATGGCCATGAGAGAAACACGAGCAGGCTGGTTTCCAACTTCAGGCGTCCAGTAGGCGAGCATACCCTCCTTTGCCTTTTTGGCCTTTTTACCCTTGCCCTCCGTCTCCTCATCCTGATCCTTCTCTCCAATAGGGCACCATTCGAAATCGACGACACCTTCCACTTTGATGCTCTTCTTATCAAGGAGGCCCATGCTAGGAAGTTCATAAACGCTGATTTGTTGACCAGGGGTAACTCGCGCAACATATTTGTCGTCGCCGCTCCACTTCAAAGCCGGCCATAGCATCTGCTTCTTTTGGGTTCCCTCAGCCTCGCCCCCTGTTGTTGTTTGGATGTAGGGGAATGTGCGAAGCAAGTTACCCGTCTTGGCATCCCATACGGCGATATGGTTCCCTTCGTCGTCTTTGGTAAATTGGACGCCAGGTGGCGCACCCTCGACAGACGCGATCGGCTCCGGAGACCAGGTGACGATGTAGGTTTCGCAAGGCGAGAAATCGATAAGCTTGACCACCGGGTGAATAAGCCGTATTAAACCGGTCCATGAGGGACCGCCCCATAGACGAACGCCTTTCCGATGGATAGATGCCAGATAAGTTCCCTTGGGAGACCATGAGACGTAAAGCTCGGTCCATGCCTATATGCAAAGTTCAGAGATGGCAAAGATTGAGGGGGTGGCGTTAACTTACCTTGCGCTGCTCGACAAGTTCGGGATTTTTGGAGTGCCAGAAGATAGACACATCGTCATTACGATACGTAACGTACTGATCGCGCCCTTGAGGATCGGCGAGCCAAGCACGAAGATGTTCCTAGCCATGCGCAGAAGCTTCAGCCGGCGGAGGGGGGCAGATATGGGCGAGATGCACGTACGCGAGGTTTGAACTCCTCGAGCTCGGGCTCGACGTATGTCTCGTCCATATTTGCAAATTTCTCGATATCTGTGAACTTATTCACAACAAGCTTGTGCTCCTTATCGAGGGCTACACCCTGCATGGCGTCCATGGCATAGTTGGCCTCGTCTGCTGATTCGAACTCGACAAAAAGGTACCTGGGATGAAGAATGTTGAGACGGCTGAAGCGATCTGATGGACAAATCGGCGCACCCTTTTGATTTGTTCTTCGCGTCGTCCCATGGCATAAACAGACCATCCTCCTTGGGCGTCGGTCCCTTCTTTGAGAAGTTTTTCCTGATCACCTGGAGCAGCCTGTCCTTTTTCGCGGCGTCGACGATGGGAAGATTATCAACCACAAGGACGGTGTCAAAGCCATTCTCGTAAGGGACCTGATATCTATCGGAAGCGGGAGAGATTAGCGCATGCAACATGGGCGTGCGATGTGCATTACTTGGCCTCGATGTCGGAGAAGTCGATGCCTTCGTCGTCGACGTGGTTTCCGTTGGGCTGCGCCATCTTTTCTCTTCGAGGTGCGCGTATATTCGATCAGTCCCTTTGGTTGATTTTTCACCGGCCGATGGGGACTAGCGGATGCAAATTTCTATTTCGCGACCCTTGGCGAAAACCAGGCGCGTCTGGTCAGACTCAACGCACACCGTCGACGCTCGCGCCTGCACCGTCCCCCTCCTCTCCCCGCCGCCAGCTTCGTAGACCTCGTCGTCTGCTGCGCGCCTGTAATGCTTGCTCGAAGCGCCAGATCCTTGGAGTACCGCTTGTGCTGCACAACTCTGCATCCCCGGCACGCCTTTAGCTCGCAAGCTTTCCTCCGTTCAGAAGCTGCCGCGTCGGCTCCCGCAGGATCTAATTCGCATAAATCCCCGCCAAAATCACCATCAATCTCGGATGAGTCGGAACACTGGAAACGCACTGTAGCGGGGGATACGCCAGTTCAGCTGGATAAACCGGCACTCAACACCTCCATCTCAACCAGCAATGTGGAGGCGTATCTAGAATCTCTTATGCGCTCAGGACAGAAGCCCACCCTAGAGGATTTATCCAAGTTTCAGCCACGAAAGAGAATAAGGCCTCTATCCTCCGGTTATCCAAAGCTTTACAACGACACCGTCCTATCTATCGACAGGTCCTTTACCTTTGCCCAGCTTCGTGAGCTTGCTAAAGAGCTCAAGCTTTTCAACCGGTCAACGAATGCGTCGACCAAGGCCAAGCTCATTGGTATCATACTGGATCAATCTTGGGGAATGCCGCATCCTGTTGAGGTGGAGAGAAAGAAGAAGGAAGACACGGCAGTTTCTGAGAGAGGTAATTTTCATACTGCGATAGCAAATCACGACATTTCTAACATTGGGACGCAGAGTTTCCTGTTACTTCTGAGGAGCTGTTCCTGCTACTTGGCAAAGGTTTGCTTACCGATCACTCTTGTGAAGCCTACGTGTTAACCCAGGTACTTCGTTAGACGGATCCGACCTCCTCCAATTATCAGCGGCCTTCGATGCTCGCATCTTTCTTAAACCATCGCCACTGGCTCTCCGCGTTCAGGGCCCACCCAAACAGCTTTCAAAGCTAGGTCGATACCTTGCCGAGCGAAAGAAGGTATTCGTAGATCCTTGGGTCGCAGCTCGCGTCCATCTAACGCAATTTCATCCAGTCAATTACTTCTGAGATCTTTTTGCCACCGTCAAACAAAGGTATCCGTGCAGACCTAGTTCAGACTGTCTCGCGATTAGCTGGAGCTTTTGTGGAAAATTTGAAGGATGGGCAGGTTCGCTGCGCTTCCACCTGGCCATTCTGGATTTATATTAACGTGCATTTCTGTATACATCAGGTTCGTATAGCCGCTAATGACCCGAAACGGATTGCGACCGCCAAGCGATTGGTAACATGCGCAGCCAACCTTGTGAGAACGGCGCTCACGTTTACATCTGTTCTTTTGCACTTACATGATGCCCATTCCCAGGAATCTCTATCGACGTTTACTTCAACTCTCGCGCACTTAGCACCACCGCCAGAGCTATACATTCCGCCAACCCCGCCCAATAACAATTATGCCTTATATCCGCACATACCCCCGGGGAAGCTGCCTTGGACAATAGGTGGAGCGAGTGCATTCCGAGCGCGCCGGGTCGGACATTGGTTGTCGTATGATAATGAAGGGGCGGGGGTAACAGCAGGATTATTTGAGAAGGAAGGTCATTTCAAATCTTTGAAAGCGTGAGTCGAGGTGGCCTATCCTGGAACAGCGTCCTCGTAGTAAAGCTGCCTAGTGAGGAGGTTGGTTTACAGTCATTTCTTTCGAGTCTAAATCAAACACCACAAGGCCACGCCCGGGAGATCCGCGCGTCGTAAGTCGTTTCATCGCTTCCTATTGCCTGTCTCGATACAAAGGTGCTTCACGCAGGGTCGGTCATGTCCTCTTCACGTCCCTTGCGTCTTCGGGTCAAAGATCCAGCCTTGTCCCCCCGCTACCGGGATCTATGCCTTTCAATAGCATACTTGAGTGGTTAGACAACGGCAAAGGGCGCACAACGTTTGTACCCAGGTAAGCAGTGTCACCAAATCCTTCTGCCTTCTAGGTAGCTCGAAGAACTCACAACTGCTCCATAGCGTACCGCCAGCTTTATTGGGCAAGGTGCCAACTACGCGCGCCATCGCTCATCGGTTGGTCTATCGGTATATACCCGGTGCGGTTGAGGGCAGTCCCTGCCCACCGAGCAAGATTTTGGAGTTTGAGATCGTGAGAGAGCATGCCGCGACGACGCCCGATATTTCTTTGGAGCAACTCGAGCCTGGGGAAAAAGATCTCGATACTGCGGAGCTTTCAGGAGGAGCTCGCGAGTCGAGGACTATGACATCACCAACTGCGTTACTTTCTTATTCGAAACGAGGCGAAGAAGTCGGAACACACCTGTTGCTTCCTGATAGGTTGGCTTTCAATACTACAGATAATGTGATACATGATCTGACGTATCGCAGACCCGTGGATGTGCACTTGACAGTGCGCGACACACAGGATATACTTGCCGAGGAAACACCCACTGAAATCCAGGAATACGTTTCCGCTTGGGCAGGATAGTGAGTTGCACTCACGATATTAAGTCACCTCTCCGCCATTTGAACCCCGCTTTTTACCTTAGCTTTGCTGATGAACATAAGAATTCGGTGGCCCCACGTCCCAGGCCGCCGCAATACCTTGGGTTTGAGGGGGTTCGCTATGATCTGGAATCCAGCGTATTGGTTCGGAGCTGCGCAGAACAGCTCCCAAACCCAAATTCCACAGATATTTTTGCAATCGGGCAAGAATCGCCACCAATTTATGTTACCTTGGAAAACGCGACGGACCTTGATACCGACAATAGAGTCGACACATGTCACGTAAGTTATGATGCTTTCTGCACGCTTTCAACGAACTGATCGCTCGCAAACCGCACTCATGGTGCAGATCGAATGCACAGATGACTGGCAGCTCTTCATCCAACAATTGGATAGACTCACGCTCCCCGGACCTCGCGCAGCATTGTTTGAGTCTCCAGATCATGATACCTTCGCATAACTTAATCCACTTCAATAAACGCGTATCTTCGGGAACGAACTCGTTCGATGCAAAGCGCTGACCGCTTATAAGGATAGCGAGGAGAATCCAAGACGAGAGATATACACGCAAATGCTTCGACTTCAAGCCCGCTTTCTCTTCTTCGAAGCCTTTTCTTTCCGCTTTTTGGCGCGTAGCTGTAAGTAACAAGAGCTCGTCAGAATGACGTGAGCACAGTGAACCAAGAAACCAGTTACCTCTTTCTTCCCTCGCGAATCTACCATCTGGTATCGGCCCTTGACACCTTTTGGTCTCCCCTTTACACCTTTGCTGGCTCCCTTCGCGACAACCAGTTGAATCTGGTTCTTTTTCTTGTCCTTCGACGAAAGCCCTTTTCTCAAAAGCTTGTCTACCGCCTTGGCCTTCTCCCTCTCGGTCATATCCCCACCCTCCGCTATACCTTCAGCCTTCTTCACCGCCTTTTCAAGCCGCATCGCCGTCCGAGCCTTCTTTCGAGCTTTCGCTTCGGCGACTTTCTTGATCGGCCGTGCGTCTAGCGCGCGCTGCCTCGCCCGAAGGAGCTGCATGGCCTCCTTCGTCACAGGAATGTTAGCCTTGTAGTGCTTTTGCTCATCATCCAGGAACCACGTTGGAAGGCCGTCCTTGTGATTAAACGAGTGTCGGTTGAACCCGTCATTGATGAGATGGGTGCGAGTGGTTTGCCGGTTAACAAGCTGTTGGGCAAGGGAGACCGCCTCGGCGGTAACAAGCCCAGATTCTGAGTGAAAGATGGTTAATACTAAGCGCACTAGATGTTAGATGAAAAGATTACTTTGTATATAACGTTGTTTTTCTTCATCCTCATTCTCACCGTCGACATCCCACATGGTCGTATCGTCGGGCTCCTGGGGGACGATCTCAAAATCATCTTCCTCTTCGCTCGGGGCAGCCTACAACTCTGAGCTTTAGTTATAAATCACCGACGGATAAAATGACAACATACCGCTTCGTCGTCGTCTGCCGTTGAGTCCTCCTCTGAGCCACCGTCTTCATCAGCGCTTTCCTCGTCTTCATCACCGTCATCCTCGATGTCGTCGATGTCTGCGACGCCAGCAAAAACGTCCTGACCAAACCAGATCCGAGCCGCCTTGCTCGCCTGCACCTTGGCCTTTGGGTCAACGAGCTTGGTGACCAGCGATTTCGACTTGGAGTTGGCGGCGACCTTGCGCCTTTTCGGTGACGGTACCTCTTCGTCGTCTGAGCCGGCCTCTGAGCCCCATTCAGAATCAGAGCCCTCATCAGCGCGCGCCTTCGCCTCCTGCACCCTATCCCAGCCACCCTCCTCGCTATCTTCCTCATCGCCCTCCTCCTCGGAATCGCTCCCCTCCTTCTTTTCTATTCCGCCCCAAGCTTGCCGCTTCTCATCCTTCAGCCGTGACTCCCGCACTTTCCATTTCGCATCCCTCGCCGCCATCCGTTCTCGATACGCATCGTACATCTCATCCATATCCCCTTCCAGGCCCTTAATCCTAGCCTCCCGTTCCTCGTCTGAATCTAAGAACTCTTTTGACTGATCCCCGGCTTGGCCCTTGGTGTCGTCGTCAGAGTCGGAACCATCGCCATCGCTGCCACGGTCTGTCACGTCTCCCTCCACACCGCCTTTCTCGGCCTGACCCAAATCGAATACGTCGTCGGCACCCATCCCACCGCGTAGCTGGGCGTCGTCGAACTCCATACCGATATCCATGGGTGCAACCATTCGCAGCTGCATTCTTTGAACAGTTTTTTGCTTCTTCTCGTTCTTGCGACGGCGGTCGCGCCGTGCGCGAGAAGCAGCCTCTGTATTTAGGCGCTCCAACTAGAGAAAAGTGCACGTAATATTAGGGTGTGATCAAGGGAGCACCGGAGACAAATTTGAGCAGACCTCGTCTTCAATCATTTGCTCTTCGTCTACCGGCTCAGTAACCTCCGCGGTCTCGGTGTGCTCGGCTGCCGCCATTTTCTTCACGTCTAATCCAATCTTAAAAAAAGGCATATTAGCAAGATATCGACACCAAGAAGCTGAATATGGGGCGTACCTCTTCCCGAATCGCCAGTCGCCATTTGATGAGAGCCTTGAATTCACCCTTGCCCAGCACCTTTAGGTCCTCAAAATTTGCCTTGATGTGATGCGTCGTTATGTCTAATGATAACCAAGCTTTCTCCTCCTCCGACTTGAACTCTACTTTGTTCACGCTGCCAAGAAAGGTTATGGGGTCGTTCGTATTGACAAATTCTTCGGCAGAGGCAGCTTTGTAGAGGGTGTAGTCTCCGTCTGCGTAGCCATCTCGATGGCGCCGCTTCTTTCCCGGCTGGAAGACGTTCACATTGGCTGGCGTAAGTACGGTATTGCTACCGTCTGTAGGGGCGGGAGGAAGGGCGTTGACGTCCTTGAAGACATGCTTGGGGTCGAGGAATTTTGGATCGATGTGGAGCGGTGCAAGGAAGTTGGTGCATACAACGAAGATTTCTGCCGAAACATTTCTGAAGAAAAGAAGATTTTGGTTTAATTCGTTTACAACGCTGTAAAGGCGATTACCTTGAAGAAGGTGGCTTTGTAGCTTCGACCTTGCTGAAAAGCTGGCTAAACACCCAGAGCAAGCTGTTGTAGTCCTGGCTTCTGAAGACCTTGGTCACAAACGTCCCTCCCTTTGCCAGGAATTCGGTTGCCAACTTCAGACTGTGCAGCACAAGTTCGGATTGCTGATACGCGTCTTGAACCCAAGCGGTACCGACGTTCGGAGCACCATCGTGCAGTACGACGTCAGCTTGCCAGTCTTTCATGTGAGAACGAAGACCGGTGCGGCATTGCGAGGTGGTGATATCGGCGGGGAACGATATAACCCGAGGAATAGGTTTTATTGGCACAAGGTCGACGCCTAAGCCATGGTCCCATGTTAGCCCTTCATCTGCGGAGATTTTGCAAAACGCGAGCTTACCGATGATGAGACTCCCCGTCGGCATATACTTGCTGGCTACCTGGAGCCACCCACCAGGCGCAGCGCAGAGATCGATGCAGCAGCGTGCTGACTCGAGGAATGCATACTTCTTGTTCAGCTGGATGAGCTTGAAGGCAGAGCGCGCGCGATAACCTTGCTCTCTAGTTTGCAAATAGCGTGAAAAGACGGAGAGAACAAGTGCCAGAGAATCGACACATACTTTGCGAGCTTGTAGTATTTGTCGATGCGGCCCTTTCCTGTCTTTTTCTGCGTCTTCGCCATCCTGCGGCCTGGGTGTAATGCCCTCCTCAAAAATTCATCTTCAGGCGTTAATTTGGCTTCATTTGGTGCCGCTGACGTAATTCTATACTCAACACCGAACGTTGCTTTGTGTACTCCGACACTCATGATCGCTTGAATACTCTAGCCAGCCTCTGGCCAGCCTCTGAGCAACCCTACAGCTCAGAAATAGGAAATACCTTTTACGTCGTAGGCGTATAGCTAAGTACGGCCTGAGTTCAACGTTGTAATATAAGCAGGGGATATAGCTTGGAATTGAGGGGCAATAGTTATGATTAGCCTTGAGCGTCTCTAAAGGAAAGGTATTCGCCCTGCTATAACACGCACATGGTTTGAAGACGCTTATTTTAGCATCGGTATACATCTATCCCAAACCTATGATGTAGCTTCTATTCTTCGGAGATACAGCAAAGTACTTCACACAACGACTGCCGATCCGTGGAGCCGTTCATAGCCGACATTGGGAAAGAAGTATTGGGGCTCCCTCAAACATGCGAAGCGGAAGATGAATGGACGGTGCGTTGCTAGAGAAATATTTCAGCGGATCAAGGTTGTGGGGGAGCCGCAGGAAAATATTCTGGCCATCCACGCCGAATCATATCCTGTCATTCGAGTACCGCCCCAGCTCTACCTGCTATTCGAATTTAACCGGGGTCTCGGGCCTCCTCCACGTGGTTACGGTGGCCTATAGAAGCCCTCATGCCTTCTAAACTTGACCGCCATCAGCGTTGCCTCAATACCATGGTTTTTCGCTCCCGTGTAGAGTTGGAGCCTCTTTCGGATGTGACACGGCTGATTATAGGGAGCGCGTCTTAAATAATTATTGCGAGGGGTTAGATGTCGAGAACGAACATGAACACCCATGGCAAATCAGATTGCCTAACTATTGAGGGGTATGATGGCTTTACATATTTCTACACAGTTCCATCTCAGGAGAAATGGGGATTACCGTCGGGGGGGGGGGGGGGGGCAATGAGTCGGACGAGCTAGTTTGCTACTTGGTTGACGGGATTCCAGTTGGAGAGGGAGTGCGGAGAACGAGGATGAAAACGATGTGGATATCACGCCTGAGTTGTTTGGGCACTACTGCCCGGGGCTGCCCTGGCGCATGGGCTGGTTCTCAGGTGGTCCTACGCCAAGAATTTGCATGAGATTTCTGCTGTACGTTAGGGATGTATGGTCAGCATTAAATCTTTGGTCGCTGTCGAGCTATGGTATGGCTTGCGAATCTCCGCCCTGTCTTGATACACACAACTATTCCCCATAAACTCCCTTTTCATACCTTGGACCGATAAGAGGCGTGTTGTATGGGTTTGAGAATCTCAGCCTAATACTCCCGACACTTGTTAACCTAGTATGAACTCCCACATGAGAAAAAAGGGACACCCAGCCTGGCATGAGGGTGAACTTGCCGGAGGAGGGTTGCGGAAATAGAGTGTGCACCCAAGGCTGGCAACTCCGCCTCGCCGAGACGATCGGAGGATACTAGAATTGGGGCTCAATGAACGCCGAGTCAGGTGCCCCAGAGATTGAGGCCGTATTTTCTACAGCTCCGAAAGCGGCAGCGGGAAAGAAGATTCGAGGGTATGTCGAACGCACAAACGCCTATCACGGCCGCTTCGTCAGGCACAAATGAATTACACAAGAAAGGAGCCATGGACCGAGCTAGCGTGAAGGGTGCCAAGTACGCTTGAAGGTCATAGGACTAATTTCAAAAACATACCATCTTACCAGGGCGATGACCCTCTTGAGGCTGGTTCCAACAGAAGGGCGGAGGTTTGTGAAATAAGCTAGCGTTTCTGGGGTTCTAAAAGAGAGCCAGACGAAGATAATTACGGAATCGCAGAGACGGTCCACCCCAGGGAGGTCGTAGATTAAGGGGGGGTATTGCGGGTCGCAAGGTGCTCTGCAAGCCTCATCCCACTCATGAAATCAATATGTGGTGTGCGGGTCGCCTTTGCGCTGATATGTATAATCATGAGTGGTAGATGAGACGGAAGCTGCGGCTTGCATGACGTACGAGAGCATTGCTTGCTTGCTGACGCGGATACGGACGGAAGGAACCCCCTTAACGACCCCAAATTCGGCACCGACAGCGCGCTTATTAGTCTCACCGCCTATCTCAAACAAGAACTTCGTGATTGCGCACAGATGACCGCCTCAAGATTAGGCCTGGCGAGACTTCCGACTTTGAATAATCTGCGTCGGCGGTCGATCGGGGATTACTGACATCCACACCGGTAAGCTAATATAGGACGGGCCAATAACGGGTTTGACTAAAGAAAGGGGGGTCACTTATCGCAGAAGCTAGAAATTACATATTAGAGAGCATACCTTTGTAGAGCCTAGAGTTCCTAGGCTTGCCGTCTTGAGAGTGGTGAGGGGCCATATGCGCATTCTCGCTTGCCAGGAGCCATTGCTTTATTCAAGAAGCCAACCCGGTCTGGTACGAACTCAGATGCGGCATTAGCACGATGAGACGCAGCTCTGAGATGGCGACGACGAGAAAGATGAACCATGCCTTGATGGGGCCTGTAGGTCTACGAAGGGACCGATCAAGAGGGAGCAGCGGGTCAGACACGTGGGTCTCAGATTCCAGCACGTGCTACCGCATGCGAGATGTGAGACGCTGTTTCGCTGTGCGCCGTCACTGACCTACTATTGGATTTTGGCATACGCTCATTCGAAGGCGTCGGGTTTTCCGCCGGTCGCCCGCTCACCATAATCGCAAGGGACTCGATTGTGGACTGGTATCGCATTGGTAGATGAGTTCGATCAAATTCGATTGACGGTCCCTCTAACTGTCGGGCAAAGAGATCCAAAAAACACCCCACAAACAAGCACCCTCTATTAAATTTGAATTTAGTTGTGGCGCGTCTGATCAAGAAGAATATACGAACTCCTGTACCGAAAAACCTTGATACCAAAATAGTCGGCTTGCAGTTCCGTGAATAGATCCCACTCGCTCTCGCTGCCCCTGTATTGAAGCTGTGGAGACGCCAGGGGTATACGGCCACTCAAAAGGCCTGGGCGCCTGCCGCACTAAATATTAGCTCGAGGAAGTACACCGCAAGTAAGATATTAATAACGACCGAAATTCAATCAGCTCCGACGAACCATCGCACCTTTGACCTGCTTTCTGCTTTCATCAAAAGCACCCGAAAACCACGCTATTTGGAAAGGCGAGATGTAAGCGCACACCTGGCAGTTTTTCCTCTTATAAACACAATATCAAAGTGGCCCGCAGAATCGGTGCTATGCTTGAATGTCAGCTTGATTTTGTTCGGGCAACGCCCACATCGCTTGGTTCCGAATACTTGGGTATAGATGGCCGGAAAAAGGGCAGCAAGCCGAGTCCCGCAGCGGCGGTCGCGGCATCCGTAGCTGGAGTCGGAAGGCTATTAGACATGGTTGCCAGGTGGACTAATAATCAGTAGAAATACACTTTCAAATTTATTAGCGCAGCGGTTGCGAGTAGAAATGTCGCTGAAAGCCTGTGGTTTTATCAGCAAGTACGCGACGGCCGTCTGTCGGAGGCCGGGCCCGTATATTTCGGCGTTCAGTCGAATCTATTATGTTACGTAATCAATCATAAGTGGCATTTAAGCCTTGAGGAATTGACGGGGCGTTGGCAGCATTCTGAATTTTGCCTCCAATCCACCACCATGTCCACTCCTCCCAAGGCCGCGTTCGCCACGCTCTTCACCAAACCCGCCTACCTTCCCGGTATCCTCGTTCTCCACCACCGCCTCGTCGCCGTGGGCTCGCGCTACCCGCTGGTCGCGATGGTCGTGCCACAGGTCGGCGAGGAGCCCAGGCGTATCCTCCGGGAGAGGGGCATTATCGTCCGCGAGGTCGACAACTTGAAGCCTGAGGAAGGGGTTCATGTCCTCAGCGAAGCAGACAAGAGGTTTGAAGACACTTGGACAAAATTGAAGTGAGCAAGGTATCTTCTTGTAGACCGTGTCGAAGTCTAACGCCCACAACTTACTTTCTAGGGCATTTGAGCTCGCGGAGTACGAGGTATGCCATATCTGCCCCTAAACAATCAATGTTTCCAACTCTGTTATCTTTTCCACCTCAGCGCGTCGTACTTCTCGATTCGGACATGCTCGTCAGGCGTAATATGGATGAGCTAATGGAGCTCCAGCTTCCCGGTTCAGACTGGATCGCGGCTGCCCATGCGTGCACCTGCAACCCTCGTAAATTCCCGCACTACCCAAAAGACTGGTTAGTTATATTCAGCGGTTCAAGGGACTCCAGCTCACAGCGCGCGCACGTAGGGTCCCCGAAAATTGCGCCTATACTCCACTCACGCACCCAGCCGGGGCCACCACCCCCACGGCTGTCAGGGCCGACTCTCGACGCACGCACAAGCTCCTCAACTCTGGACTCGTCGTGCTGACGCCGTCCGTCTCTCTTATGCAAAGCATCGAAGACTACTTGAGGACTTCTCCCCTCGTCCCCACGTTCTCCTTCCCGGACCAAGACCTCCTTGCCGCATTCTTCGAAGGGAGATGGCAGTCGCTCCCGTATGTCTACAACGCGCTGAAGACCCTCCGCGTAATCCATGGTCCTCTCTGGAGGGACGAAGAAGTTCGCTGCTTGCACTACATCCTTCCCCAGAAGCCGTGGCACCACCGCCCCACTGTAGTCGAGCAGGGCACCGAGGAGGGGTCATACCAGGAGATGAACCAGTGGTGGTGGCAGGCGTATGACGAGGTGGAAAAGGAGATGGAAAAGGACGATGTCCAAGGGCTGGAATTCGTGCGAAAGCACTTGCAGGCCGCATAGAAGCTTATGTAGACCCGCGTTGTTGATACAGACAAGCAGGAAGCTTTGGAGTCGAAGAAATGAAAATTGAAATGCGGAGAACTTCATTATTTAGACTCAGAATGTTTGGTCCGGTTCCCACGACTTAAGAACGCGCCGAACACGGGCACCCGAGCTTCTCCACCGACGTCGAGAGTCGCGCTCGCAGCTGAACGGAGCCATGCCCTCGCACTCGCACTCGCACTCGCACTCTGGCCGCTCGCGGCTGCTGCCCTTCGTCTCGTTTGGGCTGTTTCCCGTCACCATCCTCGTCACCGTCGTCTATGCGATCATCTTCTTCGTGGCCATCGACAGCCATGAGTCTCCCGCACCATACCCGCCAGGCCTGGTGAAGCACGATTTGGATCTGAGCGCGGCGTGGAGAGACTTGAAAGTCGTAAGTCTGGCCGCTGTTTCTCTGCTGCTTTTTCTGAGATTCAATCGCAACCTACTCTTCGTCAAGATTGCCGAAAAACCGCATCCTTACAACTCTCACCACAACGACGTCATCCGCGACTACATCCTTTCTCGCGTCTCTGATATCGCCAACGCCTACCCCGGCAAAGTTCAAGTCATCAGCGATGTCCATAGCAATACCACCTACGTCGACACCTACTTTGTATACTACGAGGGCAACAACATCCTCGTATCCGTCCCCGGCTCAAAACCTGATCTCCCCGCCGTCCTCTTTTCGGCACATTTTGACTCCGTGTCCACTGCCCCAGGTGCGCTGTGTTTTCGTATATTGTCCTGAAGCAGCATCTGATAGCTTGAGCTGCGTGCAGGCGCTACCGACGCTGGGATGGGTCTTGTTAGTATGATCCATCTGGTTGAGTATTTTGCCAAAAACAAACACGAGAGAACCGCCATCTTCAACTTGAACAATGGCGAAGAGGATTGGCTCAATGGCGCTCATGCGTAAGTTCCCAATCCTCGCTCAGAGGATGGGTTATTAAACGCAACGCGTCTTAGATTCTTCGAGCACCCACTGTCGAAACAAGTCGAGACTTTCCTCAACCTTGAAGGCGCAGGATCGGGCGGGTATGAAACATCGCTTTTTAAGAATGGACTACTACTAATCCGTATTCTATCTATAGCCGACCCATCCTCTTCCGTACCTCAAATGCTCGCGTAGCACGCTCTTTCCGAGATGTTGACAATCCACACGGCACCTCTGCGTCCTCCGACGTGTTCAAGCGAGGGCTTATTCGATCTGATACTGACTACGAAGTATACACCCATCGTGGACTCAAGGGATTGGATGTTGCCTTCTATCGTGCACGCAGCAGATATCATACCAAGTACGACTCCGTACCATCCCTCAATGGTAGGGCAAGCTTGTGGGCTATGATGGACGCTGCCCGGGTGAGCGGTAACGGACTCTTGAACGACTTGAGCACGGCTGGCAATGAGGACCCTGCGGTTTATTTCGATAGTACGTCCTCTCGCCTTTATGAATTCATGGCCCTCATTATCTCTCTTCTGCAGTCCTCGGGAAGGCCATACTCATTTTCGAGCGCAAGACCTTCTTGATTATCAACATTGTACTCCTTATTCTGGGTCCCCTGATCGTTGGTGGCGTAGCATATTTGACCACCAAGAAGGAAAAATATGTCTGGACCGGGGCTGGATGGGGCAGAACCCCCGTGGCATATGTGACAGGAGGTGTGGTCGGCGGCTTGTTGGCCGCACTGTACACTTGGATCAATCCTTTTGTGAGTTTGCCCCGGCTTGCAGATCTGCGCATCGCAATCTTACTCGAATGTTATTACAGATCGTCTACTCTTCCTCCTACCCGGTCATCATCTCTTTCGTCGCAGCTATCTACGTAACCATCTACGTCGTCCTTCACACGCTATTCTACTTCCGCCCTGTGCCCTACCAGCGTGTTCAAGTGAACCTCGAGCACAGCATCATCTGGTGGATCGCCCTTGTCGTCGACACCAAACTTCTTCACCAGGACGACGTCACAGGCCTATATATCATCACTATCCTCTACTTCGGATCTATCCTTGCAGTAATTGTGTCGTATTTGGAGCTGCTGCAGACGCCGCACCCCGACAAACCAACGAATGGAGATGTTGAACATTCGGGCGATGAAGTTGTCGATGCGTCCGAGCGTACTCCTCTTATCGCATCGAGAGCACGTGCGGCAGACTGCATCGAAGAACACCCAGCGGCTTGGTACTGGATTCCCGAATTTATTCTTTCTGTCCCCTTCCCGGCCATGCTTCTGTCGCAATCAATCTTGATTACCCTCACGGCGCTATCGCAGACTCTATCTGACGGTAGCGATGCGGACCTTGGTGAGTGCCTTCCTCCCTTTTGCCTAGGAAGACTCTTGAAATGGTACTCGCTCCATAGTATACTATGCCACATGCTTCTTGGCATTCATGATTGTCATCCCGCTCGGACCGTACATTCAAAAGACTCATGTCCTTGTTCCGTTATTCCTCGCCTTCGTCTTCCTCGGCACTTTCATCTACAACCTCACTGCCTTCCCCTTCAGCAACGAGTCTCCCCTGAAGGTGTTCTTCCAGCAGAGCATCAATCTCGATACCGGCAGCAACCTCGTCTACTTGACGGGCGTTGATGGGTATCTCCAGTCGTACGATGACAATATCATCATCGAGCTCCCCTCGGCTCACGGTCAGACTCTGGACTGCGGTCACGACCCCAAAAAGAAGGAACTCACCCGTTGCTCGTGGGAGGGTCTGTTCCCAAGAGTTGTCCCTCAACATAACCTCGTTGACGCTACCGGTGACGTTGATTACTCCTCGTGGCTCAAAGTCGAAGCCACCCGACATGGTTCCAACATGGCCTCATTTACCATCCGCCCGCAAAATACCCGCAATTGTCGCATCTACTTCGACTCGCCCGTCGACTCCCTCTACGTCAAGGGCGGGAACCAGGAGGTGCAGGAGGGCTACCCCGTCCCTGAGGGCGGCGTCAAAGAGGCACGTCTGTGGAGCAGGACCTGGGATCGCGAGTTTGAGCTTACGGTTGGGTGGGTCAACGCCACTGACGCGTTCACTGGGCGCGTCGCGTGCGAGTGGGCCGAGCTCGATGGAGGCAAGATCCCCGCTTTGGACGAGGTGCTCGCGTTCTTGCCGAACTGGGCGGTTGTGACAAAGGCTTCGGATGGATTGGTTGAGGGGTGGAAGAGCTTTGAGATTTGAGTGGGCCGAGCGGACACTCGGTTGACTCGATTCAAGGACTTGGCGTGCTTGGACGTGTAAACGAACGCTTGTTTGCCAGTTTCTTTACTCTTGTATCAATTTAAGTACCCGTGATTACTCAGTCTGCTGCAAGATAGCATATGGTTGCGAAGTATGTAGCGTGCTCATGAACTCGAGAGAGACGCGCTCCCGGCAGCGCCAGCGACCTCGAGCGGGACGAGATACAAGCCGCATAATAAATTAATCATTGTAAAAAAAAATCAGAGCAAAGGGGACATATATTTTGACGCATGCCATACAGTGGTGTGTGCATAAATATATCGCAGTCCGACGTGGTTTTGTTTACTCATCCTCCTCTTCTTGGCTGAATGATTGTGTACGATGCATCAGTACTCGTGATCACGGTGAGCGTGAGCATGGATACGTACGCAATATTGAAGAACTTGAGCTCGTACGTGTCTTTAGAGGTAGCAATGACGCTATAGGAGCATGAAGTTAGGACAAAGAATCCCGTTCAGATGGGGCTTATGCATACCGAAGCCAATCGCGGAGCTGGTTTTTCTTCAAGAACTTCTTGGTCAAGTACTTGAGGTATCGTTTGGAGAGGGGAATGTTGGAGGTGACGATAACTTTGTTGTCTCCTGCATTAAAGAAAGAAAGAAAGATTAAAGGCTTTTCCCATGAAAGCGGTGCAAAATCGGCGTACCCTCCCTGCTGATCTTGACGTTGTCACCAAGTTGCCCAGCCTTGCCCTCGACCTTGATGCGGTCATGGAGGAATTTTTCGTAGGCGGCACCGTCAAACACGCCGTCATTGGCGGGCTTGGAGAAGTCGATCGTGAATTTGTGCTTCACGGGAGTCTTGGAGGCGGGAGCGGCGGCCTTGGGCTAGACAGAGGAAACCATGGAGAGATCGGGTTTTAGCCTACTGAGACGTATCCTCAGCAAAGCGGTAGACCGCGATCTTGGACGCACCATGTCGACGGCGGTGAGGGGGCGGCGAAGGGGGCGGGGATGCTGGTGGTCTTGAGGATGGTGCACAGTTATCACTGAAAGCCACTCGTCAACGACCGGAAATTCATGTGCTGTACAGTTTTTCCAAACCAACACAAGCGTGCCATCACAGTGCGCCACACATGCGCAAACTTTGAGACGAGTTTTCCGGACTCACCGCCGCCCCGACCGCGACGCATCCATGGCTCCCCAGACAAACGCAGCGGCAGCGGCCTCGACGGCGGAGGACGATTATTCCATCAAGCCAGAGCCGAAAACACCGAAGCTGGACACGTCTGAGTGGCCGCTTCTCCTTAAAAACTACGGCGACCTGCTCGTGCGGAGCTCGCACTTTACCCCCATTCCTTCTGGGTGTAGCCCTCTTAAGCGCGACATCTCGACTTACATCAAGTTTGTTCTCCCTGATGCCGCCTCTGCTGTCTCGAAAACATGTATAACCGCGTGACTTTAGGTCCGGTGTAATTAACCTCGACAAACCTTCCAATCCATCTTCGCATGAAGTTGTCGCTTGGCTGCGACGAATTTTACGCGTAGAGAAGACCGGTCACAGCGGGACACTCGACCCGAAAGTCACCGGATGTTTGATTGTCTGCATAGACCGCGCTACTCGTCTCGTCAAAAGCCAGCAGGGAGCAGGTCTGTCGTTGTTACCGCCGCTGCACTCATCGAGATCGGCTGACAGGTTTTCGTCGGCTGCCCTCTAGGTAAAGAATATGTCTGCGTTCTTCGCCTCCACGCCGCACTTGAATCCGAGAAGGCCCTTCCCCGCGCGCTAGAAACACTAACCGGTGCCTTGTTCCAGCGCCCTCCTCTCATTTCCGCTGTGAAGCGCCAGCTCCGCATACGGACAATTCATGAATCCAAGCTATTTGAATTCGACAACGACCGCAATCTCGCCGTGTTTTGGGTTAGCTGTGAAGCGGGGACGTACATCCGAACGCTGTGCGTTCATCTTGGCTTATTATTAGGCGTCGGTGGACACATGCAGGAACTTCGGCGAGTACGAAGTGGTGCTATGGGTGAAAACGATGACATCGTAACGATGCATGATGTCCTTGATGCCCAATGGCTGTATGATAACACCCGAGATGGTGAGACGCGGCCGTAGCTATTCTTCTTCCGCCGCCCTGACCCGACGCCTCGTCTCAGAGTCGTATTTGCGCCGAGTTATCCGCCCTCTGGAGTCGCTATTAGTTGGGTATAAACGTATCGTCGTGAAGGACAGCGCTGTCAACGCTGTCTGCTACGGCGCAAAGCTCATGATTCCCGGTCTTCTCCGCTACGGTGGGCTCTAGCCGCTGGCTCCCTGCGTTCTACATAGGAAGGCTAACAATTCGCTGTTTCTCCAGCTGCCGATATCGAGGTTCACGAAGAAGTGGTGCTGATGACAACCAAAGGCGAAGCTATCGCTCTTGCTATCGCACAGATGTCTACTGTGGACCTCTCAACATGCGACCACGGCGTCGTTGCCAAAGTCAAGCGCTGCATCATGGAGCGCGACACTTATCCGCGCCGATGGGGCTTGGGTCCCAAAGCCGTCGAAAAGAAGAAGATGGTTAAGACTGGCAAGCTTGACAAGCACGGGCGCAACATCGATGGTATTACGCCTGAGACATGGAAGAAAGATTACATTGACTATTCAGCACAGGGTGGAGATTCAGCCACTATCCCAGTAAGCCCCTGGACTTCTGTTTTAATGGTTTCCCGACTGTTGCTTAATGGCCATTTGCTCCAATAGACGCAGCCTCCTGCCAAATCGGAACCGGAGGCAGTTGTTGTGGCTGTCTCTGACGAGATGGAGGTCGAAGTGCCAAAAGAAAAGGGGAAGGAGAAGGAGAAGAAGCGAAAGCGAAAGTCGGAGGCTGTCGACGTCGAGATGGCAGACCTGACTATGAACGATGAGGCGGTGGACGAGGCGGAGAAGAAGCGGAGGAAAAAGGAAAAGAAGGCTGCGAAGGCGGCGGCGGCAGCAGCGACCGCGGCTGAAGGGGATGTTGTGAACTCGGACGCAAGTCCCAAGAAGAAGAAGAAAAAAGAGAAAAAGGCAGCAGCTGAAGAGTAACGGGCTCCTCCTGTATTTTCATTAATTTTTATAGCCATGTTGTTCTGCAATAGCAATATCACGAAATGGAGATAGTCGTGGAAGCAACGAACGAATAACCTTGGCATACGAGCACCTCAGATACAGACGTAATGCACACATGTCAGTTAGTAGCCAGCGACTGGTTCACGGGAGGTAGGCATATAAAAGCTACCATGCGTGTGATATCTGCGAGCATGGTGCGTGGAGGATTGATGGCTAACAGCGCAAATAAATATTACAGTTTGTCTATTATTGAACGGAGCGCGGTATTACGCGACGTCGACATCAACCTTGGGCCTTACCGCCTGCAACCAGGATTGTAGGGGTCGCAACCTGCCTCGCCTCCGCGTCCTCTGCCTTGACGTGCCCAAGTATCTCCAATGCTAGATTATTCCAAGTCTCCTGAGATTCGCTTAAACGTTTTCCTTTCATCTGCGTCGCTATGATCTGCTCTAGGTGACCGCGTAGGTGCTTGAGCGCGATGTTATCCTTGGGCGACACGCAGAATTTAATCTTGCGATCGATTATCGCGGTGTCGGATATTAACTATGGCGCAAAGAGGTGAGCAGGGCTTGAGAGAATAGAGACGGAAAGACGCACCTTGAATTCAGCATCTCCGCACAAAAGCAAAAGGGCCAAATCATCAACTGGGGTGGTCTCCCATGCGTACAATTTCTTCGAGTGCCTGATAAAGAAGTGCTTTGTCAGTTTTGAGCTTCTGAGAGGATGAAATAGACCGTACATTAGCGTAAAGTAACACATGTAATTCACGCCAAAGTCCTTTGGAGGCCGTCTGTGATTTATCGACGAAGGGTGAAACGCAGCGGCAGCATTGTTCATCGTCTGTATTCCATTCCTGAGCGAGAGTACCCTGGGGTAAAGCCCTGCTGCAAGTGCCGCGTTGAGCATTACATTATCTGATGGGCTCTGGTCCAGCTCCGATGGGAGGTAGATAAAGCGAGTTCGATTGCCTCTGCTGTATCGGGCTCTAAGTATACGGTCAGTATTGAATTGTGGGAGAGAAAACCCCAGAGATGCTCACTTGCTCAGTTCTCTCGTAAAAGCTCTGTCGACTCGAACAAATCCAGCATCGATGAGATAGCTGTAAATCCGAGCTAAGCGGCTAATATAATTAGCACAGATGAACCAACTTACCCCAGGAACTGTTGGCGTTGGTCTTCTATCTGCTGCAAGCTTTGATGGCTGAGATAGCTCTCGCGACAAAATTTGCGGACAGCGCTGGAGCCGGAATTTGTAGAGACTCTGCGCCATGTCGCAAATGCATTGTGGATTGTCAGGAAGTCAGAGTTTTCTACGGGTTCAAGCTGAGTGAAAGAATCAAGTGAGAGCTACGCGTAGACGCCTACCGACGGCAAAACTATTCTTGGCAGCGTCCGCCTGGGCTTCAAATCCAAAGGGCGTTATGAATGGCGACTTGAGATTGAGAGTGGCCGCAATGGTGAGTGCTGGGTCAAGGCACCGGAATAGGGCTGCCATAAGGAGGAATTTTCCGAGATGGACGTCCGTAGGGAGCTTGCTTAAGAGTCGGCCCATGGGCGTAATTTCCTCAGATGCAGTTAGGGCTCGAACCTAAAGCATGAAAAAGCTCCAAATGACTCTTTTTCAGCGGAGGGTCGTCAATCAAACTTACCTCAACTAGAGATGCTATAGCTCGCTGGACATTCAAAGACGACGGAGGATCAAGGGCGCGGGATAAAACATCCTCGATGGAGTTGCCAATTTTGACCTTGAGAATCTTGATCCTCAGCGCCAAGTCTGCAAGGCCCGACCGAAGCATCTCTGGCAGTGGGTGATCGGCCATCTAAAATACCGTTAGAGCTGGGTTACGGATCGCGCGGGTGAACCATGGAAGACATACTACAATATCATGACGTGCTTTCGTGAACAGATGGAAGCATAGGCCAGATTGAACACGTCCTGCACGACCGCGCCGTTGCGCAGCGTTGCTTTTGGCGATGAAAGTCTCCAGGAGTCTGCTGACTTGACGCTTCTCGTCGAACCTGATGGTAATTTCTTAGCGAAAAGCCTGAAAATGGATAGCGCGTGCGTGTTCATACCGCATTTCTCTGTGTTTACCGGAATCGATTACAGCGGTGATATCTGGGATGGTGATACCAGTTTCGGCGATATTGGTTGCTACGCTCAGCGAAAGACAGAATGATCAAGCCATCTTGCTGACCCATAGTACATAAAGTCTTACCTATAACAATTTTCCGCACGCCCGGCGGTGGAATGTCAAACACGGCACTTTGTCCTTCCGAGCTTATCGTCGAGTGTAACGGGTATACTCTAAATTCGTTCTCGTCGCCAAAGCGGTCATGCCCGGAGAGAATCTCATGAAGACGGCGAATTTCATTGAGTCCAGGCAGAAAAATAAGAACCGCGGCGGAATAGGACGCGTAAGCTTTATCTTCAAAGCACATCTTTTCAAGAATACGAGTGATGAGCTCGTAGGGTATCAAGCGTTCGTCGAACATATCGACAGTCTGGATGGTCGATGGGGAATAGCGCTTTTCGAGTTTGGTAGGCGCGTCGATGCCGGCAGTGAGCTCATCGTCGTCTTCATTTGGAACCGTGTCTTCATTCCAGTCAAGACGACGAAATTTGTCATTACCTTTTCGGAAAGGCAGGTTAGTTGCATTAACGAGGTGTAAGAATAAGGAAACGTACGTCGTCGGGCGTACTGTGAATTTTCTTTGATAGTCCACTGGGTAAACTCAACGGCATCTTCTAGGTAACGAATATCAACAGGGAATGTGCGACCAGGAACTTGGATAATGGGGCAATCGCCAAAAAATGCGGATATTTTTTCCGCATCAACTGTTGCAGACATTAACACAACTCTAGAGAATGGTTAGATTTAGTCTTGAAGAGCAAAAAAAATGAAACTAACCTGAGATCCGGCCTTTCCGCTAGCAAGGATTTCAGTATGAGAAGCAAGAAATCAGACTCGATCGACCGTTCATGAACCTAAAGATAAGGTGAGTATATTTTCGAAGATACCTATTGACAGCTAGCTGTCTCACCTCATCAACAATAACATGCTAAATGATACCCAGTGTGAGGCATAGAAACATTCCGAAATGCATGCAGCAAACATTCTTACCGTGACCTCGTCGAACGCGGTACCCTTTCCATTAGCGCCACTACCGCTTTCCAGCATTCGAAGGGCAATGCCATTGGTTACGAATGCTAGCTTTGTGTTCCTGGAAATATTGCTCTCGAGCCGAATAGAATAACCAACGATCGAATGATTCGTGCCAACACTTCCTGGCGGATCACCAAGTTCCTTGGATACGCGCTGCGCAAGAGAAATCGCCGAGATCCTGCGCGGCTCTGTGCAATATATCTTGCAGTGCTTGCCTTGTGCGAGTTGATCTTCGAGAATCATGGACGGCACTTGGGTGCTCTTGCCGCTAATAAGGATGGCATGCTTTGAGCGCGGCCCTTGCTGAACTGATAATAGATACTCACCATCCAGTTTCGCCACTAAGCACCATAACTTGGGATGTTTCGAGCGCAGCAGTGATCTGTCCCCGGTAGGCGGCAATGGGGAGCCTGTTACGTTGCTCCTGCAAAGACGTTGATGCTCAGTCACATTGGGTGAAACGAGACGCGAAAGACCGGACGAACAAGCATTTCCCTATACAGCGGCCTATGTTGGCGCGCAGCAAACTCTGCTTGAACTTGCTCAGAAGCGGCATCCCCACCACCTACGCTGTTCTGCGCAGCTTTGAGGTCGATGGAAGGCGAGGGCGTGGATTTGGATTTTGTGGAGGCCTTTGATGAGGACGCAAACGAATCAGCGCGTTTTGCGCATTTGAAAGAGTATGGCTGGACAAGCTCACTTTGGTCACCTTGCCCAATCTAGGCTCAACGATGTCCCGCAATCGAGCCCAGGACTGTCTATTCATCGCGTCTTCTGCCTCTTTTCGCTTGACCTCGAGCTCATCCCAAAGATCTCTGAAGACTGGGGGGAGTAGCCGAAAGTACGTTGGTGTCCCCGTCGTACTAGCAAGGGAGAATCCAGGCGTGATAGTGAACGACAGAGCGTGTAGCGCCACGGTAGCAACAAACTGCTCTGCCTGCGCCGCGTTGTGACACCCGTCATTTTCCATAGACCACTCATCGACTCTGTTCCCCTCCCATCTAATCGTGACAGCAGCACGCGCAGCACGGCTAGCACCTCCGACGTTGCGGTAAATAATCGCGGCGTACTTGTCTGTCTTCTTGACTAGCTCCGAAAGCTGCAGTTTGGGGGTACGTCCGGCCCAGTGCTTCGGGAGTGCCATATCGTGGATGGTGATCAGAGTTCCAGTGTTGCTCGCCTCTGTCGCGGGCATCTCGTCCAACATCGTTCCGAAAAATCCACCCTCAGACCCATCCTCGACATCGTCCAATACATCCGCGACAGGTTTCTCTCGCAGCTGGAGTGGAGGAGGGGCGGATTTTTTGACTGCCGGCGTCGGTGGAGAATGGGATGATGAGTCTGGAGGACTACGCAAGCGGGCTTCCAAGAGCGACTTCTCAATCCGAGGTCTTTCGGCTTGAAATAAAGCGTCCGCTTCTTTCTGGCTGAAGAGGTACTCCTTCCGTACTTCATTCAGCTGAGCCTCCAGTCGCCGAAGTTGCTCATTCTGTTCAGCCGTCATACCTCTCTTGGAGTTTTTTCCGTACGTGAGTTCCAACATCTTTGATTTGATATGGACAAACCGCGTGCTGGGATCAAGGTCTGGCGAGCTTGTCCCTGAACTTGCATCTCCTTGGGGTGAAACAGCTCCGGAGGGGGCCCCGGATGTAGACGGAGACTGTGTGACGAGCGGAGATGCTCTAGCTGCATTCTTTTCCGAGTCCGAGTGGTCAGGGGTTGAAGCGTCATCATAGCGCATGCTGAGATGTGAGTGATTTGACGGGAAAGAAGGAGTCATGGGAGTCGCCTGAGACCTAGTGCCACGAACATCGGTCATTTCTGTATCCTGTGTGAGCAATAGCAAGCTAGATAGACTAGTAAAGTATTCACCCTTCTCGACTGACAATTCTTCTTCTCCGCAGTGGAGGTAGAGCTGAGCAAGAAGTTTTCTTAAGCGTAAGCAACCACATCCTCCCGACCCGTTAACAAGCTCGAAGTAAACGCACCCAGCTCAATGCTTCATCGAGCTCGAAGTTTGATAGTGACCGAAAACATTCATGTAATCGCTCTTCAGAGAAGCCGAGCCGCCGAAGAACACCGAATGTCAAACCAATCCGGGCCAGTACCTTATCCTCAGGCTCGTTCAACGGGGGCAGCTCTGTGGCGAGGAACCAGTAAACAGATTTCTTAGTGATACGACGTGCATGTACCGGAAGAGTGCGAACCTTCTTCGTTCGATTGCTCTTCATTAATCGCCAGCTGGAGGACACAGTCACGCATCACAGGATCAAGGCGAAAGGTCGCAAAGGATTTGGAGTATCGCCTGTCCGTCTCAATCGACTATTGTATATATCCAGGGTGAGCAACTAGGAGAACTAACACTGCTAGCCACCCAAAGGGAGTGTAACGCACCTTTAGCGTCCGATTGATTTCCCGCTCGGTTTTATCCTGTAACTTATCGACAATATTCTGCAGCATCTGTTCCTCAACCTTGACAGGATCAAATTCATTCTCTGCAGCTGTGATCACAGGTCCAGATGCAGACGCAGACATTGCGTCGCTCAATGTTAAAGCCGCCACCCGAGCAGGGCCTCCAGCTGGCCCTCCCGGTCCAGATGTGCCAGTCGCGTCGCTCTCCAGCTCTGGCTCTTCTGCCACAGGCGCAACCTTCTTCGGCTGAGACGTGGTCGCGAAACCACGGGCAACAGGTTTGAGCGACAATTTCTTTTTCTTGGCCATCGTAGCGAAGGTTGGTAGCTGTGGTCTGTGATGTATTTGACTTTGCTCTAGATCAAGCTCCTGTATCGTTTGCCTTCAGCGCCTGAAGAAAACCTCGTGCTTTGAATCCCTCGGTCTTCTTGGACTGGCGCGCAATTCGCTTGGATGTCCCAAGAGTTGGTAGCGAGGTCACCAACGACTGCAGTAACGGCAGCGATGAAAACGGCTTCAGTAAGAATGCGCCCTTCAAAGATATAGGATATGGATGGGTGGGAGCAGTCGAAATACTGGTGCGACGTGTATCGAGTATGAGCATGTAGACGGTTGGAGGGAGAAAGAAGGGTTTTCATTGCGCGCTTCTCGTTCCCACTCATCTACCGCGATTTGGATTACCATATCGGGTACTAGGAAGGCAGCCTACTTATAAGTAGTATACTATCATGATCAGCGTCCAACTGCTGGTAACGTAGCATCAGTGTGTAACGTGGCACCAGTGCTTGATATCAGCACCAGTTATAGCACGCGCTATTCTACATGCTGGTATAGAAGCGGCACCATCTGGAGGTGTGAAAACACCTTGATTGCACGCTGGAAGTTCCGAATGCAAACAGCCCGCACCCCTACAGACAAGCCAGACTAGACACGCAGACGCTGAGTTTACTAGTACTGGGGCGACGCTCAGGTAGATATGGACTTATAAGGAACCGTGGAGGTGTTTGAGGGATAGCAAATGAGTCCAAGTACTAGTCATGACTTACCACGAACCGTCTCAGATTATCCGGGACTCCGTGTGTGAAACCACAAGTGATACTTGCGTGTTTCTTGCTTCCGTATATTTTCCTTTCATACAGAAAGCATTCCTGTGTAAATGGGCCGAGAGTATTTGTGCAGGGCGGAGAGGGTCGAAGAGTAGTGGGCTGCAATCGAGCTGGACACGAATGCTTTGCGGCCAAGTGGTGCGGCCCACAACACCGCATGAAATGCAATGTTCTGAGCACCTAGTCAAAAAGTGAACACGCATAGTTGTGAGCAGCTGTGCGATCAGCGAACGGTACGTACTCTCAGTTCCGGTCAAATATAGGTTTACAACATGCCTTCTGAACCGCATTGCGAGCCAAAAGAACCTAGGAAATTGAACTGAAAGAGCCTGATAAGTAGGCCGAAGGCAAAAGATCCTGATAAAGGTCGAAGGCAAAAGATCCTAAAATAGGTCGAAGATAAAAGATCCCAAATATGGGTCGAAGGCAAAAACATCCTATTGCAGGTCTCCTACTGTAAATACTATCGAGTATATACACGTGCATAGGCATGATCCATACGGAAACTAACAATACCGCACAGGATCTGCCCATAAACCCGTACTAAAACACTCTTCCTCTTCCAATTAGGCCAAAATCCTCGATCCGTGATCCACCCGATCTGTGCTCCTATAAAGCGATCGGCATGCATGCACATGTTCATCCCACCAGCTCAGACGCAATGGCCCGAGCATCCTTTTTTTTTTTCCTTTTCGCGCATATAAGCGTGTCAACATTACTTGTGCGGCAAATCATTTTTGATGTCTTCCGCACCAAGCTCGGCTGTGTTTGAACCAAGGTCCAAGTCTATATTTCGAATACCCGCTCCCCCCCAGCAGCGACTACGAATATGCGCAAAACAAAAGAGAGAGAAAAGTATAAAAGCAAGCCAACGAAAAGATCAAATCCCGACAGACGCATCACCCTCCAACTCAGTCAACTCAGAGCATGAAGCTCAGCGGGTTTTCCAGATAGTTCTTGAACGCGCCGACCCACTGGGCGCCGACGGCGCCGTCGACGACTCTGTGGTCCACGCTCAGCGTCGCCTTCATGATCTGCTTCGTCTCGAACCCCTTCTCGTTGTCCGCGGGCACCAGGGTCGGGTTCACGCCGCCCAGGGCGAGGATGCCGGCTTGTGGCGTGTTGATGATGGCGGTGAAGTGGGAGATGCCGTACATGCCCAGGTTCGAGATTGTGAACGAGCCACCCTGAGCAAGGCGAGGATACAAATTTAGCGCGGGAAAGGTGGCCGTGTGGAGGTGTGTGGTACGAACCTGGTACTCTTGCGGCGCAAGCTTGCCATCGCGGGCCTTCTTTGCGAGTGCCTTGACCTCGGAAGAGATGCCCGCGAGACCTTTTCCGCCAACATTCCGGACGATGGGCGTGATAAGCCCGTTGGGCGTGGCAACAGCGACCGAAATGTCAGCGTTCTTGTATCTGTTCGCGAAGAAATAACGTTAAGGAGATAATCCATGGTATATAAATAGAATAAGTGAACGCACTGCCTGATGGCGTCGCCTAGCCACCCAGCGTTGACGTCTGGAACGTCCCGGAGAGCACAGGCCGAGGCCTTGATGATGAAGTCGTTCACGCTCAGCTTCACCTTGTCGCCGCCATCCTTCTCCGACAACGACTTGTTGAAGACCTCACGCAGCTTCAACACTCGGCTCATGTCGATATCGACGGTGAGGTAGTAGTGCGGGGCCTCCTGCTTGGACGAGGTAAGACGCGAAGCGATGGTCTTGCGCATATTCGAGAGGGGGATGTCAGTGTACTCGGCTTCGGCGGCGGCAGGTACGCCGGCCGAGGTGGAGGTGGCAGCAGCGGCAGAGGGCTTGTACGACTCCACGTCTGTGCGAATGATACGTCCCTCGGGGCCGGTACCCTTAATCTGGGCCAAAGGAATACCCCGTTCCAGAGCAATTTTCTTGGCGATGGGAGACGCGAAAATCCGGGAGCCTTTGGCAAGCTCCTCCTTGGGCGCGGACTTGGACGACTGCTCGGATTTTGACTCCTCCTTGGGCTTGGGGGCGTCCTCCTTTGGCTTTGATTCCTCCTTTGGTGGGCTGGAAGACTCTTCCTTGGGAGGGGGTGCGGAAGCGGCTTCGGCTGCCATGTCCGCTGCACCGGCCAGGTCGTCGCCCTCCTCACCGACGATAGCAATAGGCGAGCCTACTGCAACATTCTTGGCACCGTCGTTGACCTAAAAATAACCAATGCGCGTTGATAACGAGCGACATGAGCGCGATGGCAGAAAGAAGAGCTCACAATGATCTTGGCGAGGATACCGTCGTCCTGAGCCTCGACGTCCATGGTAGCCTTGTCGGTTTCCTATGCGCGAACGAGCGAACGGGACTGGGGTAAGGAAAACGATGTGACGTCGCGTTGGGGAGAGAGGGAGCGTACAATTTCCAGCAGGACGTCGCCGGCGGTGAACGACTCGCCCTCCTTTTTCTTCCATGTTGCGATACCGCCCTCAGTCATTGTTGGGCTCATGGCGGGCATGGAGAATTTTGAGAGAGCGTGTCTGCGCGCGGAGACGTGCATATCTGAGAATTCGCGGGCGAGCGGTGTCAGCACAAGCCGAAAATTAAAAATGCGGGCTACGCACGACGCTGGAAGACGCGGGTGAGGGAGGAGGCCATGGCGCGGAGGAGGGGGAGGGGGACGAGGACGGTGGTAAGATGGAGAGTGAAGGTGAGCGAGAGTTTTGGGGGTGAGAACCTGTTTTCACGCCGGGCAAGGACACGCTGTAACAGACCACAACAACGCTATCCTGAGCCCAGTAGTACCTACTATCATCGCTGCCGCAGCTCAGCATTTTTCTTACTGCGCGCAAGTCTTTCTCTTTCACAGCGAGAGCTTGCTGCAGAGTAGTATATTGTACTTGCAATTGGAGATACACCGAGGGAAAATGTCGGACATCCTCATCCCTGGCCAGCCTATCCCCAACCCGCTTGGACCGACGCTCCGGCTGGGACCGGGCACGTACGCGCGGGGCAGCCACATACGCGCCAGTCTGGTCGGAATTGCTCAGAATGCGCACGGGGCAAGTCCTTGCCAGCTTTCTCGAGCTCTCGTCGCGTGACTATTTGTAAAAAGTAGACACTCTCGCTGCCGCACACTCGGCCGCACCCGCCCAATATGACTTCCGTCGTTCTCGGTACGATCACGCGTCTCTCGCCCACGCAGGCCACTCTCTCGATATCCGTCGTGGACGGGATACCGCACCCCGTGGGCGAAGAGTTTACGGGCGTCATCCGGTCTCAGGATGTGCGCGCGGTGGACAAGGACAAGGTGAAGATCGGGGACTGTTTCAGAGGAGGCGATGTGGTCAAGGGCGTTGTGGTAAGGCAGCCCCTTTTCTCGGGCGCGGCGAAATCGATATTTACATGGCCCGAGCGCAGATATCGCTAGGGGATGCGAGGAGCTACTACATTACGACAGCGCGCAACGACCTGGGGGTGATTGCAGCGACGAGCGAAGCAGGTGCGTGTGCTACGTGGCGACCTCCCACCTCGTGTTTCTGACGGCCCCTTTATGCGCAATAAAAGGTGCGACGATGGAGCCGGTGTCGTGGCTGGAGATGCGATGCCCAAAGACAGGACGGATAGAGAAACGCAAGTGTGCGAAGCCAGAGGGACTGTAGCCCGATTTCTGTACCACAGCCCGCTGTATTTTATACGAATGTGTGTCCGCCGTCGACGGCCGCGTCGCCGGCGCGGATGCGAGGCGAATTGTGCGAGAAAGCGCTGTGATGGTGGTTGAGATGGGAGTGGACGAGGATTTGCCATAAAAGGGCTGCGATAGAAAAAAAGACTGGGAGTCCACAGCAAGACACGACTCAGCGCCGGTCAGCTCAGACACCCCCCTCTTCTCACACTCACCTCCCCTCCCCCTCCCCGTCACCGTCCTCGCCGCCGCCGACACACCCCCGGCGCGTCCCCGCCGCCGTGACACCCCGCGTCATATCACCACCGCGCACTGGACCCGCACGACTCAACACCTCCTGCTAAGTGCTCGTCGTCACCGCCAATGTCAAAATCGCTCAGCCGCATCCTCAATGACGAGGCCTCTGCCGCCGCCGCCCCGCCCGTCGGCCTCCCCCAGTCCACCCCCTTCGCCATAGACCCCGCGCTCATGGAGCTCTCGGCCCCCGCGCCGGTCCCTCCCGTGCCTCTCCAACCACCACCACCACCACCACCACCACCGCACACCGGCCCAGCGTCGCCTCACTCGCTCCCCCCGCATCAGTACTTTTACCACCACCCGCCACCCACCCAGCAGCACCCCGGCTACCAGTTCCCCTCGCATGAGCAATACTGGGACCAGTACTCTGGCCAGTGGGTCGACCCTTATCATCACCAGCCGCACCTCCCCCAGCACCCGTATCCCCACGAGCTGCCCATTCATCTCAGACCTGAATACAGAGCACCACCTCAGAACGTGCCTATACCTGTCCTTCGCCCGGAAGACCAGATACTCGATGGGAGAAAGAGACGCAAGGTCGCCGGGGACGGCGAGGATTTCGAGCGACGTGTACGTTTATTTATTCCGTTGCATCACTACACTCTCTTACACGTCGATTCTCTGTACAGGGATCGATGAGACACCCTCCTAGCAAAATTCGTCGGCCCTCCGCGCCAGCTGCCCAGTCTCCCGCGCCTCGCCCATCTACACCCCCTCCTGCCCTTCCCGACCCCGAAGAGCAGCGCCGAATCGAAGAGGAGGCCCGCCTGGCCTCATCCGATTTAGAAGACTGCGAGGAGGTGTGGATGGGCGAGCTGGGCCGCTACATGCTCGAAACCAGAGTGCGCGCGAAAGAAATCGAGGCGTGGTTCGAGCGAAAGTGCGCAGTGAGTTTTCTTATTTTCTTCGCCACCGCTATCCGCGCCAACTCAAGCACGCGTGTCTCCGAATCTCCGATAGGAACGCAGCACCGAGGTCGCTCAATTTGCCGCCCATCGGTATCACGGTCGGCTCGCCAAAGCAAAAGCCCTAGAGCAAAGCCGGGAGGCAGAGAATGCGCTCTTGTTGTCTTCCTATGACATGCGGGAGCTCGAACCGATATCACCTCCTCCGATCCCCATGGACGACGAGAGCTTCGGGTACGATAACCACACCAACGACGACGGTGCTTCGTGGCAGCAGCCGCCATACGAAGATTCGGATGCTGCCGCGCGCGAGTTGGAGGAATCCCTCCTGGAAGAGCCATCCAAGAAACCTCAAAAGAGGTCCGCGAAAGACAAGGACAAGAAGCCCGCGCCGGCCACACGGCGAAAAAGGGCGCGCACGAACACCAAGGCGGCGGAGGAGAGCGTGACGGAGATCGAGGAGCCGGCTGCGAGCCCCGCCAAGAAGAAGCCTGCGGCGAAGAGGAGAAAGGTTGAGCCGCAGGAGGACCAGATGGACGCGGCGGAGGAGCTCGAGCGGTCGGTGGAGCAGGCGCCTGAGCCACCCCAGCCTACGCCTCCGCCTGTCAAGCCCAAGCGGACGAGGAATAGGTCCAAGAAGCAGCCTCCAGCGGCCTCTGCTGCCGAAGAGGTTGAAGCAGAGGGTGCGGGCGGGCAGGCGTCCGCCTCGACGGCGCCTGATGCTGCCGCCGCTGCGAACAACGCGTCGTCCCTCGCTGCGTCGGCGGAGCTCGAGGCGCTCGCAGAGGAGAAGCCACCAGATCCCGTTTTGAAGACCAAGAAGAAGGCGGGTCCGAGGAAGAGAAAGGGCGCTGCCAACGCTATTGCTGCAACTGCAGCAGGCGCAGCGGACTCGGGCGCCTCTACGCCCAAGCCGGGCGAAGGAGAGACTTCTTCCGGCGCGGCGACTAGTATGACCTCGGCGGCACTGATGATGCTGGTGGATGCCGCCGCCACGCCTTCGTTGCCTGTCATCGCTAATCTCATGCATCCCACTTCGCCTCGCTCTGTTGGGCACTCAGCTCCAGGCTCTCCGTCGTGGACGGGGTTTTTGCCCCTCGACGAGCCCATTCCCGAGCAGAAGCGGCCCAAGAAGATGGACCCCAACTCGCTCGCGAGGCGTGCCATAGCGCTCGAAGAGGCTCAGCGCAAGGTCTGGCTGAACATCGCCAAGAAGGATATCCCGAGGGTCAGTTCTCGTCTCACATTCATTCTCTCCGGGAGCGGCTTGCTAATACTTTGTTGGGTATGTCTCGTGTGCTTCGCTTTGCTAGGTCTACAAATACACATCGGCGGGGTACCAAGCCAAGATGGCGCACCACCGGAAGCTCTCCACGCTCATCCTCCTGCAGTCGAAGAAGGTCGCGACGCGGACGAACAAGTCAGGCAAGGACGTGCAGGTGAAGGCGAAGCGGCTGATGCGCGAGATGCTCGTCTTTTGGAGGAAGAACGACAAGGAGGAGCGGGATATCCGGAAGAAAGCGGAGAAGGAGGCCATGGACAAGGCGAAGCACGAGGAGGAGAAGAGGGAGGCCCAGCGGCAAGCGCGGAAGCTCGAGTTTTTGATCACTCAGACGGAGTTGTATAGTCATTTCGTTGGGAATAAGCTCAAGAGTAAGTCTTTGCCTATTGTTTATCTACTTTCAAGTCTTCTAGTTTGCTTATGGATATCGGTGCATTTTACAGCCTCGGAGCATGAGGAAACGGCAGAGACGGCGGGAGCACCGAAACCACCTCCGCCTGCCGCTGCGGTTGGAGACGAAAATGAAGAGGAGATGGGAAGCGCCGAGCTCGACGACTTGGACTTCAATGATGGTACGTACCTGGTTGATTTGAGGCTGTTCCGCGCATATCATCTCATGACTCGGCTCCTGGATATTGCAGAGGACAACACCAACCTTCATCGGCACGCGCGTCGGAATGCCAAGGAAGCCATCGAACTTGCTCGGCAGCGCGCACAAGCGTTTGATGTTGCTGCCGCCGAAGACCGTAAGAAGAACGAAGCGATCGCGCGCGCCAAAGACGGTGATGATAGCGAGGAGGCTGGTTCTAGTGCTCCCCTCGTCGATTGTAAGCCCCCTTTGGCCCCGTCTTACCGTTTCTGAGTTAACAATAAGCGCTGGTCGATGTTTAGTGGACTCGGAGGAGCTCAACTTCCAGAATCCGACGTCGATGGGCGAGCCGATGGTTGTCAGTCAGCCCAAGATGCTCATGGCGCAGTTAAAGGAATATCAACTCAAGGGCTTGAACTGGCTCGCGACGCTGTACGAGCAGGGTATCAATGGCATCTTGGCTGATGAGATGGGCCTCGGCAAGGTTGGTCAATTACCAATTCATCTAGCTGGTCCTTCAGTCTAACCTTGTCACTTTACTCGTAGACTGTCCAGTCGATTTCCTTGCTCGCATATCTGGCGGAGACGCACGACATCTGGGGCCCGTTCCTCGTCATTGCTCCCGCGTCGACCTTGCACAATTGGCAACAGGAGATCACGCGCTTCGTCCCAGCCCTCAAGGCCCTCCCGTACTGGGGCAACGTCAAGGACCGAGCCACACTGCGGAAGTTTTGGAACAAAAAGCAGATAAGCTATAATCAGGACGCGCCGTTCCATGTATTGATTACGAGCTATCAGTTGGTACGTTACGCCGCGCTTTATATTTTCGGTACCTTGAACCTTATCTTTTCTACTGGGTTTCTTAGGTTGTGCAAGACGAGAAGTATTTCCAGCGCGTCAAATGGCAGTACATGGTCCTTGATGAGGCCCAAGCTATCAAGAGCTCGACTAGTGCCCGCTGGAAGACCCTCCTTGGATTCAACTGCCGAAACAGACTCCTCCTCACGGGTACACCTATCCAGAACTCGATGCAAGGTAAGCACAATCCCAAAATCCCAACAACGTGTGGTTCTTAAGGCAAACCTATTTCTCAGAACTCTGGGCGCTGCTCCACTTCATCATGCCAAGTCTTTTCGATTCACATGATGAATTCAGCGAATGGTTCTCCAAGGATATTGAAAACCACGCTGAGAATAAGGGCAGCAATCTAAACGAGCATCAGCTTCGTAGGTTGCATATGATCCTCAAGCCTTTCATGCTCAGGAGAGTCAAGAAGCATGTGCAAAATGAGCTGGGCGACAAGGTAATTCTTCAAATCGCCGCGTCGTATCTAGCACGAATCTTCTAATCCGCAACGGTTTTAGATTGAGATCGACATGTATTGCGACCTTAGCCCACGCCAACGGGCGCTGTATAGAGGGCTGCGAAACAATGTCTCGGTCGCGGAGCTTTTGGCAAAAGCGGCGAATCTTAGTGACGCAGACAGTGCGATGTCGCTCATGAATTTGGTCATGCAATTCCGCAAGGTCGGTCCGCGCGAATACCTCAGATTCAGCCATGGCTCACATCACGTTTGACAGGTTTGCAATCATCCAGAGCTCTTCGAGCGCGCGGACGTCACGGCGCCGCTTGCATTCTCTACTTTTGGCCAAGCACTCGGGAAAATACGGGATGGCGATGTGCTTTACTGTCCCTATTCAACTCGGAACCCGATCGAGTTTTCTATTCCAGAGCTCTTTTACCGCGACGGCGGCTTGCTAGATGTCCCCGGCGAGACATCGCCTGTTGGACCTGACACGCGCTGGCTCGGCAACTTGATGAACATATGGTCGAATGACTGGATCGAGAAGTCGTTGGAAAGCTCCGGTACGCTACATCTCATCAAGGTCTTTTCGCTTTTCGCTCACGCTTCACTTGTACGATAGCTTCAGCTTTCTCGTTCCTGCCGCTCCTTGATATATCACCCGCGGAAGCCCACACTCTTTATACTGCGCCGCCGATTCGGCGCCTCCTAATGGCGTCGCAAGAGGACGCCAAGCTTCAGTCTGACGGGCCCTATTTGTTGTACGTGTTCCTCACATACATTGGCGCAATTCTTTGTCTCATCTCTGGCTTTCTTGTAGCGACCCCGATTTCGCTGTTTCTCAGACCGGACCGTTTGGCCAAATTTCGACTCGACGGATATCCCATCTCCTGGATGTGGCTGATGGCTCATCACCTCTCTCCGCCATCAGTACCGACGCCTGGACAGCATCATACCTGTCGCGGTCAGAAATACGATGGTTCTCCGAGCCGGTCGCGGCTCCCCCTATTGGAATGTACTGCCGCGACCGGACCTTTGTTGACCGCCAGGCTCGGATCTGTGAAAGCTACTTGGATTCGCTTGGGTTGTTCGGCTTGCCACCGAGTCTCAAGGAATCCCCCGAGGCGTTCAAGAGGACACAGGCGTTGTTGCCTGGTTTGCCTCCAACTGGTATTGTTGGCTCCTCGTCCGCCGATCAACTACCGCTGTCGTCGATGCAGGTGCCCGAGGCTAAGCGCCTTATTTACGATTCGGCGAAGCTGGCGCGGCTCGACCTTCTTCTGCAAGAGCTCAAACAGGGAGACCACCGCGTACTCATATATTTCCAAATGACGCGGATGATCGACCTCATGGAGGAGTACCTCATCTATCGGCAGTACAAGTACTTGCGTCTGGATGGGTCTTCGAAACTGGAGGACCGTCGTGACATGGTGACTGACTGGCAGACCAGGTTAGTACCCCCGTCGGTTTACTCCGCGCATACTGAATTCTGATAGAGTTGCTCCTTTCGTAGACCCGACATCTTCATCTTTTTGCTCAGTACACGAGCAGGCGGCCTCGGTATTAACTTGACAGCGGCCGACACAGTCGTTTTCTACGACCATGACTGGAATCCGTCCAATGATTCACAGGCTATGGACCGAGCGCATCGACTGGGCCAGACTCGCCAGGTGACGGTGTATCGCCTCATCACGAGGGGAACTATCGACGAGCGTATCGTCCAGCTTGCGCGAGTAAAGAAGGATGTAAGCCTTGCCCCTCCACCTATACTTTGTTCGAACGACATACTCACGTATGCCCTTTCTAGGTTCAAGATATTGTCGTGGGCAATAAGCAGTTTACCGACACCACGAAACCGAACGAGATTGTCTCCCTCCTCCTCAACGACGACGAGCTGGCATTGGCAAACATTCCTCAGGACGGTGCGGCGGTTAGCACCTCTGAAGCCAAGGGCAACACCGGACGAGCCGAGGGCGAGGACGAATCTGCATCTGCATCACTCCGTGACATGTGGCTGGACGAGGGCGATGAGTTCTTCGGCCACGTCGTGGGCGCAGGTTCTACCAACACCCCACCCGAGGCCGATGGCCAGCTGCCTGCATCGCAACCGCAACAAGCTAGCGGGAAGAAGACGGCACAAGCGCCAGGCAACAAACCCCGGAAGAGCACCGGCAAGAGGCAGTCTCACAAAAAGAAGCCCGGACCTGCCACGGGCGACTCGCTCCCCACCGAGCTATAGATTAATGCATATCATTGTCCCATCGCGCTGTTGTTCCATTTTTTGTCCCTTTAACTTGCTTGCCATCTTTTATTACTATCACACATACTTGCTGTATTCCTATGATCCATACTAGCCGTTTGACTGTTGGGATCTTGCTTCTTTTTCTTTTTCTTTTTTGTTTTACATCATACATTCGTACATAGGCACGAGAGGAGAGGCTGCGGGGCGCTTGGCTACGACTACTTTGCCCTGGCGGCATTCCATTGGAGACGGAGGGCCATAATAGATGTAATGAAACTGCAGACGTTTGAGTGAGCAGGGAGATTAAGCAACAGCTCAAGACGGCCACATACCCTATAACACCTGCTGTGCCGTCGCTCAGGTTGACAAGCCCCAAGTTGGAGGCAGGGAGCCAAATATCTAACAGGTCCTGGACGAGCTGATACTTTACTGAACCGGCCTCGCTATCAAAAATACATCGTGAGCAGAGTGTAATCGCAGGCATCCATAGGAAAAATCGTACACGTAGAGCGCCTTCAGATTGAGTCTTCGCTCCGCTTCCCCGTCTGCGTCTTTCTCACCATAATGAGCTCGGAGCTTCCGTCCTTCGCTGGCTATCCTCCTCAGCTGAGAAAATGGGCTCGATGAGTATAATTACAAACTTAGCCCGGGAAGGACGACATGCCTTGAAGGTACCATTAATAATACCAAAGAAGATGCCGGCAAGCCAGAACCTTTGAGAAAGTTTGTTGAAGCGGTTCGCACGGTCGGGAGCCATGCTCAAGAACCGAACAGAGTTTGCCTGTCAGATGGAAAATTACCGTGTCAATGTGAGTATTCTGTTGGTTTTGGAGGATACCTTGAGAGTGAGACGTACCCAAGAGATCCCATCGTACGATAGATAGGCTGCAGAAGGGTTCGCAGGTTTGACTCGACTGCGGAGTTGATAACCAAGGGACAAGCCTACTCACCTGCCGTCGCGAGCTGCCTGGCGATTAACGAAGTTTGTTCCAAGGCACGAGCTTGCACCAGGTCCGGCTGAGCTGCGCGGAGAGCTGCCTGGAGATTCTCCATGGGTTTGAAGAGGCGCATTACTAGGGACAAAGCAAAACTGCGTTAGTGTATCACAATCGATGCACAAATAGTACTCTCAAGATTCACACTTGCGGCCGCTGGCAAGGCTAGCTTTCAGCGCGTTCCACCTCGCGGCATCGAGCTTGCGCCCTCTGGATATCAAAAGCCAGGCATAGAAGCGCGCAAAGTATTGGATTGCCCTATAAGTCTGTTCTCAAGCACTTTATCGTAATGCTACAGCTATGCCACCGACTAATAAGATGCGTACCTTATCTCGCCCAAGGGTGGTAGCCCACACCCTGAGGATTTGAGAAACAGCTGGGTGCAATATCACCTGCGCAGCGATTTCAGACATGGTTCTCCCTGTGGTGGTGAGTCCAACGAGCAAACAAGTGATGTCGGATCCGGGTAATTTAATATGCAAGTGAAGCCGGATCTAGGAGTCGGGTTTCAGAATCACATGTTCATGAAGGTATGTAAGTAGCTTTTACATAATATTGTACTCGACCTAAACGGCTTCCCCGAACTCGACGCGCTGGCCATGGATAAGTACCTCGAGTGCACTTGTTGGGTATTCGATACAAGGGGCTGTAAGGTATGCATGCCCGGACGTTACATACTAGTACTGCGACGTCAGCTGTTGGTCTAGAATACAGAGTACAAATGGTGGTTTTGGAATGAGACTCTATCTGTAGCCAAACGGGCCCTTAAGCATCTGCATCATCCGGCAAATTCCACTCCGGACTCCTGATGCGGATGATATGCGGGGGATTAATAAATTCAATGTCTGCACGTACGGGACTCAGATCAAAGGATTTATGGGTTGACTAAACCAGAACGCCATCAACAAGGCAAGCAGCGGAATGCGAAATGATTGGAAGACGTACCTTCACCTGTACATATGCCTTCAATAATTCCATGCACTCATCGGCGAGAGGGCATTCCGCGAGGGCGAGCTTGCGCAATCGACCCACCCGACTGCCATCCAAGCACCCTCGAGACTTGGCAATCTCAACGAGGGAGGTATCAAGCCCCGACATGTTCGCAAGGTAAAGCTTGGCGAGCCAAGGGCAGAGATGGGAAGTGGGCGTAGCAATGAGTACTTTTAGAAACGAGCAAGCTAAAGCACACGATTCTAGTGAAAATTTTATCAAGCTGGGCAAGCTGGAAAATAATGCGGCGTAGGGAATATCCGGGGACCAATCCCCGGGTATGCCGGTGAGGGAGAGTGTTTCGATTTGAATGGAAAAGAATTGTGAGATCGATCGAAACAGAGGGCTCGCGACTCCAGTTGCATGGCGCACGTCAAAAGGAACATGCAACAGCGTCAACCCGCGTTTGCTGGCAGTCTCTCCCCAAAGTTCACAGCTGGCTCTGGAGTAGTGACATTCCCGCACCGGGGATGTGAGGCGCAAACTGCGAATACGGGCGAGGTTTTTTAGGTTGTCTCGCGCTTTTAGGACGACGTCATTGAAGTCCTCGTGGCTGTACAAAGGCAGAACCAGCAGTGACGACGGCGGCATCACCACGGACATGAAAACCTCGCCCGCATCTTCTCGGGCCAAGGAGCGGACTTCCATGCGTCGCAGCATCACCAAGGCGATTGGTTCATGTACGGAAGGCAAGGATAGCATGTGGAATCCTCCTCCTTCGGAGTCCCCGGTGTAGAAGTGAATGTAAGATAGCGCTAGCTCTTCTAGCAGTGGACACGCTTTGATAACACGGATCAAATCGTGTATCATGCAGGATCTATAGAGTATGTGCCCCAAGTGTAATTTTGTCAGCCCGGTGTATATAGGAGACGTCAGTGCGACGTGGGTCGATATTAGTTGTAGATCGCGGAGACGTGGAGTATGTCCAGCGAATATGTTGGTTGGGGCGTAGCACTCGGTGCCACTGTGCACGGCATAGCATAAGGCCACCAGCTGAGGAGCAGGTGAAGTAAAGAATTCCTTGTGAAAGTCGGGGACGTTTTTGAATGAAAACGATCTCAACCGGCTGGTATGCGGCACAAGTGCTTTTAGGATTCGAGGGACGCATTCGCGATGACGCGATTTTCGAACAATCTCCCGTGGGGGAAATGTAACGAAATCTGAGTCCTCGTCATCAATCGCCAGCTCAACATCCAGCACGGCCGCTTTCGAGCGATCGAGGAAGATGCTGATTAGATCGTCAGAAGATCCGGCTTCTGTACCGATCCAGGTCCAAAGCACCGGTGTACCCAACGCAACCTCCCGCCACCACCTCGACACGCTTGCAAGCTGGAGAGGCGGTCGCGCGCTCGGCAGCTCGCATGCATCAGAATCCACTACGAACTTAAAGATAGAGGCGAGGACGTCGAGAGGGAGACGATATATAAGCGTGGTATTATTGTGACGGCTCTTGAGCTCCGATAGGCGCGGTATGGTGTGGGCGTTGATAACATCAAACATGAAATCGCGCGCACGCACGATCGCATCGCATTCATCGCATATCCATCCAGAGGCATCGTCGCTTCCCAGGATGATTGTAAGTGATTGGCAAGGCAAGCAAAGTCACCAAGGCAACACTCACGCGTGTTCCCTCTCTGGTACTGGCATGCCAACGCTTGTATCTCGGTAAGCCTCAAGCTGTTCGGAAAGTGTTCGAACCAACTGCAATGCAGTGTCAAACGCGGTGGAATTCATAGCAGAGTTTTTCCCGTGAAGATCAAAAGTATGCGATGGAAAGACTCTGGAACAGATAGTAGGTGGTGACAAGGTGATGGCAAAGCGATGGTCGAGCACTATATGCTTGCGTAAGCTTATCCGATCTACCCACGATGCTTCGTGTCTGCTTCGAGTTCTATATGCAGTACTACATAGTACTACTTACTGGTGCTGTGAGGAGCTCGGAATCTCTAAATTCCAGTGTACCCCAGGTACAATGTCATGGTAACCGCCTACACCATAACCAAATCCACCTTAAACTAATTGACCCGATCGGAACCGGGATCGAACATGGGGCTCGCATGGAATTCCCGATCGCTGGCAGCCTGAACTGATTGGCCCATAAAGCCTGGGGTATCAAGCGGGGTAAAAGGGCGAGCGAGGAGACATGGCAACGTACCTTGACTTGGGAGTGTTTCCAGCGGGCCGGGCAAACGAACGGCATTCGTGGAGAAGCACAGCGATGCACGCGACCTGCCCAGTAAACACGCCGCCTCCGCCTGCGCTCTGAGTATGCGCTTACCACCCCAGGGATGCGGCCACCTTCGTGAGAGCTTCTGCGTCTACAAGTTTATCTTTTTAACACCACTTCTACTGAAGGAAATAAAGTCTGAGGCTCACTCACGCTTCGCTTCTTCAGCTTGACGTATGCCAACCGTGGGGAGCTCACGGGATGCGGCAGTACTATCCGATACCACCCTCTCTCTGGACTTTTCCCTCACATACACTTGCAGCCAGATTTTGATAGTTGCGATCATGTCCGTCCTAACCTTGTCTAGCAAGTCGGTGACAGGCTTTGGGATGCACGTATCATCGGCTCCGAAGTGCAGGAACACCCATCGTGGATAGAGCTTCCAGTTCGCTGCCTTGAAACAGAAGGGGGCTTGACCAAAAGCGCGTGCGTGCTGGTTGTAGAGTGTGAAAAATGTTTGGCACGCGAAACAGAGGGATTTGGAGACCCCGATGTAGCGCAGGGGGACGATTCTAGGGTGCTTGAGATGGTAGGCAAGTAGGGAACACCCGCAGTGCGCGTTGAGCTCTGCATCATATACAGCTGGGGTTTTGACCCTTTTTGTAGTATCTTTAACTACAGTCTCGTATTCGTCGTTACTATCTGCGACACCAATGTTTTCTCGAATGGCAGCTTGGACGTCCTCGACGGTCGGAGCTACACTTTCGTAAGCCACGGTGTAGGGTGGGACGGGGATTGGATTGAATGTGGAAGTGCGAAGGTATGGGGACAATCGACGGGAGAGTGCCACTTGGGTAATGGATTGTATGTGCTTGTCGAGCGAGAGTAACTTGGCGATGCAGTGGTGTGGCGAAAATTTTTTTGAACTCGTCCCGTCCCTGCCCCCCAGAGAAAAAAATTGAGATGTGAGATGCCATATATAAACGTATATGATATCAAGAGATTGGCCCACATTTGTCTACCAGCGCCTGATTTTTGGCACTCCACTCTTTTTCCAAGTCTGACCACTTAGCCTCGAGATGATCGAATCCCATGGAAGCAAGAGAGTCGTGCGTCAAAGCAAACTCCCCCGCAATCCTATCAATATCAGGTGACACAGCGAGAAGCACCTCGTGCAATACCAAGAATTGGACCACGAAAGGCCGGTCTTTTTTGCGTGTTTCGCCTACACACTCCACAAGAAACGGCCGGAGGAGTGCCCAGTGCTTTTGAAGTCGGTGTTTCAGACGGGAAAGGGAGTGCTTGTAAATTTTTCCCCTGAGCGTTCGTATGAGCTGAGCAGAGTGATCGTCAAGAAAGGCAGTGGAAGATTCCTTGGGCGGTGAAGGTGCGCTATAGACGGCCTGGCTTATGTCGCGCACGGAATCCCAGACATCCTTCAGATGAGCAATAACCTTCTCAGGAACTTCGCCGTTCTCGGTAACAAAAACAGTGACCTCCTCCCCTGATAAGGACATAGTCACGGCGTATGCGTCATCCTGCCGATAAAGGCAGATGGCTGCGAGCGCATCGAGAAGTGGAACCATGCGATCAGCGTGCTGCTTGACTGAAGGAGTGGTGGACGAGACCATGGGATAGACACTAAGTTCCTTATGTCTGGACTTTTCTGCGTCCAAATCGAGCGGCGCAAAGGCGCTCAAAAAACTGAGGTGGAATTCGGGCAGGTCACGACTAGCTAGAGCGCTCATATCGGATGGTGGGGAGGTGAATAATAATATTGACTCGATAAGCCCACCAACTTTTGTTTCCGACGTGTCCACTGTCACTGTCCTTATTAGGTTATTAGACTCAGTCCTTACTGACCGCAAATTTACCCCGCCAGCTTCATAGAGACAATCGAAATCCATATCAAAGTGATCATCATCCCAGTCGATGTCAATCTTGGGATAAATCAACCGGAACGGATCGGCCATAAAACCATGGGAAATGGATTTGCTTGTATGTCAGCTGAACAGGATGGAGAGGGCGAGTTCTATCAAGGGACAGTATAGGGACAAGTGAAGAGATACATACCTCGACACCAACATATTGGCGTAGCTCATTTATAACCTGAGTACGAATAGTACAATTGTTCAGGATGACTACACGTAGAGCGACGGTTTGATTGTCATTTGCATTCTTTCGAGATTTCACAACTTCAATAAGAAGCGGGGCAAACGATGACAAGTGTCCAAGGTGTAGTTCGGCGAGTAAAGGGCAAAGGCGAGGCAAGGTTGTGGCGGCAAGTGCCCTCAAAAACGGCCCAGCCGAAGAGCACGCCTCAAACGAAAGCTCGGTTAAGTTAGGCAAGTTGGAAAGGATTGCGGTGCAGGCACTGACGCTCAGTGGCGCGCTATCTTGCAGCATGCTGGTTAGTGATAACGTTTCAAGTTGCAGCGAGAGGAGCTGCGAGATGGCTTGAAACCACGCAGCGAAGTGGGCAAAATGTCGGGGAACGAAGACGCGCAACAGCATCAGCCCCTGTTTTCCCGACCTGCCCTGGAACTCGTAGTTTTCGGGACGGGTAGATACCTCTGCAGGCAGCAGGTGTAGGTCTCGAACGGATCCGAGGTTTCTCAGGTTGTCTTGTACTTGAGAGATGCTGCCGGTGAAGTCGTCTTCCTCGCACAAACCCAAAATTAGTAGCGAGGAGGGTGGCACAATGACACAAGTGAGCATCACCCACAAGTCCCCGGGAGCCGATCCTCGGATTTCGATGCGCCGAAGCTCTGGCAGGCTAATCGCCATCGGCCCGTTCTGGGAGCTCGACGCGTCGTGAGAGAAATCGATATACACCAGGCTAAGCTCCTGTAAGAGCGAACATGCTTTAATAGCACGGAGTAGATGGTGTATCGGAGCATTGTAGCGCATACGCTCCAGATGGAGATTCGTGAGATGCGCCGAGTACACATAGGACTCTAACACGATGGGGGTCGAAACCAAGCGTATACTGCGAAGGCTTGGGGCGCAGCCCGCAAATAGCTTGATCGGCGCATTTGTGGCGGTTCTGATGTTGATGCAGTGAAGTGTCTCTAATTGAGGAGCAGGGGAGCGAAGGGCTTTGAGGTCAACCCCCGGAATGTCTTGGAGGAGAAGTGACCTCAAACGGGGTAGATGATATGGGATGACCTTAAAGATGCGTACAGTACACTGAAAAGGGTCGGTACCGCGGCCCTGGCGAGGAGCACGCACGGAATCAGGGTAGGGATGCGGGTCGTTGGTCCCTGGCCGCAGCTCCACGTCTAGTGGTACCATCTTCGAGCGGTCGAGGAAAATACCGAAAAGGGTTTTAGACCCGCTGATCATATTGATCGTGGACCAAAGCCTCGGCGTGCCCAGTGCGACCTCTCGCCATCTTCTCGATACGCTCGCGAGCTGCAGGGGGGCGAGCGCACCCAGCGGCTCGTAGTGATCGTAGGCTACCGCAAACTTGAATATAGTGCCAAGCACGTCGAAAGAAAGGCGGTATATAGGAGCGGTTTCGTTGTGGCGGCCTCTAAGGCTCGATAGGCGCCGGGCGGTATATGCGGCAATGGTGTGGAAAGCGAATTGTTGAGCGCGCTCAATCGCTTCACATTCATCCAATATCGTTCCGAAAAATGCATCGTCATTTTCAAACTCAAGCCTTCTCACAATGGATGAATTGGCATAAGTAGCGGCCAGGTGGGAGGGTTACGGATATGCAAGCTTAAGTACGCACATATAACTTTGCTCTAGCGTTGGGCTGTCATTTGAGTCCCGATGAGCCTCGATCTGGATTTGTTTTGAGAGTAGTTGGATAAATTGCGATGTGACTTTGCGCGATGTGGGATCCATGGACAAATGGCGTCGATCTTGATGGTGGTGTACTTGAAGTGGCTCGTGAGCAGCGCTTGATCCTGAGGACTTCAAAGTTGTAATTTGTCAGCACCAACTTCTTTGCCTATTTTAGGATCCCCAGGAAGTTGCGCTCTCTCGTTGGCTGCAGAGTTGATTGCCGTGGTCCTGGATGAGAGAGCTCGGTATCGTGCAATTGGCGCGGGTGGTGTGTAGTTTGGCAAGCCAAAGGCGTGGGCGGGGGCGGCAATGGGTTGACAAGAGCCTTCAAGAAATTGTATGGCGTACAAGAGCCGAGTAAAAGCTTATCAAGCTGATATCCATAGAGACCTTGGGCAGCGAAGCTGCTGATCTTGGAAATGCAGGCCCTCCCTGAAAGACACCATAGTTCCAAAGGAGGCGCCGCTAATTCCTGGAATGGCAGCATCGCTGCGGAAGGTCGTAATAGTGGATTTCTCCAGATCAAGGATATTGGAAAGGCCTTGAGCTCCGCTAGCCATGACGGTTCTTACCCAAGATATTGGACTCAGCTGCAGCGGCCAAGAGCTCGCCTCCTACTGAGGCTAGACATCTCCGGTTTGGTGAACTGCAATTTTCCCGGAAAGCATTTAGGCCATCCACGACAAGGCGCCAATTTTGACGAATTCAAGATGCTGGTCTCCTTTAAACAAACCAATACAACGCCTAGATAGTTCCTCGTAAACACGAAGACCTCCAGGTCGATATGCTGGTCTGCTCAAAGCCCGAGCCTGAGAAGTACTTCACAAGTTCATACTGAGATGGTGGTCGGAGCTACCTACATGGTGATTAGATGCCGAGCTCTGTGCCGGACCCTCAGCTCGCGGACCGGGGTGGACCGGGATGGCTGGGGATGTGGGAAATCGCGTCGACGGAGCTCACACGCGTCCCACTCGTCCTCGCGCTCCTCCAGGCTCTTTCCACGCCCCCAACTCGTTTCCGTCCCCACCTTTTGTCCATTTCTCGCATAAAACAAGATGATGCTCAAGGTTGCTCTCGCTTTTCACCCTAACTCGAGTCATTTTGTCTGATTTCATGTGCTTTTGCACCGTGCCGGCCAGGCCGCTGCCCGGACAAATAGCGTCGCGAAAGCGCGGCTCTTCTCCACATCACGACTCATGGTGAGCCCCTCCCGACGGCAGGCGGCTTGCACACCTCACACATCTTGGACCCGTAGGCGCAAGAATACAGAACAGAGCGGGATACTTTTGGCGACCTCAAGGTACCGTCAGACCGCTATTGGGGTGCTCAGACACAGAGGTGCGCTACCCCTTTGCTACACTCACGCCGTTTCTCACCCGAGTTACCGCCTTCCCAAGGTCGTTGCAAAACTTTGACATTGGCGGACCTGCAGAGCGCCTGCCTCCACCACTTATCAAAGCCTTTGGTGTTCTCAAGAAGGCTGCCTCCCAAGTCAATGTCACCTATGGCATGGACCCGAAAGTGGGAGAAGCCATTGGAAAGGCAGCCGACGAGGTGCGTGCAGAGTCTTTTAGTTATGTATGACTGAAATGCTAACACGTTTTCCATTTGGCTAGGTCATCTCTGGGAAGCTCATCGACCATTTCCCTCTCGTCGTGTTCCAAACTGGTAGCGGTACCCAATCAAACATGAACGTCAACGAGGTCGGTTTCTTCAATAAGCCACCCTCACCAAGGTACTAACTCTTTCTCAACCAGGTCATCTCTAACCGAGCTATCGAGATGCTCGGAGGAGAGCTTGGGTCCAAGAAACCCGTTCATCCCAACGACCACGTTAACATGAGCCAGAGTAGTAACGACACGTGAGCAAGGCCGCCCGAGTTCGTCAACCACACCTAATCACAGAATTTGCGCACCTCAGATTCCCTACGGCCATGCATGTTGCCGCTGTGACGGAAATCAATGCCTCTCTCCTCCCCGCCCTGATTGAGCTCCGTGACGCCCTCGACGCTAAAGCAAAAGCATTTGACAAGATTATTAAAATCGGGCGCACACACTTGCAAGTGTGTAGCTATCCTTTGAAACTCGAATATGTCTCCCTAGAAGCTCACGCTCGACTCTCTCAAGGATGCGACGCCGCTCACTCTCGGTCAAGAGTTCAGCGGTTATGTTCAGCAAGTCAGCAATGGCATCGACCGCATCAAGGATGTACTCCCGAGATTGAGCTTGCTGGCTCAGGGCGGAACTGCCGTTGGCACAGTGAGCACCATCTCGGGCTTTCTTGTCCATTGTACAGCAGTAATTTATTTTCGATTTATTTTTAGGGCTTGAACACCAAGAAGGGCTTCGACGTCAAAGTCGCCGCTGCCATCTCCGAGATCACAGGCTACGAATTCAAGACTGCACCGAACAAGGTACTACTATTTAGCAATTCTCCAATACCTTCGACCTGACAAAACTTACTCTCTGGAATAGTTCGAGGCGTTGGCCGCACACGATGCTCTCGTAGAGACTCACGGCGCCCTCAACGTCATCGCGTGCTCCCTGATGAAAATCGCCAACGACATCCGCTACCTCGGCTCCGGCCCTCGATGCGGTCTCGGAGAGCTGAGTCTCCCAGAGAATGAGCCGGGATCAAGTATCATGCCGGGCAAAGTTAACCCAACTCAGTGCGAGGCGTTGACGATGGTCGCCGCGCAGATCATTGGAAACCAGACAACCGTCAGCGTTGCTGGGAGTATGGGGCAGTTCGAGGTGAGTATGTTTGAAGCAGGCGTATTTGCATACCAGCTTACCGATGTGATAATGTGATGCTCTAGTTGAACGTGTTCAAGCCCGTCATCATCAAGAACGTGCTGCAGTCCATCCGACTCTTGGCTGACGGTGTGCCGTTTCGCCAACATCCCCGCTGGACCCTCTCACTTACCTCTGATTTATCGCAGGGTCCCGCTCTTTCACCAAAAACTGCGTTGTTGGCATCGAGGCAAACGAGAAACGCATCGGCCAGCTATTGAACGAGTCCCTTATGCTCGCCACCATTCTCAACAGCCATCTCGGCTACGACAGTACGTCACCTCCCATCATCACATTTTATTTGCGTTTCGCATCATTGACTCACCTTCTATCTCTGCCCCTGAAGATGTCGCCAAGTGCGCAAAGAAGGCACACAAAGAGGGGACAACGCTCAAGGAGGCCACCGTCGCACTGGGTTTATTGACTCCGGAAGAGTTTGACGAGAAGGTCAGACCCGAGCTGATGCTGTATCCTGATGAGGAGTGAGAGGCTTTCTGGGCGTTGGGTTGTGGGGTTGTGGATTCACTTGTGGGACACTTTGGATGAATCTTTTGTGGTGACGGTTACATGATCATTCCCCCATTCGCGAAATGCACGGTGCAAAGGTCGCTCAAGGACAGAAAGAACCAAGACTTGGAGTTATTTCACTCCAACTCCCGACGTCCGCGAAGCAGGGTGAATGCATATTGTCAGATCGCTTCCGGTGCAAAATCGTGATATCGTGACATGGCCATGGGATATCGATGAAAGTAAACGTAGGGTAACGAAGTCATGGGGAGAAGCAACGAAAAGAAAATCTATCAATAGGCGCACTTCCAGGTCATCAAAATAAGGAATGGTTGAATGAGAGCAACGTGAAGATCAGACATTATGCGTTATGTGCAATGAGCTAATGGGGGCCATAAAAGAGGAAGAAAACGAAGGGTTGTGAAAGATATACGATAGTGAATTACTTAGAACGGATAGCCCATAGTTGCGCTCCTCCCCTTGATAGTTCCCTGGTCTGTGCCTTCGCTGTCCGGCGAAGTACGGCTCGCGGGGAGGGAACTCGGCTTGCCAATCCTGCTCTTCCCAAGTCCCAGCCTGGCTCGATCGTGGATCGATTTCGAGCGCACCATGCCGGAAGGAAGAGGCAACGTCGGCTCTTGAGACTTATGTAATTTCGGAAGGGCGGGAACAGGCGGCGGTCGCATCGCGCCGAGCGTGTGCATGGTGACGGGACGACGCGATGGCGAAGTGGTGGATTGAGAGAGTGATTTGGATGCTGCAAGTGAGGAACGACGGGCGGGACGCTTTAGCGTTGCTGTTGTCGAAGCCGCGAGTGATGTCGAGCTCGATGAAGCAGTAATCGGTGTGGGTATGAGTGTGGGTGTGCACGGGCGGGATGTGGACGAGTTCGGGGGCGTGGAAAGGAATGAGTGGGTGCTAGCACTTGGAGGAAGGTTTATGCTAGTGCTCGAAGCAGAAGATAAACGGGAGATTGGGCGGCGAATGGTTTGGGCGGATGATCCAGGTATCGGAGCTAGTTGAAAAGCACCAAGCTTGGATCCAGGGCGGCTACCTGCACTTTCAGCTGGCGAGTGCGCTCGAGCGACAGGCTGCCCTTCTTCGGTAATGATAACCCATCCCGGGCTGCGAGTATGTGGCTGAACTTTCTCCTTCGGGTCGTCGTAGAATCTGCCGCTCACGCTGCGCAAGCGCGGCACGCGACTGTGTATCTTCATTTCTAGCGTGCGCACGCGCGCGCGCATCTCGCTCACCATCTGGACGCCCTTGGATTTCGAGGCTGTACCAGCCACACTTGAGATAGAGGTGGAGCGACCACCGTGTGTTGGTCGCATCTGCGCGGGAGGTGTAACAGGTGGCCTAGGTAGCACTGGGAGCGGGCGATGCATCGATGCGATGCGAGATGAGGGGTTGGTAGGGGAAGGTGATTTTATCTGGCCTAGACGATCGAGACGGGGATTGCGCACAAGACTCGATTGGCGAGCAAGCTGGGGTATCGGGGCGATAAGATCGGTCAGCTGGAGGTCCTGTGAAGACAAAGTAGATTCGGAGTCGTCTCCTGTAGATGGCGGAGGCGTTGGCACTGGCAGGGGTTCGACAACCGGTGGACGGGCCAATTTCTCTTTGAGGTGCACAACGTCTGCATTAACATCTGTATCGTTGTGGCGGTGAGCTCTCGATGTCCGAAATCGAAGATTGAGACGCGTATATACCTTTGAGTTCGTCACGCAGCCGTTGTAATTCCTCCTCCAGTTGACCCTTGTCTTGGAGCTCGTGTTCTAATAAAATCTTCTCCTCGAGAGCGCGTGCGTACCGCCCCTCAAGATCGGCTAGGGAGGATGTGACCGCTCTAATTGATAAAACGTGTCCCAGCCCTGAGCGCACAGTGGATGGACAGAATGACGAACGTGTACCCACCGCTCGTTTCTCTCGAGGTCGTCGTTGCCTATTTCCAGTTCCCTTAATTTGACCTTGTATATCTGGGTACTCTGTCGCAGCGCCTCCAGCTCTCGCTGCATTGAGTTCGCCGTATTATTGTGTGTAGTCTGAAGCGTCATAAACTTGTTCTACCCAGCGCGAAATCGCACGTCAGACAGGCGCCCGAGAGCTGACGGGCATACGCAAGCCGATCTCTTCAACTCACTTTCCATTCGTCCCTATCGATTTCAAGCTTGGATATCTGCTGGCGCAACGCCTTCTGTGCTTCCTCCGTCCTCTCCAACTCGCGCTCCAGCTCGTCCTCTATGTCCTTGCTGCTCGTCTGAAAGTCGTCCAGGTCATCCTGCGTCTGTGCCAGTAGGGCCGCCACCTCTTCATACTTGGCCTTCCAGTCGACGCAGCTGTGAATGTGTGCAGAAAGTAGCGTAAGGCCAACATGGACCTAGGTGTGCAGGAGCGGCGAGCTGACCTGTCGTCCTCATGCGAAGAATCCATGAGAAATGCCACCACTATCTACGACGGCGGAGAGGGAAAGGAAAGGCCAAGGTGTTGGGCGACGAGTTGCTGGAATGCGTGTGGGTGGGTGGGTTCAGACAGCGGCGCGGGCAGAAAAGGTCGAGCGGGACGAGGGGCGCGGCGACGAGCAGCGTCAGCGTTGCGGTGGTCGATTGATCTCAACACTGGCAGGCCATGTGTTTCCGCATCTTTGTTTGGCACGCTTTGTCCACAGCCAACTCCCCCTCCCCAAGCTCAAGGTTCAAGCCCCTCTTTCGCGAAAAAGATGTATGGGTCTCGTTTGTGGTCAATCATGAGCGCATAAACGCGAAATCCGAAATAGTTTACACCAAGATATCTAGTTAAAATAAAATCTTCGACGAGAAACCGCCAGCTCAGGCGCTCCGCTCGGCGCTAGCAGCGGCAGCCATTACGACCTCCTCCGAGACCTTTGGGACCTTGGCCCCACCCCGCAGGACGTTCTCGATAAAGTACTCTCCGGCCTACACAAGTAGATGTAAGAGAATATTCAAGACGCGGTGACGAGCTGTACGATATACCTTGTAGCTGCTTCGCACTAGAGGCCCACTCGCGACGTAGAGGAAGCCGAGGTCCTCTGCAACCTTCTTCCATCGCTCAAATTCCGCTGGCTCCACGTAGCGATCCACTTTCATGTGACGCTTTGTAGGCCGCATGTACTGTCCAAACGTCACCACATCCACGTGCGACTTTCGGAGGTCTGTCATTATTCTAGTCAGCGCCTCGCGCCTGCCGTGAAGCACGATCAGTCACGGACCTTTCAACGCCTGCAACACTTGGTCCTCCTGTTCGCCCACTCCCAGCATGATGCTCGTCTTGGTCACGCGCACACCCTCTTCCTTTGCGCGCTCCAGCACACGTAAGCTCTGCCTGAACGTTGCTCTCCGGTCACGCACAAATGGTGTCAACGCTTCTACCGTCTCGACGTTGTGTGCGTACACGTCCAAACCGGACCGCGCAACTTGAGAAACGCACTCTAGGTTCCCAGCAAAGTCACCTGTGAGTGCTTCGACAAGGATATGTGGAGCCCTAAAGATACGGATTAGTGTTCTAGTAGGCAGTAACCAAAATCAAGCAACGAACTTCTGTTTGATTTTTTGTATAGTTGATGCAAAATGGGCCGCTCCGCCATCAGCGAGATCTAGTATAGCAAATATGAGTTGGGGGTGCCAGTAGTAGCAATAATAGCCCTACCGTCACGGTCAACGCTGGTAAGAACAATATATCCAAGCCCCCACCTGCTAATAGCCTCGGCCGTGTTCTCGGGTTCATGAGGGTCAAGTGGTGGCGGTGTACGCGACGTCTTGACAGAGCAGAACCGACAACCTCGAGTGCAAGTATCGCCCATTAACTACAACGATATTGGTAAAACGGTCCAAGAAACGAGCGCTCGATATCCTCACCATAATGGTAGCTGTTGCACTCTTCTTACCATCTTGACCCTCCTTTCCGCCCCAGCAATCGCCAATGTTCGGACACCGTGCTTCCTCACAGACGGTATGGAGTCCAAGCCCACGCAAGTCCTTCTTTATCCGGGCATAAGACTCGCTCGTCGGAATAGACGTTTTCAGGAAGGACGGCAGTCGGGGCCTGGCGCAATAAACGTGAGCCGAAATTGGAAGCACCAAATGTTTTGGAACCTGGTGCGCACGCCTTTGTATTTCCGAGAATAACTCTCGAATTGGGCTCTACGTCTCCTGAAATGAAGTCGTCCAAGTTCGGCCCAGACGCCAACTTTTCTTGGAACGAGCCCTTTGATGCGGCGGTTGCGAGACACCGCGAGGAATTGAGCAATATGTTCGAGCGGCTCGCGCTGCGAGTGGCAATGTGGCGAGCAGAAGAAACAAACAGCGTCATGGTGGTGAGTAAACAAGTCGATTCACGGCGCGCCAATTGGTCCTGGGGCCGGGTAGCTGCCGGAAGCAAACAGCCGAGCTCCGTGGCTGTGCTTCTATTGACATGCTCCAGTCATCTTCCGGGCCTCGGACGGAGCGCGTGGGCGGAGATCTATATACTTGGCGGCCATGATGTTGCGATCCAACCACATCCGCCGATCGAGCGAGCTCTGCGGGTATTTTGCACGAGGAAAGTATTCCCGCGATTTCAGCTGTCGAGCGGGAAGCAAGCCAAGAGAGTGGTAGAACTTTAGAAGGACACAAGCGAACATGGGCCCGATATACTTTAGTCGCCATTTGCAACCCTGGATACATCCTGGTAAGTACGGGCGCCGCACTTATTATGCCCAAAGCCACTCGCCGGTCGCGCCTTCCGGAGTCCGATGGCTCTTATCATCTCCCATTCGCCATCGTGGACATGGAGACCGCTCCTGCACGCATAGTCCTGCCGCTGGGAACCGCCTGCCTCACCTGCAGGCGCAGGAAACGGGTAGGTTGGTTTCCGGAGCTCAGTATACCCACGGTAGTACTCAGCTCACTCGCGTTTTCTTATTAGAAGTGCGACGGGAAAAGGCCAGTGTGCGGTCCTTGCAAAACGAAGAAAATAAGCAATGGGTGCAAGTTCGACAGATTCGGACAGTCGATGGAGGCGTTGCAAACTCGGATTGACGAGCTGCAGGACGACATCCGCGCGCTGGAAGTGTCCATATTACCTCGTTGCTCATCATCTCGAACCTCGAGCACCAGCGTCGATGCCTCTTCTTCGATCAATAAATCAATATCGTCCCCGTCCTACGCGCGTCGGCATAGCTTTCGTATAGCGAACCCAGGACCGTTGGATATACCCACATCCCTGAAGGACCCTTTCATAGGCTTTCTCAAACAGAAAGATATACCTACCAACATACGAGATCCATTGTGTGTAATCTCATCTCGCTATCCAAAGGGAGACCATCTCGATTAAACCTCTTGCTTTCCCGAGGGTCGACATATTTCTAAGAAATCGATGGCTGTCCTTTGTGGAACTCAACGTTGCCAGGTTCCAGTCATCGTACAAGCTCCCACCAAATCATTCCGAGAGCATCCACCCCGCCCTTCTCGACGCTGTGTGTCTCCTTGGGTGTTTGTACAGTCGGACCCGCCTCCAAACATACGAGCGGTTCTTTTACACACGGGTGCAAAGCTCTCTGTATGAGTGCCTCGCGAACGCGGATAGACTCTTTGATTTCATTCGAGCCTCAGCGCTCGTAACCACCTACTGCTATCTCAAGGGAAGGTAAGTATTTACCTACAAACCCACCTGGTATGTGTAACGAAGTGTTGACACATGACTTCAAGGCGGATAGAAGGCCACAACAGAGCTTCGGGTGCGTCCGCATAGCCGTCCCGAATTGTTGTCCAGCATCTTTGAAAAAATGGCTCTGTAGCAATAGCCCGCTTTGCCATGGCTTGCGGACTGCATCGAATTGATCTCTATAGTCCAAACCAGCCCAGCATGATATCACCCTCACGGCTTCCAAGAGACCTGGTGGACGTGGGGGACATGATCTATACGTGGTGGGGGGTGTTCTGCGCTGACCGCGTCGGCGCCATGGCGCTGGATGTCCCTGGTGCTATACCTGACGATGAACAGGTAAGCTTCCGGCGCTCGAGAGCACCATATGACAACCAATCCACGCGAATTGCGAACACTGTAGATCGTGACAACACCCTGGCCACTCGAGGACTATACCCATGTAAGTATAAATAATCAAAATTGGTATTCGCGAAAGTTTACGCATCTTGTGTGCAGGAGGAGGTGCTGCGTATACCTTACCAGGGGCTTTCTTCCTTCCGTTTACCCGACGCAGAACTGGACTCCGTGCCCGACGCCTACCGAAATCTATACGTCTTTCGTGTCCAAAGTTTTGCAATGCTGTACCGTGCCACTCTGCTAGTGTCTTCCTTCCATCGTCCGTTCTCTACCACTGGCGACCTACTAAGATTTCACTGACACCTTTATCATGTAGGGGGTCGAGACGTAGCAGCCGAGGCCCACCTCGCCATCAACGCAGCTTCGCGCCTATGTAAAGAGCTAGAGTCATACCGGCAGCGGACGTATCTCACATTCAACGGCACACGATACCAAGGAGATTCCGGCCACGGGGTGGCCCTTGTGTTCGCCATGACGGCCGCTTACTCGGCCTGGGTCCGACTACTCCGCACGTTTTCCGACCAGGATATCGAATCACACCAGCGGCGCCTGGACATCGCCCGAGAGTGCGCGAGCCTCGCGATCGAGATGAGCCAGACGAGCCCTGGTCTGTGTCGTGTTGCCATCGGGGTAAGTCGAGTCCCGTTGTCCCCCTCTGCTCTCCCCCTCTTTCGGCGACGTTTGAATGTGACTCGATTTTGCAGCTATCATGGTCCACGGCATATGAAGTCTTGACGTGGGACCACGCCCAGTTTAAACTTGATACCCCAAACGGTGATTTATACGCAGCCCTAGACGTGTTCGAAACGTATGCCAGACAGTACACCAAGAAGTATACCCCCCGCTCCACATGTAAGACTCATTCGTGCTCGCATCGCTTTCTCGGTACCCGTTTGGAATAATAACACTTATGAGTTGGTCTTTATTTGCAGCGGATAAATTCAGTATACACAGAGTTGATTTGGTCGAGATTTCGGGGGCTTAAGTCTTGGATTAAGGCTCCATACACGAGGCGCCTATTTTCCGGATATCCATACTACTACCAGACTTTGGGTGGGCGGAGACGCTGGGGATGACCCAGCTTCAGTCACAAGCTTTTAGACTGGGCGATGCTGGTGATATAGATGATTTTGTTTCCCTTGATACCCTCAAATAAGTATTATAATGGGGCAATTGGAGCGTGCCAGCCACGGTATTCACCATTGGATCACCCAGGGCAGCATTGATATTTCGCTTAGCCCTCTCAGGACGGAAGTCAGAGTATAGAATTAAACATACTATCTGAGAGAGATACATAATTTACGTATGGGTCCGTTGCTCTGGTCAAAGACTTAGTATATACGCTGCGCTTGCCCGCCCGACAATACCAGTCTCCCAGTTCCACTGGTATCCCTCCACTGCCCATCGCCATGTCTGCAAAAGATGAAAAGCGAACAAGACCCTTTCGATTAGCGCAAGATAAGACACGTCTTATGGAATTAAAACCCACCAAATACTTTCTCAGCTCTCTATCCTGCGGTAGCACCAACTTCCACGCCTCATCCAATTCCCCCGTCCGTGGCCACATCTCCCCCATCGCCGCAACCGCGCTCAGACACACGTTCTCCCTGTTCGGCGCGCCCCCGCCCTTCAACCGCGGGTAGAATATCCGGTACGAGTCCAGTGCGTACCGCCCCACGCCGATGAGATGGGATATCTCCGTGGGCGGGTACTCTGCGCCACCGGCTTTTGACTTGCGGAGGTTCGAGGGCGAGGGCGGGTCGGTGAGATATTGCGTGCTGAACTGGATGAAGCGCGAGGCGCGGATATTTTGGAGGCCAAGAGGCTGGAGGAGGGCCGTGAGGTCCGAGGCTGAAGCTAAACGAGTGTCACACCGGGGTCAGTCACTGCAAACGGTGCTGTCGCGTTTGGGGCAGAAGCAACACTTGCCTTGGGATAAGTCCTTTGGTGTCGGCCACGTCGTTATTAGATTCCAGAATACAGGAATAGCCGCTTTGCCCGACGTTTTATTCAATAGAGTAACGGCGATAATCATCTTCCATGTGTCGTGTGCCACCAGCTCTAGAAACCAAACGCTTAATGTGAGTATTTAGCTAGGGAAATGCAGGTAGATTAATTGCCTTGAATAAGCTGTGGTTTCGCCCCCCGCAAATGCTCTGCGATTTTCTGAGGCACATACCCAGACACCGACGGATACTTCAAGAAAGTTGGTACTGGTACCACTGATGGCTGGGATTCTGGCTGCCCTGGCGGTTCTGGCGGTGATGGTGGCGGCGGCGGCTCTGGGATAGACGATTTACGCCTGCGCTTCTTGCTTTTCTTCGGCCGCACATCAAACGACGACGCACTCGACACACTCTTCGCTCTTCCTCCATCGTCCGTCGTAGGTGCCTCCGACTCCATAACCACTAATGACCCAGGCGGAAGCGGCGCATCCAAGAATTTTCGGAATAGTTCCCATCCCGCGTCATCTTCTGCCCCGCTGGACGCGTCCTGCACGAGAACTCTTCGAATAGGCAGGGCTTTGGCAATGGTGGGAGTGAGGGTACTGGCGGTGGCCACTTCAGTGGCAGAGATGGCGGGAGGCGCGGTGGTGGCAATCGTAGTGGGAGTGGGACACACCGACGTCGACGTCGACGTCGGTGGTGGGGGTGAAGGCTGTACTGTTACTAAAGTGGCCGCTGTATCTGGATTCGATGGTAGCGGCGACGATGGCGGAGGTGAGTCCTCAATGATCGCCGCCGATTTTATACGCGTCTTGGTCTTGGGAACCGACGGTTCGCCCTCAGTCGCATCGTCCATCGACCGCCGTCTCTTTCTCTTCTTTTTACGAAGCTTTGGATCTGGAGGCACTGCAGGAGATGGGCTCGAGGATGCCATCGCAGGCAGCGAGTGGCGGGCCATGCTGCTCGTTTTCCAAGCGAAGTAATAATTATCGTCGAGAGATGGTGACTCTGAAGTTCAGGTGCGCAAAGCTGTGCATACGTTTGGGTCACTAAACATTAGTCACGTGACTCTCTTACTTAATCTTCGGCTTTACGCGTTCGAGCTCCCGGTATCTTCGCCTTCACGGGGCATAAAAAATGGCTTTAACCGAAAAAAAGGGATACAGTGTGGCATACAGCGGGCTACGATACAAGATACTAGTTCATGGGTTTATTTATGTAGATTCAAGAAAATCCTCCGAGGTGGGTCTGTTTACTATGAACGAAAGCGAAAAAGCTCGTCGGGCGCCTTTACACCGGCCGCTCATTGCGGTCCTCGCTCAAACAAGCAAACTCCACCCCCGCGCGCTCGCATGCGTCCTCAACCTCACGGAGCTCCGATCTATGATCGTGGCGTAAAACCTCTAGTCTCCGCAATCGGCTATGGCCGATCCGGGCGCGGGTAACCGCAGCGACGGCCGCCTCGACGGGAAACGGCGAAAAGCCCATGGTCCAGTGTGACTGGAGCTGGAGCACCTGGACCGTCGCGGGGAGGTTGTACAACAGCGCGTTCGAATACGTGCCGAAGCCGCCGTGCAGCGACACGAGAGCCGGGAGATGGCATACGAGGGTGTCGAGGAACGGGATCGATGCCTTGTAGAACGTCTGGATCGAGAGGTGACGGAGATGGGGGGTGTGCAGGGCGAGTGTGTTGGCAAGCTTGATGGCATCCGGCGGTGGTAAAAACGGGAGGTGGAGGCTAAAGTGCTCGAGGGTAGGTCCAACGGCGACTAATAGCTCCGAGAGCTGGGACGAGTAACTTAATGCGGAAAGGCTCAGTCTCCTCAACCGAGGCCGAGTCTTCAGCTCCAGGGGGCCGCTAAGGATGGGGAAATTCATGGAGAGGGTCTCGAGGCACGGCAGCGCGAGACAGTCGCGTACGCTCGACGCGCTGGCGAACGCGCCGTGGGCCGTGAGGTGCCGTACGGCGCGCAAACCGGGAGCATCGAGCAGAAGACGCGCAAACGCGTCATTCCGGTGCGCCTGCGCGACCTCGAGCGAATATATGGCGTCGGCCGGGATGAGGGGGATCCAATCGTAGAGCGCCATGCCTGCTTTTTGACTAGCGTACGTGAGCTTGATACGCCGGACGTAGCTCCGCAGGAGCGTGCTGGATCGGAGAGCCGAGGCAAGTGAGGATGTGGATGGGCGCGTCGCGTCAAAGTCGATGTGGGTGTAGAGCGCGAACCGGGCGGCGTGTGCCCATGTCGAGCACACAGCCGATGCGCGAGCGACGTCAGGGCGGGCGACGTAGGAGAAGACCTGGGCGAGGACGTCCAGTGGGCAGTACTGGGCAGGCGAGGGGTGGAAGACCAGGCGAGACATGGTGGTATGGTGAGCTGGGTGCTGCTCCTAGGACGTTCGCAGGCGTATATAACGAGGCATCGCGGTGTCTCGGTGTCCGAGAAAGCACTCGCGTTTGGTCAGAGCATGCTGGAGCCGATATTCGCGTTGCGTGGCGTGCAACATGCCACTGCGTGTTGATGAGAGTCTGAAGGCGCCAGCCCTCCCAATCCGGACGCGACCCAAGGTACGTCACGCCGATGGTAGATCGGCGGAGATGTTTCTGCCCATACGCGGCAAAAAGGTCACACTTTGCTTGTCACCCTTTGGGAATCGCGGATTCGCTAAAAATTGCAGCAACGTTGCGCTTCTCGATCGTGATTCGCGGCTGGGTGGAAAAGCGCTGTGAAGGGGCGACTCAAGCCAGAACGATCGTACATGGGGTAATTCCTTCGGAAAAGGGCAAGACAGCGACAGCGGTTAAAATACACATTGGACGAGAACGAAAGAAAGACGAAAAAAAAGGAGTTCAGATATCCGAAAAAAAAAAGATCCCAGATCATGACGGCGAAAATCCACCGGCGAACGGAGGCTCTACTCTTTCCGGGTCACTCAACCCCGGCTTTCCAGCCTGGGGAACAGCGAGGCTGGCGGCGCCCGTGGTCGGCAATGAAGATGAAGGCGGTGGTGCGGAGTCGATATCACCGATTACATATTGCAGCACGTCGCTCAATGTGATGATACCCAGCAACCTCCCTCGCCGGCCTTCTTCACCGTCCACCACTACGAGGCGGTGCACCCGCCGCTCCTTAATGAGCAACAGCAGGGACGCGAGGGAATCCGAGGGACTGCACGTAATTACGCCGGGGAAATCGGGCGCACGCTGGTTCAGAGCAGAGGAAATGGTAAAATCGAGAGAACGATAGTGGCCCAGTCGCACGAGCGTCTAACGCCATTTCATTAGTATGTTGAATTTTACACTTGCGATCAAAGGCAGAATAAACATACGATCACGTCGACAGTCTCATACAGATTGACGACAATCCCGTTTTCGTCTACGACAGGGACGGCGCTGATCCCACGTTCGCTGAACATGTGGACCACGTCAAAGACTGTCGTTTCTAATGTGGCGGTGCATATCGGGTGGAATGGGTTGTTGGGATTTGGCGAATTGGCGTCAACCCACGTCCCTATCCCAAGCGATCGCAAGGAGCGATGAAGATGAGTGGCTTCGCGACACTATGAGCGGGGGTCAAAGTTGAGAGAATAATACGGGTATGCGGTAGGTTATTTGGAAGTGTCAAATCGAATCATAATCACAGTATGATAGAATGACACAACATACGTTGATAGCAATGAACTTGAGAACACGATACTGCGTGAGCACAGATATTACAATCTCATCGCCGGTCTTCTCATCATAATCAAGCAGAGGCAGTCTCCGAGCGGTAGACTGGATAAGGAGCTTGCACGCGTCAAAAAGGGGCTTGAGGGGATGGATGGAGATAAGTGGAGGGGGAGGGACGTTTAATTCGCGCTCGATCTCTTGGGAGTTGGCGCCCAGGATGGGTTAAGTAATCGCACGATTGGACACGTGGTAGAAGTAAATATACCTCGGAGAGACTCAAGACGGAAATGCTGGACATCGGCGGTGGCATTGTCATAGGAGGATGCACTGTGGTAGTAGTATTGTATTAGGTGGATGATATCGGAAACGGTGAACATTCCTGCAAAGCGAGAGGTTTCGCTGTTCCATAACGGCGCAGAGACGACGCCTGGACTTGGGCTTTGAGCGAGAGAGAGACGGAAAAGCGCAAAAGTGTGCGCACCATTTGCCATGAGAGCTTGGAGGGCCTTCTTGGCTTCGAGTTTGTTGTCGAGGACAATGAGGCGGAAGCTGACGGGGAAGACATCGTACGAGCTGCGGCCCTTGAGGAACGTGCGGATTGACTGGAGCGCAGCCTCGTGTATCTCGCGCGTCTGGGGGATGGGGACGGCGGAGGCGGCGCGCGATCTGCGGCGGGGGGGACGGGGGCTGTCCATGGCTGGGAGAGTGGTATTATGTAAGCAGCGACGCAAGAGGAGCAATAACCGATTTGCATCCGGTGCTCGGCTTGAGACCATCGGGGGTTTACGCACACGACGCCTACCTACTGGCTCCGCACCGCCATCCTCGACCCCGCCCCCCCTCGACGAGCGCAGTTTTTGTAGCGTCTACGTGGTCGACACTGATAGTATTTTGTGCACGGACACCCGCACCAGCAAGAAGTACCACTCGCTCCTTCGGAAGCAACCCCATATACGTCTCCTTCGAATTCGCGGTTCGCAGATTGGCCCGCCAGAACCGTCGCTTCGGGTGCTCTCCTCTCCAAAAAGCTCCCCAGCGTGGCAGCGGCGCATCTCTCATGCACAGCACACCCGACCCTCTTCTCTTCCGTGTTCACAACGATCCCGCCCAGGCGCTGAGCGCTGCCCCCACCATGACCGATAACATCTCTGCATCGTCGTCCGACGATGCGCTCATGATCCTCCTCCCCCTCCTCATCGTGTTCTCCACCCTCTTGTTTTTCCTCCTCATTTTCCTCGTATGCATGCTACTGCTCCGACGCAGGCGGGGCATCTTACTCCGAGATAATGACGGCCCCATTGATCTCAGTCGCGAGGATCTCATTGAAGGCGAAGGTGGCTTTGAAGGCGTAGAATCCAGGTGGTTGGAAAACGCCTCCGAGGAGGAGGTCTACTCCTACCGGCGAGCAAAAGGTTGACCAACTCCCCGTTGCGCTGTATCGCAGCTCGACGCTGACAACCCTTTTACATGCCTAATTTAGAATATCAGCAACAGTATCCCCCAAATTCTACACCAACCGACATCACCCTCTCCCAATTCCTCTCCATCCAGGAAAAGGGCGTTTCCGCCTGGTCATTCGAGCCAGAATATGAGAGCATCCCCTCGGCGCTCGTTCACTCGCGCACCGAAATTACCTTTCTCCCGGATCCTGACTCTTCTTCCAGCGTCCAATCGAACCTTCCCCTTCCAAAGCTCAACGAAGTATATTATTGGGAGGTGAAGATGTTCGACCTGCCGCGTACCACCAATGTCGCCGTGGGCCTTGCCACCAAGCCCTATCCACCATTCAGGCTCCCGGGCCTCAGTCGCTTCAGCATCGCGTACCACTCATCCGGCGACAAATCCCATAATTATCCCTTTACATCTCAGCCGTTCGGTCCCTCCCTCAAGGAGGGCGACGTTCTCGGCATCGGCTACCGCCCACGAACCGGTACCGTGTTTTTCACCCGCAATGGTCGTAAGCTGGAGGACGCGTTCGTCGGACTAGGGCGATGGAATCTGTTCCCGACGGTGGGCGCCGATGGTCCGTGCAGCGTCCACGTGAACCTCGGCCAGGCTGGGTTTGTTTTCATCGAGGCAAACGTGAAGAAATGGGGACTTGCGCCCAGCGTCGGCACTTTGGCACCGCCACCGGCGTACGGGAGCGAGAGGGGCAGCATACTGCTCGAGGCTGGGGGAGACGTGCGCACGCAGCTCCCACCGCCCCCGCTGCATGATGATTTTATGACCCCGTCGTCTTCTGCACCGCTCCCGCAGCGCGTGCGGCGTTCTGCGCGACGACCACGGTCATCCAACTCGATTGGAAATTCGTCTGTTCCCGTCCATTCTTCACCTCTGCGGCGTACGGCTATCAACGACCATATCGCTTCGTCGTCCGTTGCGTCTTCAATCCCACCAGCCATCCCTGAGGAGTCATCGTCGGCTACCACGGGGTACATCTCCCCGACCGACGCCGAGTACCATACAGGCATCCATCGCGCATTCCGCGGCGATCCTGAAGTGGACGAAGAGCATTGGCCATCCGATGATGATACGCATGCTGAGGGCTCGAGTTCGGGGTCTGTGTCGCCGTCAGACTCTACTACGGAGCTGACGGCACACCAGCGCGGGCCGCCGAGCGATATCACGATTCCATCGTCACCTTTGTCGCCAACAGGGCACAATCCGCCCACGCCGGGTAATAGTGATATTGGGTTGTTGCCGATGTCGCTGAGAGGGCGCCGGCGAGGCGGAACAGGAACGAACACGGAGGCGGGAGGTAATGGTAGTGGAAATGGAAGTGGTGGTGTGCCGGGCGTGGAGCCACCGGCGTATTCGCCCATCGACGCATATCGGTATGCGGATGGCGTGGTAATCGACCTTCCTGCAGAGGTCATCGCCGCTGCGCTCGAAGGCGCGCCCCAGAGTGGCGGATCCGGTTCGCGACAGAGTCGTAGGCAGCGATAGAGAGGATGGTCCCCACCATCCAGGCTCAAGCTAGACAGGCTCGGAGTTTTCTTTCCTCTTGCTTACTGTATGTTTTGGCATCTTGTTTACGCGGCACGAGTCAATCGAAGGACATGGGATGATGATCTCTCTTCCTTATCTTTTCTTTCTTTCCTCTCATCACTACTATTTTCACGCCGCCGGAGTATATCGTCATCTGCTACCAATCATCATCTCACATTGTCCCACCCCTCTTCATTGACCTCTACTCTCTTGTTGATACTCTGCCCATCATACAAAGCATACCCTCATCAAACTGGTTTGAAAACTTGGGTATATAGAATTTATTCATAAATATCACGAATTATTTTCCGGGAGGGGGTACAGCCACCGGCCGGATGTGTGTCGCGTCAAGTCGGACGCGTCCGAGTTCACATCAATATGCTCCCACCCGCCGGACTCGCAAGATGTCTGGTGTCAACGCCAAACCAATTAATCTCACGGCGCGCGGTGTCGACGCTCCCACCGACAATTAGACACATTCTCGCGCAGCAGCCGTCTGAAGCGTCGTTGCAAGCTCATGGGTGGGTCAAATCCGTGCGCAAGCAAAAGCGCGTCGCGTTTGCGGAGGTCAGCGATGGGAGCTCGGTGAAGGGGCTCCAGGTCGTTATGACGCCGGAGCAGGCTCGAACGTAGGCGTCTACTCCTTTGTTTCCTTTGTCTCCCCGAGCACCTAATAATAATAAGTTTACCTACGCGTGTAGGTTAAATGTGGGCGCGAGCGTTTCGCTCACGGGCAAACTCGTCCAGAGTCTTGGGAAGGGCCAAGCGTTGGAGATGCGAGCTGAGGATGTTAGATTACTGGGTGCGTGTGATCCCGAGGTACGTGTATCTCCCGCTGTTGGGAATACTTGAGGTAATGCCCAGAGCGCTTATATATTTATATGTCTGCAGGCGTACCCTCTGCAAAAACAGGCTCATACTGCAGAGTATCTCCGAGAACACTTGCATCTGCGCTCGCGCACCAATACGATGTCTGCTATGTTGCGCTTGCGGGATAGGCTCGGTCGGTCGTTCCATGACTATTTCCAGGTATGTTCCTATATCCTCGCTGCTTTATAAACTCCATGGCTTAACCCACACTCTCATCTATATTTAGTCGCAAGATTTCTACAATGTGAACACGCCCATCTTTACTTCCAGCGATTGTGAAGGCGCGGGCGAAGCATTCCGTGTAACATCGTCGATACCCACATCATCCCAAGGCGGCACACCTTCAAGAACAACCTCTGAGCTTGAGTTCTTCGGCCGCCCAGCATTCCTCACTGTATCTTCCCAGCTACACCTTGAGGCCCTGTCATCTTCTCTCGCGCGCGTATACACGCTCTCGCCGGCCTTTCGCGCGGAGCGTGGAGTAACTCATCGGCACCTCTCCGAATTCTGGATGCTGGAGGCCGAGCTCTCGTTCTGCGAGAATATGGAGGACGTCATGGGCGTTGTCGAGGGGCTCATCAAACACTCGCTTAATGACGTGCGAAAGACGTGCGAGGCAGAGCTCGAGCTCCTCGGCGCAACGGCTGACGCAGACTCTGGCTCTGATACTGCGCAGGAGCGGCGCATGAGTCCATTGGAGCTGTGCGAGACGCTTGGCGGCTCATCTGCGTCTTCGTCTTCGTCAGCATGGCAGAGGATGACATATACACAGGCTGTCAAGGAGCTTGCTGCGCACGATGCTGCGTCCAAAGGCGCATCTCAATTCCAGTTCCGGCCCAGGTGGGGTGCACCGCTACAGAGCGAGCACGAAAAATGGCTCGCGGGGTCGCTCGTCGGGGGCCCGGTGTTCGTCACCGACTATCCGATTGACCTCAAGCCGTTTTACATGCGGCTCAATAATAACGAGGATGCCGGGAATAATGCTGATGATACGGGTACGGTTGCGTGCTTTGACCTCCTCATACCCCGAGTTGGGGAGCTTGTCGGGGGGTCGTTGCGTGAGGAGCGATTGGCGCATTTGGAGCATGCAATGAAGAAGCATGGGTTGCCGGTCGAGGAGTACGAGTGGTATCTTGATCTGCGTCGGTTCGGGAGCGTCCCGCATGGTGGGTTCGGACTTGGGTTCGAGCGGCTTGTGAGCTGGGTAGCGGGTATTGATAATATACGGGAGTGTATACCATTCCCTCGGTGGCCGGGAAAGATGGCGCTATAGAGTGTAGAGCGAGGAGGGGTTCCATATTTCAACTTATAGACTATATTTTCCTGCTTCGGGTTCATCGCTGTTAACGGTTTCTGGGGTCGTTTGAGCCGGACTTTTAGGAAGTGATGTCTAGTGGAGCACGTGGCGAGTAAAATACAGCGAGTTAGGCTAGATGCATTGATACACAGTCTCTAAGACAGGCAGAAAGAAGCTGAAAAGTACAGCTGAACGAAGGCTACAAGCTCTAGGTGTATAGGGGGATACAATCTCTATGTAGAAGGATATCACATACAGCACATAAAACTTTGTCCAGTTGACTTGAGATACCGAACTAGATGGACGCCGTTCTGAGCGAGGCGCTTGCTGAACGACTCGGGGATGGGTGTGACCAAGCGCCGGTGTAGTGCGAGACAAGATAGGGAACGCATGCATTCCCGGAACTCCGCCAGTGCGTCTGGTGCAGAAGGCCGCTGGTCGGGCGTTCGTGAAATCATCCGGTTTACGAGCGGAGATAGGAACGCGAGGCTGTTGTATTTCTATACAAGAGGCGAATCACATAAGTGTGCTGGCTAACTGGAGAGGGGACAGCGGGCAAGTGCAGCTCACGGAGAGGAGGCAGCGATGGAAGACGTTCCCTAGAATGTACACGTCAAGCTTGAATGGATCATAGGGCACTCTGTCGCTGAGCTCGGGCGCCGTTCTGTCCTGGCAATGACGCCCTGTGACTAGACGCGGCGCTGTCGCGTCGTCAAAGCGAGAGGAAAGATCAAAGTCGATGAAATAGTATTTAGGCTGGGGAGCTGACGCCCGACGCCGGGCCTTTGCAGGACCTTGGGCATCGATGCTGAGGTTAGGCCGTTGTGGATGGAATCCTTGTGGATAGAGCTTGCTTGCGTCCATCATTATATTCCAGCGCCCACAGTCGCTAGAATGAAGACGTGAGCGACATGGAGATGATCAGATACAAAGAATTGGAGCATACCGGTGGGCGACGCCATTCTCATGTATGAAGACTAACCCCTGACGCAGCAAATTCAGTAAAAAAAATTTGGCTATGAAACTGGGGCTAATCGCACCTGAAGCATTTGTTTTATGAACTCAACTGCATCCTTGATCGACTCAAACTTGGGATCGTCGAATTTCCGAAGTAACGGAAGTACGACAAACGCATCGTCGCCAGCTCCTGGATCCAACACGTCCAGCAGCGGCACACAGTGATTGCGCTTGTCGGATCGAAAGGCGTCCTGCGAGAGATAGCGCATTATGTCCACTTCGTCGCCGCCCCTTTTTACGCGTTTTAATATCACGACAAGGCCGTCTTGAATGCGAGTGGCGTCCATGATTTTTTCTGGCCGACACTATTTTTCCACCAAATTTGAAGGTTGGCACACATGAGTGAATTCTTAAAAGTTGACATACGCACAGTTGGAGTGATACCATCCTCGGCATCATAAGGGGGTATATCGGTGTCCCACGACCGTTTCCACCCAGGGTGGTACCGAGGTCGTAGCAGGTAGCCTTGAGACTCGAAAAATGGCTGGCGCGATACCCAAAAATGCTCGCTTTCAGATATCCCGAAGCCGTCACTGAGCGACGAAGATGGCGATGCGAGCGGCACAGAGACTTCAGGGGCAGGTTCCATGAGAAGACCGATACATGAGCTCGAGTGCCAGATCAAAGCTCGAGAATATATATAAGCTGGTGGCTAATAGCTTTCCAAGACGACTGCCTAAGCACAGTAGAGCCTGTGTATTGCATTCCGCTGGCCATCACGTGGCGTCGCCGTGCACCGTAGCCGTCGCCGCCGCCGGTGCAGACCAGTACTACTTAAGCTGTACCAGTGTTCAAAGACATGATGGACGTTGCGCAGGAGGTTTAAATTTGGAGGTGAGCCAATCGCGTCTGGAGGCCATCGCCTTCATCACGTGAGCACCGCACACCATCTCCATTCCAGCCACCATAATCATCATGTCGCAGGCTCGAAAGGCTGCGCCCCGACTAGCCCGGCCGGCCCAACGATATTGGAAAGGGAAGGCACCAAAGGGCGTCAATGTTCAGTCCGACTCGGAGGAAGAAGACTCGCAGCAAGAGGAAGAACAAGAACAGGAGGACGTCCCACTGGGAGGCGATGACGACGAGGGCGACGAGGACGATTTTACTGCGAGCAAAATAGCTTCCAAGGATGCTGGGAGACAAATGAACGTTGCACTGCGGAATGTCAATATATCTGGGGGCAAAGTTATCGTCGATGGCAGAGAAGAGTCTGGTCGCACGGAAATGGAAGGTGGGGAGTGCCAGGTCCCCGTTCTCGTTATATATACTGACACAAAACTCTGGAATAGAAGAATCTGAAGAGGAAAGTGAGGAGGAGGCTGTCGCAGCTCCGGGCGCTGCTGCAGAGTCTGGCGAGGAAGAGGTATGTGCTACGACACAGCATTTATTTCTGGACCTCATTTCTTAACCTTAGTCGGGCAGTGAGTACGAAACAGACTCAGAGGAAGAAGAGAAACCTGCACCTGCGTTTCGGCCAGTGTTCGTACCAAAGTGAGTTTATTCACCTCCAGCATCCTCCTTGTCCCGCCTGGCCCTAACCACGTGCAAGGCGTGGCCGTGTAACAGTCCTCGAGCGAGAGGCTGAGGCAGAAAACACCGAAGATGCACAAAAGAAAAAAGAACTTGAGGCACAGGAACGAAAGAAGGAAACTATCAACATGATAGCGGACAGTATTCAGAGGGAATTGGCAGAGAGTAAGCCTGTCGCATCAATTGTCGTCCCGAGCTAACATATATGTCACACCCTGCAGAGGAGACGCAGGAACTCATTCCGGACGTAGACGACACAGACGGACTTGATCCCACTGCCGAGTTTGAGGCATGGCGTCTTCGCGAACTTGGGCGAATAAAGAAGGAGAAGGCAGAGCAACTTGAGCGAGAAGAGGAAAGGAGGGAGATAGAAAGGAGGAGGGCCATGCCAGAAGAACAGCGGCTGAAGGAAGATTTGGAACGTGCGCAAAAGTCGAGAGATGAAAAGCCTAAAGGACAGCAAAAATTCCTGCAGAAGTACTGGCACAAGGGCGCATTCCACCAGGTGATGTGTATCCCACAAGCTTGGACGTTGTATACTGATCATTGATACCATATCTTAATTACAAAGGATCAAGAAATTCTCAAGCGACACGACTTCACTCAGGCTACGGAATCAACCATCGATGTATCGTTATTACCCAAGGTTATGCAAGTCAAGAACTTTGGAAAGCGAAGTCAGACCAAGTACACGCATCTTCTGGATCAAGATACGTCAGTAGATCCAGCCCGGAAAAGCGGCACTGGCTCTTCACTCGGACCAGGGCAAGCCTGCTTCACGTGCGGAGGACCACACTTGAAAAAGGGTGCGTTCAAACGGCGCTTTGAGTACGCGGTTTCAGCCTGTTACTCACTTGACATCATTTCCCCAGATTGCCCTCAAAATGCGCTCAATCAGCCGGGAGGCAGCTCCTTTGGAACGGGGTCGAATGGTGCGCCTGTCGCCCCGCGAAAGTGGGGCATAAATCGGGACCAAGGAGACTCTGCTCCGCCCAAGTCATGGCGGGATAGGGATGATGATCGCGGTGGAGACAGTCGGGAGCGCGGATCGAGAGGTGGTGGTCGGGACGACGATTGGAGGACCCGCGATGGGGACCGGAGAGATCGTGACCGCGATGGAGATAGGAGGGATCGTGATGGAGACCGGCGTTGGTCCGGGAGGGGCGATGACCGTCGTGAAGATGGATATCGCGGTGGGCGGCACGACGACCGAAGGGCGCGGTTAGACCGTGATAGCCGACGGTCAAGATCTCGCTCCCGCTCCCGCTCGCCGCCTCGGTATCGGGAACGAAGGCGATCTCGCTCTCGGTCTCCGGAGAGATATCATGAAGACAAACGCAGAAAAGTAGACTAGCTCGTCTGTTGGAATACTGTGTATATCGTATCTGTTGAATTTCAAGGGATGCAACTTTGGAAGGCCAGGCTGTGGCCATCCTCCACACGCATTTCGACGCGTCGCATGACATTAATAACTACCATCACGCACCAATAAGGCGCAAGGCCCCGGAGAGGCAGTACCCGATACCAGCTATCCCTCATACTGAACAATTTTTTTGACACCAAGCATGTGTACATTTCAGGAGGGTGTCAAGTATAGTCTCTAGTGAAAATGACAAAGGAAAGAAAGATATTGTTTTTTAATGTTTTATGGAGAGACAAAGCAAAGGATGCTGTGATTAGTGTTGCATTTGGTCTGGTTCAGTCTGGTTCAGTCTGCGAACCGAACTGAGATTTCCTTGTGGCCGGTTTACAGCTCGGTTTGGGATCAGTTTGGTTCCAAACTGGTTCTGAGCCGGTCTCAAACTGGTTTCAAGCGGTTTTTGTGCTGCATATCCTAAATATTACACAAACCAGTTTAAAACCGGCTTGAGGCCACCCAAAGCAGGTTTAAACTGGTTTCCCCTTGCTCTGAAGACTCCTAAGGGGTACAATATACTTACAAATGTGGTAATAGTATGCAATTGCGGGTGTGGCTGCTTAGACTTGGACTATAATCGATGTAGCGGCAAAAGAAAAAGGGAACAGCATGCTGCAGTAATCATCACGTATGTTGTTCACCCTTTTGCATGCTGTAGATGCCGATCAAGTGGTGAGAAATGGGTGCCGGCGTGCCAATGACCAGCAAAAAAATGAGACAGCAATATGCAACAACTACTGTCATGCATATGGCTAGCTCATTTAGGTGCCGATCTATAGTGATTGTTCATACACAATGGACCAAGACACAAAGGGGCTGCGGTTTGGTGTCAAATGCTCGGGTATAGAGATTAAAGGTGGGGGAGTAGGGGTGCTAGTGTGATGGGTGGTATCTCTACAGGATAGAATGAAGATCAGCCTGAACCAAGAGAGGAAGAGGGAGAAAGGAAATAAAACTCACATGTATCACCAAGAAAAAAAAAACAAAACTGCTGAGACTCAGTCGCATGCCAGCAGCCTTGCCATGATTCGTGCACTGCTGTTTGTGTGCCATTTTGATGCTTCGTTGCAGTTGTGACAGTAAGTACTTACCGTTGGTGTAATGTCGTTCGTGAGCTGGCATTTGTGGTCACCGTATGGTGTTCGCCGTTTGTGGTTTCGCCGTCGTGGTTACTGTACGCCATTTGTTGTTTGTTGTTTGTTGTTTGTGAGCTGCCAGTGCTTGTGTGCCAGTGTTAGTGGCTCGTGCATGCGTGGCTGTCGTACATAGGCCATACCAGTGCTTTCGTGTGCATGTTGATGAACAGGGATATGCAGTTTCGTTGTGTCATGGTGTCATACGTGCCATAGGTACCACATACTAAGCTATTTGCTTCCGGGAGTATGAATACGAGCACTCTCACCCGTGCTCGCATCCTTCTTACACAATATGTATATGTAAAATCAGATTTTGGCTGGCATTAGAGTATAATATTGTGACTAATGGAGAACTGGTTCAAACTGGTTTGGTTTGGTTTTCAAACCAGTTCTGAATTTCAAGATATTTGGTTTGTGATTTGGTTCGGTTTTCGGACTGGTTCAAACTGAACCGTATGCAACACTAAGCATTAGACAGCATGGCTGGAGAAGGGAAACTTTGTGACACAAGGCAACAGACTGTGTGCTCATGACCTGGTTCTGCTGCACTGTGCACATGATTACTGTACTCTGCACATGCCCCACTGACAAGGTGTTTCACATAGGCCAGTTGGCATTCTTGTAAGGTGGAATCTGGAGGCACATTCAGGCCATGAAGAATCATGCCTCTCTTTACAACTGTAATATGTGGATATGTGGTGAGAAGCAGGAAACACACATATCATCATTGCATGAGCAAAGTAATGAGTCCATCACAATAAGTAAGCCAGCATTGTTAGAAGTGGAACCTGAGGCAATCAGACCATTTTGGGTATTCACAGATGAGCTTAGAATATTCACATTGAAATTGGAAGAGGAGCCCCCCCAATGTGGCCAGCCTCTGGGATATTGGTAGTGGAAGGAGAGGCCCCCCAGTGTGGCCAACCCCTTGATCTATACTGGAGATGGAAGAGGAGGCCCCCCCAATGTGGCCAGCCTCTGGAATATTGGCAGTGGAAGA
>KL198018.1:515299-565053 GCA_000697705.1 Botryobasidium botryosum FD-172 SS1 | reverse complement strand
CCCTATTTACATACGTGCTGTATTGCAATAAGCAAGTACGTGACAAGGATATTAGCGCGCGAGAGGAAAAAAGGCAGAGAGCGCGGACACAAGAGAGCGCGCAATAGAGAGCACGGGCTGGTACAAAGGCCATGCAAGAAGGGGAGAGCACAGGGAGATACGAGGGCACGAGAGCACTAGGTATTCGAGAGGGCGCGAGGGCGCGAGACACGAAGAGCAAGAGGACGCAGGAGCACGAGACGGCGTGAGAAGTACTGCCAGTGAGAGTCAGAAAGTACTGTTGACGTCTGGCGTGTTTATCACGAGGATGCTTAAGTAATGGGTGGCAGACGAAAAGCCAGGGATTCGTATGTGCACTCGCAGGAATGGCCAGGAAAATGGGCCTGGTGGCAGGTTTTCGTAAAACATGGGCCGAACGTGTACGGATGCGCTGACAAGACCCTCTTACCACAAGTGGTATCGGGAATACTTACTCTAGGATTAATGGGCAAAATCAACTTTGAAACAGACGAAGCATCTCTGCTCAAGGCTTACAAGTTATCTTCGCTATCTCCAACGTAACGTGATCATCTCGCGAAATTCTGGGTGCCAAGGTTGATGACCTTCTTCTCTAGGAAGTGGGAAGACGTCGACGTCGACCTCTCTGATCCAATAATAACCAACGCAGGTGGGGCCGACGGTGACGGCGATCCTCTAGGGCTGGGCAATGGCATCGAGTGAGTATAATCCAAGTAACGAGCTGCGTGCATGCCTCGTTCAACCTCTACACCCTACGTAGTGTACGCAAACTGGATGTGGACGCCAGTAAGCCTAAAGACGTGCTTCATATCGAGGACACGGCTGAACTCCTCACTTTCTTCGAATCCTCAAAGAGGCTTCGATTCTCCTCTCCTCCAAATCGTTCGATCCTAAAGCTTTCTTGTCTGCCGCCCATCCTAATGCTACCTATCAAGACTTGGTGTCTGGTGTCTCCCATCTTAAGCAGTCGATCGAAGCGAGGTCACAAGCCATGCGGATTCTAGTGGAGGAGAACTTCGACCGTTTTGTTGCCGTGAAAGCTTCAACCGATGGTATTCGAAGCCAGAACACTCGTCGCGTAGGCCAGGGTTGACACTCGATATCCTCCCAACAGCGCTATATGGAGAGATGAAAGAGGGCTTGCTTGCCGATGATACGGAATATGCTTCGAAAGGAATCCGCGAACAGCTTAAATGTTCGTACCCCCATCACTCTTGGGCACTCTTGTCAAACCATGAATATTCTACTAGTGGTCACGGTCAAAGCCGACCAAGTGTTTCTCCCGGTTCTTGAGAATGCATCAAAGGCCCAGAAGCTTCGGTCAACTGTTGGAGTCTTTGAGCGCTCAAAGTTCTTTTTCAATCTACCAGGATCGCTCATTGAATCTATCGAAGCTGTGAGTTGCGGGTGAGGTGCTGATGCTCTGCTTCTGACGATCGACTTCGCTTCTCCTATGCATCCAGGGACGATACGAAGTAGCGATGCGCGACTACAAGAAGGGGAAATTCTTGCTAGACTCTCGACCAGGCCAATCCCTTTCCGCTTCTCCCGTAGACCAAGCCCCATTGCCGCCTGCAGAGCTACAGCAGCGGAGAATATTCGACAAAGTCTGGGATACTGTTGAGAAAGTGATGGGCGAAATGCGAACCACGTTACTCAACCAGCTGAAAGATCCATCGAGGAGCGTAGAAGAACAGGAAAAGACTATTGAGTATGCTCTGCTCACGCTTCAGATTAATGCGGTCTGCTGATCATATTTCAACAGAATCCTTACAGAATTAAGCCCCCAGGATGAGGCTATATGGGTATACTTTGATAGCCAACATGCCCACATCATGGGCGTGATGAAAACATCACATGATGCGTTTGTAAAGAATGTTCGAGGTATGGATTGCTCATGATACCAATACCGTGTGCTGGGCATAACCCCGGCGAATTCACCATTCTCAGCGGCGCGGGATCAGCTACCTGCCGATGCAACTCAGCCCACTCAGATCGCAGCGCAGCTTTTAGTGTCTGTTAGTGCTCTCGACACAAAACACGCTGAATCAGTACTATGTGAGTTCCTCCGGCGGACTGGGGACGTATGGTCCTCTGACGAGAATACAGCAAAGGGCTCAGGATCGGAGGTGTGGCAGGCAATCTTCGACATGACCAAAAATATATCCGATACCCTTTCTACCTCCCTGCCGAGCTTCTGGAGGATCGCCAAGTCATACATAGACGGAAAGTACAAGAAAGTAAGCCGTACCCGCGCATGGAGGCTTGATGTCATCATTTTCACGAACTAATTACGATCTCGCAAGGTTAATCCTACTTCCGGCAACACTCGTCGAAGTGCGACCCAGTGCAGCACTATGGCTCTCGACATAGTGAAGCTTTATATATCCCTGATCTCCGAGTTTTTCATTCTCTCCGACAAGGCAGTAACAAGTACCTCAGACTCCGCGGCCCCACTCTCAGCATTCATACCACCAGGAAGCGATTCCCTCACCACAGCATTTTACCTGGGGAAAATCATCAACGAGATCTCAGAGTGCGTCAATGATATTGCTGCTGTCGAAATGGGAGGCGAGGCGATGTCTGGGCTTAAGAATCTACTGGAGAATGCAAGGTGGAAGTTTCTAGATGCGTTATGCGAGACATGGCTGCGAGGTAGAGTGTTAACTCCACCCAGCATCTCGAGCGAGACCCTACATTAATGTTCCGTTTGTTGTGCAGACTCGGAAATATTTTTCCACCTGGAAACTTGGGTTCTCAACCCCGAAAACAACTCGACAACACAATATCTCAACCTCATACGCAACTTCCAGAGACAGAACACAACAAATGCTTGCCGTATTGCGGGTGGCACCGACGGAACATCATCCCTTAACTCCTCGACAACCTCGAACGCGTCTTCAGTGACTGTGAAGGGAGGGGGGTCTAAGCCGGTTAACATCGGGCGGGATTTCATCGCGAAGATCCAGAAAGTCTTTTTGGATTCCTTGTACGCGTTCCTTGATGGCTTAGTCCGCACCATACCATCGGAAGAGCCGGGCTCGATCAAGGAGCGACCAAAAAGGGCGGCAACACTCGGTACAGAGGGTCTGGCTGGGGCAGGGAATGGCGAGATTGACATATCGAACTTGGTTGGCTTATTAGCTATTTGCTTACTCCCAGCTATCTGACCCTACGCGCATATCTATAGGATACCTGCCTTCTCCTCGTCGTGTCCAATCTCACGTATTTGAATAGGTCGCTCATGCAGACGATGATTAATCATCTCGAGTCGGCATGCGGGGTTAGCATCTCCCAAGAAAAAACGGTACGTGCATACCGGCATATTTAATACTATGACCACTGCTGATTGATGTGATTGTAACGTAGACTCTCAGGGAAGTCGTTTTAGAGATGGACAAGACGCTCTTCGAAGATTATATCAAGGCCAAAGCAGCCGTTCTGAAAGGCACTATTAATCGCGGAATACTAGAGAGCGGCATGGACTGGTATGAAACCCCTCGACCAACCGGTAAGACTCGCTGTTCTATTCACAACCCGCGATCCTCTGATGCTATACCCCTACTAGAGGTACGCTCATATATGTATGAAGCGCTGATGTTTCTCGTCGGCATCCATGCACACGTGAGCAAAGTCGCTCGCTCGCTGTTGGAGCGCACGATAAGCTCCCTTGTGGAGGATATGTCGAGAGAAGCCTTGATTTGCTTTAGACAGATACGGAGATTCGGGATGGGCGGGATGCTGCGCGTTAGTATCATCTCAAGCAACTCTCCCCACGACCCACGCTGACATCTTCGTGTTTAGGCAACTCTCGAGATCGAGTTCATGCACCAAGTTCTGGCACAGTACGTGACGACCTCTGCCAGTGCGACGCTCACGGAGATCTACACCACGATATCTGCGGCCTATTCCCGCAAGGGCGGCGCAGACGGGAAAGATCAGCTGCAGAGGGAGCTGGACGGCGTCAAGAAAACGTTGCACGACTCAAGGCGCGCAACGGCAATCGAGTTCCTATGTTTCAAAGCGCCGAGAAAAGAGGAGTCTAAACGGGAAGGGGACAACGGAAAGGAAAGAAAGCAGTCCATCTAACAAAGTTCACGGACGTTTTGCAGTGTTGCTGCTGTAACATATCTTTTGCAGGCAGCCTATATCCATATTCTAATGATCTGTTCTCTCAAGGTATTTTGTTGATATTAGACCCAAGTATGTGTCCCCATGCTGGGAAAGGGACGTGCTTACCCCATACCGCGACACTTGGAAAGCTTTTAAGTGCATGGGCGGGTCTCTAGCAGCTCACCAGATGTATCCGGGGCACGGACCCTTGTGTATACGTAAGTATACGCTCACTTCTAATTCACGATCACGACGTCAGCGTATATTGGTTGCCAAATCCGCAACCAACACACTCCGCTGTCTCGATACCGCACAACTACCAAAAGACATGGCGCCAGCCCGATCTACAAGACTGAAAGCGGACGACGCGCCCGAAGCCCCCGATGCGGCCAAAAAGAGCCGCGCAGCCAGCACCGCACCATACGCGTCCGACTGAATGAAATTCGTAGAATTGATCCTTAACGCTCCCTCCACGTTTCCGCTTCCTGATGCCGAAGAGGCCGTCCGTGCTGCACTCGTACAGCTTGCGACTTACGTGAAGGAGCTGGAGGGCCGCGCCGAAAGCGCAGTGAATAGGGAGAAGGAGATCGTTCCTGCCATGTGGCCCATGTCTGAGGCGGATATCAAGGCGACGGCCTCAAGGATGGCCAGAGCCGCCGTAAGCGGGATTGAAAAGCAGATGAACGTGCGTGCTTTCGTTCTGAGTAGATCGTCTTCCCCATCCTACAGAGCACGGCCTTATGTGTACCGACGCACGCGTCTTCGGAACTATGCTGGGGCTCGATGACCCACCAAAGTTCAAGGCGAAGAAAATTCCAAAGGAGGAGTCCATGGAGCTCATCGGTGACATTAGCGTATCTGTTCGGTAGGCTTGCCATCTTCTCATCTCGTCATGAATTTGATATCAATGATATGACACTCTGTCCATCACCAAAAGTGAGGTCAATGTCAAATGGAATGCGAGCACCGGTGGATTCAAATTGAGTGGGTCGTATGGACGATTTCATTTGTGATCATGTGCATAGCTGGTCTTTGTACTCCTTGCTATTCAATATTCAACCCCTGATATCTTATATGTCTCCAGCAGCAGAGCAGCTTTATGTATAATATGTGTACTCAGTCACTGTGAAACCAATCCCCCCGTCTAATCGGGGGGAGTCCCTGTGAAAATCAAAATTCAGGGGGAAACCTCCTGACGCGCGCTGATTTTGGACCCCCTGAAAACCTAGCGCGTCGCAAAAAAGGCGATAAGTCAAAATCAGCAGTGAAAACCTGCTGGTTTGCGGTCGGAATCCCACTGTTAAGGACAAAAAACTCCTGAAATTCAACGGAGATCAGTGGGATATAAATCAGGGGATTTCTCCTGATCTAAGCCAAACCCCCCGGGAAATCGGTGGTAAAGCAGCTGATTTATCGTGCATTTCCCCACAAAAATCGGGGGTGATCGGATTCACAGTGTAGTACAAGCGCTTGAGTGTATTTCATTTGCTTCCGAAGGTAGTGTTGAGTGTGTATAGTTGTGCCCATCTGCTCGGGGACTATATCCTTATGGCTGCTGGTCAGACTGCAAAGGCGCATGCACAGAAATTTTCTTGAGACTAAAGGCGCTCGTTCGTTGTGCATCGTCATGTGGGAACAGCTGACACCACTTTATTTGCTATTGATATATGGCACCATACGACCGGCGTCAGCGGGCTTCTTTTTTGTTGCACCCTTTGCACCGCCGAGCTTGTGAACATTGAACGTTGTTAACGTTGAACGTCCACATGCCACCACGAATTGTTCGCGTCGCTGTCGTAGGAGCCGGTCTGTCAGGACTGACTGTGGCGTACCTTTTATCTACGCTCACTCTGGACCCAGAAAGTGAGAGTGTTTCCTTCGAGGTCCATCTTTTTGAGAAGGTTAGAAAACGCGTCCGAAACTCTGGGCGCACAATCTGACGTGCTTTTACCCACGTTGCGCTACTCTTTTCTTTCTAAGGCTGATGTCCTCGGAATGGACTCAAATTCGATCTCTGTCACCGTACCGACAGAGGAGGGTAACAAGGCTGAGATGAGGATAGACGTTCCGATGCGCTCGTTCCAGGATGGTGAGTTTCTTTTCAGCACTCGAACCTTTCGTATTCCTCACTTACACCCCGATTACAAGGCTACTACACACATTTAATCAGACTATACCGGCACGTCGGCGTCAACTTTCGCATCGCCGATTTTAGCTACTCATTCTCGGCCCTCAAAGCACCAGTCAACGGTGCTAAACCGAAGATCGAAACATTCATGATTTATAACGGGCAGTCGGGACGCGCAGGTGTCAGCATTCCCTCTGCCCGTAAACCAACTGCCTCTTGCACTATCTTGTCTACAACGATAACATATTTTATATTTGCACTCACCACACTCCAACTCTTCGTCAATTACCTTCGATTTTCCTGGTACTCGCTGCCCTGGATTCGGCCTGCCTTTTCTACAGAGACGTTCCGAGAATGGTCGGAGCGTGTTGCGCCTCGCAGTACGCTTGCTCGGTGGACTGGGGCCGATTTGTCGTGGCACCACTTCGTAGGAGGCATTGTCATCCCACTCTTCTCCGCCGTCTGCACTGCGTCTGCGGAGGACGTATACTCGCACCCTGCAGAGGAAATTCTCGGTATGTATTCCCTATAATCACATTCAGAGACACCCTGCTGATTTAGAATATTTAGAATACTTGTGGCAGAGTCAAGGGACTCACCATTACGTGGTCTCAAATGGGGTAAGAGACGTCGTTGATCGACTGTCTCGCCCATTACCAGCGGAAAACATCCATCTGTCCTCGGCCATCACCTCAATTAAACCTGATCCCGAGAACCCGTCAACTTCGTCAGTATATTACTCTACCCTGGGCGGCGAGCACGTTCTACGCGGCTGCGCGCACGTCGTGATCTGTTCGCAGGCAAACCAGGCCGCTCGTATTTTATCCACTTATTCGGCCTCACTCCCGGAAGCTTCGGCGCAAAAACCTATCATAGACGCCCAAATTTCCTGCTTGGGAAAATTTGCGTACTGCCGGGCAGTCGTGGTGAACCACACTGACCCGGCGCTCCTTCCCGATGGCCCAGGCGATTGGCGAGATTTGAATCTCGTCTGCATGGAGGACCCACACGCGCCGTACCCAGACGATGAGAAGCACGCTGATATATGCGTCTCGCCGTCGTATGCGATGACGACGCATAGACTGCCACGGGCATCGCCATCCCACCCGACGATATATCAGACGACAAACCCAATAATAAGCCCACGCCAGGAGAGCATCCTTTCCGTTGCAGTGATGGAGCGGGCACTCCTCACCGTCGAAGCAAAGCAGGCCCTTCGAGGACTCGTCACGCGAAGGCGCGTTGGGTGGCTCAAGCCGAGGGAGATCACCGGACTCGGACCACTGCAGGGCGGAGGGAGCTTGATGGGAGAGCGGCCTGGTATCTGGCTATGTGGCTCATACGCCCACCCGGGGATCCCGTTATTGGAACCCTGCGTTGCTAGTGCTCGGAACGTGGTGGAGAATGGTATCTTGGTGGCGGAGAAGGTCACGGGCACCACGATCTCATGGGACTCTTAAAATGAAGATTAGTAATAGGGCTAGCATCACCCCAGCGCACTTGGAACTTTTAAACACGCTATATTTCCTATATTGGTACAAGAGTAATCTATCAGAGGCGCAGCTTTCTCTCCATATCCTCGTGGATATTCAGCTCGGGACCGGTCTCAACATCTGTACCATTTGGAGCGAGAGTGAGCGAAGAATAAAGCACGCATAAAAGTAACTGGGGTGACGTACCCCCGAAGAAGTTGCCAACTTCCAACGTGTCGTCGCGCCCCATGAGGATATCGAGGTGAATATTGGAGCGCGTCATGACTGGCATATGTGGGTTCTGCAACGAGTTGAGGGTGTAAGCAGACCGCAGTAAAAAGAATTTCAAGTGGCAGCTATACGGACCGCGGCGACAATCTTGCGTTCCATCAATTGGCGCATGGGCATGTGCATGCCATAGATATTACGCTGCAGGTTCAGTCGCAGGTTGTCTTGAGTCTGCTCCCACTATTCATGCAAGTAGCAGCACGCGTTAGACTATTAAAAATCGAGGAATGAGGAGATAATAACTCGCGTTCTCGAGTCTGTGCTGTATCGTACTCTTGCCATTGATCTCAGTGGAGATCGTGCGTGTTCCAAAGCGGAAAGTATCGTGAACGCCTAGCGAGTTGGCGGTGTTTTGCACCGAGACTGTCGAAGATGACGTCTCGTCGTTGGCAGAGGGAGCGAGGAGGAGCTTGTTGGACATTTCGGCGAGCTCGATGTGGTCGTTCCAGTCGAGGAATGCGCAAGTCCCATCGAGACGCGTAACCCCTTTGCTTCCGGCGACTCCCGATCTCTCCGAGGCCAAGATGCTCGGAGCACCTCTGGTACTTACCCCCGGAGCTTGACTCTAACGCCGAGCGCCCCAGCCCAGTCCATGTACATATGCACTGACAAAGGATATTGGGCGCGGTGAAAAATCTTACACGTCGTGACCCTCACTAGACTATGCTCTATATAAGCAGCTATTTGCTCCGATTCTGAATTTCGCCAGGTCCGGTTCATTTGGGGGCACCGAGGCCCGAGGGCCGTGTGTTTGGCTCACCTTTCCGATTGATAAACGAGTGACTGTTGTCTATGCCCGAGCATTGGGTAAGGCGCGAATCGCGAGAGCCATTTGCTAGTGAGATACGAGCTGGCAGTACTAGTACTGAGTCTGATATGGTGGAGTGGCGGAGTGGGTGGCGCCGATTGCATGGTTTGGTGGTCACTTCGAGTAACCCCTTCTGGGCAGGTGCCGGCCGGTTCGGGTCGTGCAGATGGAACTTTGTTTTGCCTTTTTTTCTTCTCATGTTCAAGCACAATTTCCGAGTACAAGCAATAAAACACAGCGCAACCAAGTGCATTTTTATGGGCTCAAAGCCAGTTGATAATAAAACGACTTGCTGCGGTTTGCATAGCATGCAATCTGTGCCTGAAAGAAAAGTTCCATCTGCACGACCCGAACCAGCGCCTGCCCAGAAGGGGTTACTCGGAGTGACCACCAATCCCTGCAATCGGCGCTACCCACTCCGCCACTCCACCATACCCGACTCACCGCCAGTAGCTATATCGACCGCAAACTCAATATTATTAGCCGGCGTGTAGGGGCATTGTTTGTGCAAAATTACTGCCCGTGCGCACAGAGTCGGAGCTGGTGAGCTCGATAGCATAAATCATAGCATTCCGAGCATTTATGAGCACCATTAAGAAAGTCCTGCTATGTTTCCATCACGTCCACCGTCGGTTTCTGCCCCGAGACCAGGACAAACTTGCCTCCACCCTTCACCCATAGCCCAATAACTCTGGCGAAAATCCTCCACAGCCCTCGTTTGCTAACCAGGAATTCTTGAAACCCAGGGAACACATCATCCGAAATATCCTCAACTGTCACGTTCACATAGCCCATCTTGTGCATCTGCGCCGCATATTGCGATTTCGAGACCATGTTCTCGATCGGAACAGATAGCGTAGGTCCGACACCATTGCGCGCAAGGAGGATCGAGTACCATGAGGTCGAGGTCGAGGGTTCGAACGCCATGTCTGCCAGCGCAATTCTTCCCCCTGGAGCAAGTCGAGCAAAAGACTGGGTGAGGAACGCTTCGCGTGTCACGAAATGATAGGCACAATCCAGAGCGAGGATAGAAGTGAAAGGAGGGGACGTGTTGTCGGGGTCGAGGGGGTGAGTGTGTTCGGAGGAAGATGGCTTGGATAGCAGAGGAGCGAATACAGCATCGCCAAGGTATAGGTCTACAGATACTTCTGACGCGTGAAGGAGCTTCTCTTGTGCTTCAGCGACGCGTTCGGATGCTCGTTGGTGTTGGCCTTTGATACTGGTAATCCCTGCCAAGGACTGTGGTCTTGGGACGGATGGATGCGAGAGATGAAGCAGAAGAGAGTCTCCAGAGCCATGCCCCACATCTGAAGATGAGGTAGCTCGTCTAAGGATGTATACTGCAGAGCTAATGCGTTTTGGACACGAACCGAGGATTCTTCCTCCCGGAGTTGGCATAGCCAAAGCGATCATTCGTAGCGCAAGAGCTTGGTGGATAAATGCGCACAGCCCTTAAACCCAAAGGTTTTATACGCATAATACTTGCGATAGCGCCTACCTTCGCATGCATCGGGGAATATGCCGGTGTCCTAGTAGGATACACGCGTGATCAGCAATTCGTGAAAAGGTCTCGATGGACTAAATTGTATTCACCTTCCAAAGCCCCATGTTAAGCCACTCAGTTTCTGGTCGACTCTCGTGCTTGCCGCGTCCGCTGACAACATTGAGTTGGAGATGAAAGTCGCCGTACGGTTCATGATGTTGGCTCCCGATGTAAATGGATACTCCCAATACCAGTACCACAGTAGCACAGAGCGCCTGCTTTATCGAGGGCCGGAAGGCCATCAGAGTTCTCGCTTTCTTTGAGGATGAGTTGGCTGTGATGGTGGCTGCAGCTTGAAATTGCAAAGACGCGTCCGGACGCGCTTGGACTTTGCTGCCGACCACCACCACCTCGCCGACGCCACAATGGCATACAATCCCCGAGCATCCACCTTCATCGACCATGGCTCTGGCAGCTCGACCCCCACAGGCGGTCGAAACTATCTCTCTAATACGGCACCTCCCCCAAGCGTTATCCAAACTGCGCTCAGTCCACTGGGCAAAGGCCCTCCACGCTCGATCATATACGACCGGAACCTCAATAAGACTAGGGCTGCAGAAGTATCGTACTCTGCGTTTGCCTTCTTATTCTCGGAAGCGATACAGTATACACAGAAAAGGGTAAGCGGTATCGCAGATATGGAGAGAAGGTGCGATATCTGCGCGCTGGGCTCGTCTGCTGAGTGCACCATCTTAATCGCAACCGTCCTGTCACTATCCTAGGCTGAGCACACTCGGTTATCGTGTAGGAATACGCGTACTAGAGCTCATGTCATGGCGAGGCGAATCGACGTCAAAAGCGCCCAAACGCGAGATTAGATTGCTACCCGCTCTATCTTACATTCACACTCAAGTATGGAAAACGCTTTTCGGAAAGCCAGCCGATGCCATTCAGAAGAGCGTAGAAAATGACGATGAATGTGTGGAATTCCGCCCCCTTTCTACTTTAGCCTCGATTGACCATTCCTACAGACATGATCGTCGATAATGATCCGCCGATCACCCGGCACATATCCATTCCACGGGAAATGAGCCAGTTAAATTGCTCTGCGCTTACAGCTGGGATCGTGGAAGCAGTTTTAGACGGGCTCGGTTTTGTGAGCCTCTCGGCACTTCAGCGCTGTAGTATATTGCTAACGTTGTGAATTCAGCCTGCGCGAGTGACAGCGCATTCAATGCCAACTGACGCCAACCCATCGGCTACGGTTATACTGATAAAACTGGATCGATCTGTTGTCGAGCGGGAAGAAGCGTTGAAGTGATCGAGCTGGGGATTTTGAGTACATCCCGAGAATCCAATGTACGTTGTACTTTTAGCGGTGTAATGGACTAAATGAGACCGTCGCTGGGCACCAGTTGAAGCCTGAATGGCGATACGTTCCCGTTCACCAAACTCTTCAGCCCTTCAGCTACTTGGAGCACGATTGGTCGCATAACATCTTACGAGACATTTTACATTTGATACACATTTCAAGTTTATTACAGGACGTATGCAACACCGGCAAAATTTGGAGAGCAAAGGAAATACCAGGACCGTAGAAGTATCCCTCCTTCCAACTCTGACTGTCACATAGGACTGCAAACGAGATTTTGAATCTATCCTTGCCAGACGCTGGGTCCTGGCATGACGTAGGATGTGGGGACGGGGTAGTAAAGGTCTATTTCAAATTATACGAGTCAGTATCAACGTCTGCGAAATGGGTAGGTGTCCATTTACTGAACAAGATGCCGGGGTCGGTGGCCTTGTATGCACCGGGGAATGCCACGAGTGGGCCTGGGCTTGCATTGCCGCCACCGGTAACCTTCAATTGAGCGCAGCTGATGTAGTGCTGGCTTCCTCCGCTGCTACCGGCGCTCTGTTTCGCGACATAAATTAGTTCGCCCACTTGAGACTTATGGGAGCTACGGGGGACGTACGTGGAGAGCAATGTGCTCGATACGGAGCAGGTATTCGGCAGCGGGGAGAGAGGCGGGGATCTTAACGCTGTAAGAGCTTATGCCTATTGAGCGGTTGAAGTTAGCTGAAGTATCTCAAAGTAACATCATTTTATATATATAAAAACAGCGTACCCGAAGCAGGCCAGTTGATAGCACCAGCGCTGAAGGTAGGAGCAACCTGACGAACACGGCTCGCATGAGCATGTCAACATCTTAAAACGAAACACCCTATTTACCTGGTTGATCTTGAACCAGACGTTTCCGCTGGCATCCCAGCCGTTGACTGAGCCTGGGGCACGAGCCAAGTACACCAACAGAGGGCCGGGGTGGCTGATTCCATTAGGAATGGCGAACGTGACCTAGAATTACCATATCTCAATCAGTACCGAACGCTTGATCGCGGAACAGTGGAGACGTACGGAAGATCCGGCGGCGGTGGTGAGTGTACCAGTGGTCCTCGCCGCTGCGCCGAGGTTGCAGCGGATGTCAGTGGAGGAGACGCTGGTGACGGGGCCGTTGGAGTACTGGTTGTCGGGCACTCGAATATACTGGTATTCTGGTGACCCGTTGAGGCTGAGGAAGCGGTCTATGTTGGGGAGGGAGCAAAGGTCAGTGCATTCGTAAGGTGTATGGCGCGCCGTATTGCTTACAGTGGGCAGCTGCCTGCTGAGCAGCGGCGACGGCGAGGATGACGGCAGAGAGGAACTTCATTGTGAAGTGAGCTGGAGAAGAGACCTGGTGAGGAGGGGTGAGGAATGTAGGCACAGAGTCGCCAACTTTTTATAGGGCGTTAGGAGGAGGTCGATATGATAAATCTCGGGGAAGGACGGCAGAATTTGCTCTTCTTGCTCAGTCGACGTCGCCCTGGGATGGCGTACACTCTGCTAGGTTAATCGCGCTTTCTTGGACGCTTGTGGTAGTCGACCTGCCGTCTGGGGCTAGCGATAGCAGTATGGGGCAAGCCAGTAAACGACCATGGAAGCTCAGCGAGAAGCGACGGAAGAGAACTGAGAACATCTGAGAATGCGACCCCATCGAAGGGGTGGAGGATCGTCGCCGAATACACGGAGGCTTGGACGCATTCAGCGAAGGAGCGGGGGAGTAAGCCAAGCCGAGCGGTATTTGCCTCATACCTTATGTGCCAGCCGATATCAGGCTAGTTGTAGGGAATCGAGTGCTAGATACAAGCAGCGTCCAAGTATTTTGGCGACCACTAGTGCTGAGCTCCCCCGCCAGAGTATATTCATCGTCATCGTCAAAGAATCAAATTGATCTGTACGGAGCGTAGACTCTGCAAATCGACCGCCACTGGGCATCGATTTGAATCGGGTTCCACTCGTGAATCAGACCTCCGCAAAAAGCAGTACCGTAGCAGCAGTGAACCCCGGCGCCAAGCCAAGCTATTGCTGACTAACCTCCGAGATGTGGGTAAAACGCTGACGTTCCTGTATCCTCTACCAGCTACCTAGCTGGCTGATTAAATTGCACTACCTTTCTTGAACGCCATTAAGTGAGTGGTACAGCTTCGTAGTTACCAATGGCAAGCATCAGCGAATGGTTGATGAACATTCTGCTTGAATCCGAGGGTGAGACATATATCGACGGTGTAGGATGTATTTGAAAATCGCGGCGCTAGTGGGGCAGAAGAAGCTAACGCAAGAGCAGAAGCGCGTCGGGAGTGTGGAGACTGTAGATATCGACGTTCATCTCGTCTCCCCTGATACCATCTCGTGATCTGAAATCAGCTTGGGTCGCTCGTTATGTAAAACGTTACCCCATGGGGTAACCTGAAGATCTCTGGCGCCATCTACTCATGAATCTGTTGGAAGCCGGGAGTAGAAAACGAAGAATACTCGGTCAGCGATACCAGTGGATATTTTCCGCGGGTTCAAAGCTCCGACTCAACTCCAATTCAATTCGGAGTTAGGACAGCGATTTCCGCGGAAACGCTCCCAAATTGGAGAATGGACGTCGAACGGCTAACATGCCCGCAAGTCTCAGCGGATCGGTACGAGTAGGGGCATTATCACTTGGGTGAGATGGTGGGCTTACATAGGGATACAAAAGAAGAAAAAAGAAAAAGACAATCGAAAACGAAGATGAAAACAAGCATGCACAGCATAAAAAACAAGAGTATAGAGAGCATAAAGAATACCAGTCCACGAAGAAGAAAGCAACGTGAAAAAAGAACATTGAACAAGGGGACGGGTATACCATGATCTTAAACCAACCCCATTACGATCGTCGCCCTCAAACTACACTCCCTCCCCCGACTATTCAGCTCCCCCTCGTCCTCGCTAATATCCAGACACGCGCTACTCTTCCACCCCCAGCTCTGGCTCACCGTAAACGTATCAGGCGCCGAGCTGAACTCCGTCAGACTCGTCCCCGACGGCGACGGGCACGAGATGCGGAAATACGCCCGGATCGTTGGGCGGGGGTCGCGGAACGGCGAGGGCGGGGCGAATGGCGCAGAGCGGGAGATGAGCGATGCGGATGATGCGGATGTGGAGAGGAAGTGCGAGCCCGGAGGGGGTGGGGACCCAGATATCGCGCTCCGGTTAGGGTAGCTCGATGAGGGGCGGAGGGCCGAGAGTCCGGACGAAGAGATGTCGCGAGGGCGCGAGTTTGTGGTCTGCAGCGGAATCGTGGTGAGTCCGAGCGACGATGCCATGGGGCTCTGGGGTCCGCCAGAGGGGATGGAAAATCCCGGGAGATCATCAAAGCTTGACGAGGGGGTGCCAAGATGGGCAGGAGGTGCGGAAGCTGGTGGGATGGGATCGACCATCGATTGGCGGTGGAGATACACGCCCAGCTGCAGACCCTTCTTCCGTACAACCTGGACATATACGTTGTACAAACTGCCAGCGTACCAAATAGTATGCGAATGGAGGCGTGATTTCTCTTTGAGCAATTCGACTCCCCAAAATTCAACGGAGAACCTAAGGAAAGCGGTAATAATATGAGTAAGATAGGGAGAGAAATGGTTCAAATGGGGCAACGAACCGGAAGGGCTCATTCTCGCTCCACTTGGCTTTCCCTCCTGGATCCTCCCTCACAATCTGCTCCGCCGTCCTACGACTACTCTGAATTCCAAAGAAACTCAACTCACTCGTCGAACGCTTCTGCAGTCTGCCAGCCGCGCCGCTATCAGGGGACGACGACACGAGGGCCGTCGATGAATTCTGCGCAAATATGTCTTCAGCGGATGATCCAGAGGGCGTCATGAATGACGTCGCGGAATCGCCCATGCGTACGGAACAATCTGTTGTAATCGGGTAATATACCCTCTTAAGGGGATCTTCGTCCGTATCGGTGAGGAACGACCGATCTGATAGCGGCGCGACAGAGTTCATGGATAGTGAAATATCCTGGGTGGTAACGGTGATACCAAGTTCTCTGTCGGCGCTTGGTGGCACGCCCGCAGAACTTCCCTGGAGTGGTGAGTGGGAGCGAGGCGAGCCAACCGGGGACCGCGACGTGATTGATGTGCGGAACAGACTTTGGTTCCAGTGGGCTTGTTGAAGCACTCGGAGAGGCACAAAAGATTTCTTGGTTACCGGAGATACATCCTTTCTAATCTTTTGTAGCTCCTCAAGGGTCTAAGGGAGGGATGTCCGTTAAGCGTGGCATATCCTGAAGGTAAGGGTAGGGGGGAGAGAAATACCATGTGAGAGTAATATATCCCTGTGGCGAACAACTCGTCCCACACCCTCTCCTCTTTCTTCCGCTCTGTGCCATCCACAAAGTCTTGTCGCCTGCGGAGCTCAACAACCCTTCGAGCGAACACATATCGGCTCCACTCGCTCTTGACGAAGAACTCATCGCTTGAAATGACGGCTTGCACCCATCTCGCTGTCAGCCCTCCTCGTGACCATATCACAGGAGCGGACTGAGCAGACGGCAGCGTAATTGAGCCCGCTTGAGATGGCGGAGACGCCGCAGGAGCCCGATTATTTGGACTCCTCGCGAAAAGAGACGCGTTTGTCGGATCTTCTTCCAGCGGGAGAATATCTGTTCCCCAGCGCACAAGCCAGCACGCGCATGCCTCGCCAATCCTATCGCCCAGGTTGGGATAGGAGAAGGAGGACCCGTGCTCGAAGTTATCGGCGGCGTCATCCGCAAGGTCGCCCGTGCTCCAGTCGTCATCAGATTCTTCAGTGTCGTCTGAGTTAGCCTTTAGCCCCTCTAGAGGTTGCGCCAAATCGGACGCGTTCTTATCGTGCGAGCCTGCTTTGGACGCAACTATAAGCGCCGAACGCTCGACGGTCGTATGGAGTGCTTTGCCAATGTTCTCGAGACCGACAGCGCAGGGTGGCTCCCCTTGTTCGGGCTCACCGATACCACGACCGATTGCAAAGCCCAGATACCTGCATACGGTATACGGACCGATGGAGGACAAGACAAGGGTGACGGCGTGCTGGGTAAGGGTGGGGATGGAGAGGTACGACGCCGTCGCGATGAGCGACAAGAGGAGGCGCGGAGACGCCGGGTGGTGTTTGGGTGGCACATGATGGTTTGGGGGCGGAGAGGGCCAAGAGGGCGTAAGGGGAAATGATGACGTCGGTTGGAGCCAAGGCGAGATGTGAAGGTCAGGCCCCCCGCCGTAGAGATGGGCGACGCAAATCCTGGTTGTTGGAGATGAATACGATGCTGGAAATGAACGAATGAAGAGGATGCAAGCTTACTCAAACGCTAATCACGAATGAAGGGGCGCGTTGTTAATAGAGCCAAGGCTTCAAAGACGGAGTGGTACGGACCTGGACGGGTGATGTTGGGGTCGTCAAAATGGACGTTGACGTTGCAGTCGCGCTGGGAATAGGCAGGGTCGCTAGTAGACTCGCGCCAGTCGGAATTGAAGAGCGAATGGAAGAAGCCGGCCTGGACGAGGACGACGGCGTGGAGGCGGTAGGTGACGGCCCAGCCGACGGCTCTGACGTTGAGGATGACGTCGGCGTTGCGGCCGTTGAGGAAGCTGCTGTAGAGGTGGGCCTGCACGTTCATGGGCGGGAGGATGTCGGTGGGGGGAGGAGGAGGGAGCGGGGCTCGGGTGCGCGGTTTTCTTGCTGTGGTGCCGGCCATGGTCCAACACTGGCGATGAGCAGGCCAAGCCAGCCGCAACGCGATCGAGTCTAGTCTTTTTTTGCTTCCGGACACTTACCCCTGGCTGCGTCTGGCGCTAACTCTGCGAGTTTCTTCACGCGCTGTTTGATCAAGCTGCTCTCGTCGCCGTTCGTGTCGTCGGTGTCGTTCGTGTCGGCGGCGGGTGGACGAGCGAGGTGGCCTGCGACCTCGTCTGATCTTCTTGCTGGGTATTTACATGTCTCCTCCTTCGCGCTCGAAAGCTGGGACCTCGCGTCTGAGAACCGGCAAAAGCCTGGGCGTCATCGTGCTTCGAATTTAATCATATTGTTCCTGATAGGCGCGTATGTCACATGCTTTCTCCTCGTTCCTCCCCTCCACTCTCTTGGCCAGCACGAGGTTTTCAAACACCACCGCGCTTCACGGCGACCGCTCCTGGCTTTTCCTGCTTTTTTTGCTCGGTATACAAGGCTGGCATGAGGCTAGGGTGGATCGATAAATAGGGGTCCAAAATTCTCGTCCGAGCGATTTTCGCCCCTCTTTACCGTTTAGCCATTGACCCCTCCAGCCTCACACCGTCGGGCGCCCTGTCAGCGTGGAAAACTCGTCCTAATGTCCTAGTGGGGACAAGGAACTGCCGAGCTTCATCCCTTCACCTCCAGCAGGGAACACGACATCTTTGACCGAGCTCATGCCTCATTGCCCTCACCGCATTACGCGGACCGCTAAGCCCCGAAGGCAACATTTCCGGCACCGCCTATAGCCTTTAAACATACATCGCTACAAATCGATGGGCACTTTTACGACGAAACGACCTGATTAGACTTCACCTCCGCCCAGCTCTTACACCAGGTGGCTTTTGAGATGATGACTCGGGGGAATCAAGCTCGCTGTTTTTCCATCTGGAGGCGGACTACAGAGTAGGATGAGTTCATTGTGTTCTGTGTGGTCGTTATATCTGGTGGCGCTTTGCTGGTTCCTCGAGTCAAACCTGACGAATGATGGAATCCAGGCCCGCGAACTGCTTGGCTCTGACGACCGCACGCGGGGATGCCCAGCTATCCGCCTGGACGCTCTGCGTGGTATCGATACCTGGGCAGCTCGCATGAAACGTACATACTAAGGCACAAATTATCTTATGAACGAACGCAAACACACCCATATGATTTAATCCAAAAGATAATTCTTGAGGCGCCACCGCGGTCACTCAGGTACATGATCCGAGGAAAAAATCCACGCTTCCGCTGGCGAAATGACACCGTACGATCTTGGTCTCCAAACAGAATTTATCGCTTGGCCCCGCGTTATCTACTGGCGCTAGTCGAGGGAAACTCAAGCCGGCTCGAACCAGCGCCGTTAGAGGTGAGGGAATAACACGTGAGAAAGAGCGCATACTGTGGGAATTTCCCCGAAGAGGTGAGGGAGTTCTCACGATGCGTCGGTTCATGGTCAGCATCAGTACATACTTACTTCAAAAACGCGTAGTATGTTTTCGAGCAGCTGAGAGTTTCTATGAGGTATGTGATACCACTGAGATGCTCGGCCCATCGATGTGATACAAACATCTATCATACTCTGCAGAGCTCCGTGTAATACCGTCGACTCGGGCACCTAGCCTGCGGACGAAGGGCGTTGCGCGCGAGGAGTTTGGCTGACCTCGGACTCGGTGGCGTCCGTACGCTTTCTACGAAAGGAATCGACGAATATAAACGATCGATGACCAGCGCTAGCTGGGGTTGCATTGATGTCGCTAGTGCATGTAGTACGGGACTCAAGCTTGGGCAATGGGCCATCATACTATGATACCGATGGCCGGCCACAGCTGTCTTACTACTATGAGATGCGGCGTAATACGTCTCTCTGCTCTTCCGTTTTTCGATCGATACCGGCGTCGTAAATCGCAGAACACTGTCAGAAATTACTGGGTCTTTTACTTACAAGCACCCGGAGGAGATTCAAACCCCGATTACCATATTTCTATCTCCGCTACTAGTGCTGCTTGTGTCGGAAGCAAACGTGACTCGTGACTCGTGGTGCTGTACAGTTTTGCTATCGCTTCGCCTTCACCACACTCAACGCCGTCGCCCCCCATCAAGCACTCGCACCTCAAGAAACTCGATCACCATGGGGAAAGGCGAGCGTCGCTTTCCACCATTCTCACCTATATCCGGGATCTGAGACCCGACCCTCTCTTTTTGAATCAATCACCGGAACGCCGTAATCAATAGTCCACGGATCCCTCGCTCGTGCCGGTAAGGTCAAATCGCAGACCCCCAAAGTCGACAAGCAGGAGAAGAAAAAGACGCCCAAGGGCCGCGCAAAGAAGCGAATTCTGTATAATCGCCGGTGCGTAAATATAGCGCATACTGCTGCAATGGAACTCCGAGATTGATGGTGTGATCCTTGTTTTATTAGTTTCGTAAACGTCACCACACTTCCGGGCGGCAAACGACGAATGTGAGTACTCAGGACATTGCCTCGGATGACTAGGGGCATCCATTCGAGCCTCTCGTCTTCTTTACCTTCGACTCGATTTCGCGATCTATGGCTAACCCATCCGTGGTATGATAGGAACGCCAACCCCGAAAAGTAATCGGCGTCTTCCTTCAGCACACTCTGGGCCATTTGATGGGTCTTCAGAGAGTCAGGCGTACAAAACTTCATCTGCACATCACTTGTCACACCACCCATGCCATTTCCATGATCCTCTTTATGTGTATGCCACCCACCATCACGCAGATAAGATTACGTCCTCGCGGAGTAATATACATGCCACTCGAGAAAAAAATCGAGCCAGCCAACTACTTTTGTGTCTCACCCCGTAAGCCGACCAACAGTACTTTTGCTTGAGCGCCTCTCTTGGCATCAAATTTTGTCTGAGTTATGAAGAACCCCCACCGAGGCTCCCATCCCGTATCCCTTCAACTAGGCTCAAAAGACCGCCCTCCCGCTCTTTCGCGCGGTCAACCATCAGCACACCTTCCCTACCATGGCCAAAATTATTGGTTATCGCGAGTTGCTCTACCGCACGGAATTTTCCAATAGTCGTGTCTTCCGCTTTCTTCAGCGCCTCAGCATCGACTGTATTCCGCAGCTGCGATTTCAGGGCGGTGTAGGCGCCGGGGTGCGGGGGAACGAGCAAGGGGTTGAATAGTGTCGTGGGCTGGATATACCCCAATGTGGACAGCGGCGGCGCGGTGGAGTACTCAAGCTGGGCCTCGGTAGTCTCGATCCATGTTCCGAGCGCCTCGAGGTTGTGTTCTGCACGGGCGGCGGTGGCGGCTTTGCTTGGGCGTCCCGCTTTAGGCTTGTCGTCTTTTGGGATCGCGCGGACGGTGGAAGCTGGTAGGATGTGAGGGTTGTGCGGAAGGGTCGCGGATGGTGGTAGTATCAAAAAATGGGGAGCGATTTTCGAGAGGATGTGGACTACATAGTGCGATAGCGGCGCTTGGAGTGAGAGAGGGAGAGCTAGGAGGCTTTCGTAGTCATCTAGACAGCTCGATTGAGTATTCACAGAATGAAACTATGCAGCCTGTAAGGAGGACTCACCTATAGTAATACTGATATGATTGTGCTGATAAAGCGAAGCGCCTGATAGCGATGGCTGGGAGAAGAAAAACGCGTGCAGTCCGAATACAGCTGCCGCGCGAGTGATGGGTGGATTCGAGACGCTTGCTCGCTCTGTTAGACGTCGATGGCGTCGCAACTTAGTGCCGCAGCCCTCAAACTCATTTTAACGAAACATACTCACCCAGGAAGAGCCTGGTGACCGTATCAACAAAAGCAATCCTTCCGCGAGGATCAAGCACGAGCAGATGCGCGTAGTCCCATTTCTGAGCTTTCCATATCGACTTGAAATGCGGAAAAGGTTTGGCGAGCACAGTGGATGCGGCGTCAGCGGCGCCCGCCGTATAATCGCCAGTGAACGCAGTTAATAGATTGTCGATATCCTGTTTCACGGGATCGACAAAGAGCGAGGAGGAGTAGTAAAATGGCTGGAGGAGCGGTAGGGTTCGGTAGAGCTGTGTGGTGGGTCCGAGGGAGACCATGATGTTGCTGGTTCAAGCTGCCCCGGGCCCCACAACCTCCATCTTGTTTTCATCCACCACGGGCCGCTTCACTCAACACCGCAAATCGAAATGCATCGACACTAGTAACAAGCATATCGTCGCGTTTCGCCGCCTTGGATATGTGAATGAATGGTTGGCGCTCGATCCAAAATTCAAGTCAAACCTTGAGCCGACTGGCCACGCCTCAGAAATCACAGTATTTGGTACTAGCTTGGTCCAGGCCCCATTGCTCCTGCGTAGCTATTCATGCGATAAGCATTAGATATGATTCTCTGTGACTTTTCAAGATAGCTGGCTTCAGCTCCATGCTGTTAATAAACCGTCTTGCGCTGTCTCGCGCCCGGAGCTACGCTTCAAATCCCTGACTTTGGCTGGTGCCCACGTAGGCAATGAATGTTTCACGAGTCCTCCCTTGTTCTAAGAGGAAAATCCACATGCTCTCGCTCATTGTTTATGATCAAGGGACTATCAAAACGACGCCGCGGAACAGGAGAACCCGCAGAGTCCCGTCTAATCAAGGCAAAAAAACTGGCACAGTGTGCACCAGTGTTTGCTGAAGCCGGAGGCTGGTCTGCGCCTCTAAAGGCTCGGTATTGTCCAGATACTGCGACATGAACAGTTGCGCGGCGGTGGCAAAAATCTATGTATCTTGTCCGGCCTCAAATCTCAGGCATCATCGTCCTAGTAGGTGCCTAGTCTACTTAATATTATTTCCGAGGAGTAGGTAAATGTTCACAATCGTTGGGGCTACTGACCGCCTTTCCTTTCTCTCCAGTGGAAGGCAAGCCAGGGATGGTGTTGAGTCGTCAAGGCGTGATCGTCGGTGGCGCCAGAAATGGAACTTCGGAGACAACGGGCTGGATCTGCAGCACCCTCGTGGCACTGCTTGCCTTTAGCTTGGCCTTCAACACACCTCCCAGAGTTCCGGGACATGTCCCTTTCACTTCGGAATCCGCGGGCACGCCTGCTCGACATGCAGGCAGGTACTTATGCGTTACCAGGGAATTGCAAAGGCATTATCGTTGGGAAAGTGGAAACCGTCGGTACCCTTGCGACTATGAACAGGCCCTCAGCTCCAGCGTCGCTTGCTTTACGCAAAGGAGGATTGTGTCGATTCATCCAGCTTCAGCAGGCATCTCACCTCCGACCCTTTTGTCGCGCCAAGCGAATACAAGTATACCTGGACAAGCTGAAGGATATAAGACATGGTGCTTTTGGAGACAGGACCAGACAGCACCTTATCTCGCTCTTTTATTTTACGCCATTTTCACGAACACCATCCTTGACCGCCAGAGACGACTACACATCATGACAGCACGCGCAACTTTCCAGGTAAGCTTTTCGGGCGTGATGGCATATATTTTTGCCTATACGCCATTCATTTATATCCAGACTGGAGAGCTCGTTCGTGTCCTCCCGCATTGCGCGCGATACGCAAACTGGTGTGGTGATGTCGTCAAACGCGGTCGAGTAAGTGGATTATCACCTAGACTTGCACTCCCTTGGCAGAGTACTTATCGGTCGTGTTTGTGCAGGTGCATGAAGATATCGTATACCTCGTCCACTTCAAAGACGGGTCTTTGGAATGGTTCGGGGAGTGCGATATACACTCCACTCGGGTCGCTCCAAGCCCACAGAGTAGCTCGAGCTTGCAGAGTACACGGGAGCCCGGCGAAAAGCTCCAGGTGAGGATGCCGAAGTCGATCCGGGGAGTTGTTGATTGTGTACTCACAAACGGTCAATCTTTGCAGAAAGACTCGGCTGTATACGTTCGCTCCGCTGTGCCGGGCACAAAGAAGACTGTGTGGCTCCTCGGAAAGATCGTCAAGGTCGAAGATAGCCTTTGGAAACTTAGCGTACGTTGGCCTGGCTCTTACGGCTCATCCTTATTTCCTCCCAATCTCATGGTTGGACTCCCTCTAATAGCTTGGCCCTTCGAAAAACTTGTACTACAAAGTCCGGATAGAAGACCCAACGACCTCACGTTTTACGACGATTGAAATCTCTCATCGGGATGGATCGATAATACCCGCCACGACTGAAAACGCATTCCGATTGGCTCAGATGGGCTACAAAGTCTACAGCCGTTGAACGGCTTTAATCGCGCTTCGATCTCACCACATCAAAATGTCCGCTTTGCATTTATCTGATACCCTAATGATTGTGGAATACCTCACGCCTGTATCATGTTCACGCTACCCTTGACGACCATTGTATCACGAACGTATGTAATGATTTAATTCTTTTTTTGGTATTTCATGTATGCAATGTTTTTGCGTAATGTTATGATCTTTCGTAAAGAAAAAATGGTGAGAGTGGAAGGAGGCGGGTTGGGATATTTCTGACGTATGATGGTGTATAAGTGGGAAGGAAATCATGGGGTGAAGTTTGGAGGATGAGTTGAAAAGACAAAGTGAAAAGGAAGGGGTGTAGTATCAAAGTGGGAGGGGAGGGAGAAGCGAGGGCTCCGGTGGGCCTGGCTACGTAGTACAAAGAAACGATAGATGGGACTGACCTTTTATCACTGACATCGGTCGTTGCGGCATCAATTCATCGGGGTACATGGGCCAAGATGCGCTACCATCCACGCAGTACCGCCGTGTATACGTGGCCCACCTAATCTGTGGCGATAGGGGGCTCCTGCAAATCAAGCAACGCCTCCGCAACGGTGAGCTCCTCAAGGGTAGGCTGAGAAACAGCACGCGACATCGGGAAGGAGAGTGATCTGTCGGAATCACTGCGAACCCAGACCAAAGAGCGGTCAACTTCGACCTCACTCTCGTTGTCGGTATCGTTCCCTTCCGTGACAGGCGACACGAGGCGCAGCGCGAGGCTGGGTGCGGGGGCGCCAGTTGCCAAGCTAGCTTGGTACGCTGCGTCGATAGAGCTGGTGGCGCGAAGAACGGGAGAGCCAGGGGGAGAGCGTGGCGGTGTGGCGGTTTGCATTCCGGGTTCAAGCACCTGGTCAGTGTCCATAGGGGCGGCGGCATGCTCCGTGGCGGGTGCGAGTGTAGCCCCAGACTCAGCGGTGGACTCGGGGGCGGAGGCCTCTGTGGCGAGAGCAGGCACTTGGGTACGGTGCTGCGCGAAGTGGCGAGTGGCGGCTCCGAGGACTATCGCAGCAGCGGCAACACGCCTGAGGGCAGCTTTATGGTTAGAGAACCAGCTGGTAATTATCGAGGGCTCCCTAGTAAAGGAGTCACATCTATAAGTAGGGGTAATCGAAGACGGTCAAAAAGATGCTTTGTACTTACTTTCCCAATTTCTCCGCAAGCGCCACGCGCAGTTCCGGGGTAAGCACGGGCCCGTGTGTCCTGTAGGCTTCGAACAGTACGTCTCGCTCTGCCTTGGTCCAGGTGGTTCGTCTCTTGCGAGCCGAAGTCGGAGTGACAGCTGGGGAAGTGGCAGGAGTAGCAGCTATAGTCTCCGTAGCAGGTGCGGTAGAATCTGGGGCGGTAGTCGCTGACGAGGATCTCGTGACGTACGGGCGAGAGCGGGTGGAAGTGGAGCGGGAGACGCGGCTCGCGGCAGGCATGGTAAAATTCGTCGTGGAGATGGTGGGGAGGTGGAGAAAGGCAGTTACTGAGCCTCAGCAGGGGAGATCGGTTTAATAGGCATCGTCCCAAGTAAAGGCCTAACTCTGCCGGTGGGCCTTCTGCCAAAGCGTCCGACAAAGCGCAGGCGTTGCTACAACTCACCAATCTGCCCTGGAGATAATTCTATTGTATCCCTCGAGACAGATCGCTGAGTAATAGCAAAGCGCTGTGCAGCACCTGTCCAAGCGCATGTTTGCACCAGGGCCTCCGCTGGGACCTCTGAGTGGAGGTCGAGGCTGGACACCGGCATTTGGGTCGGCGCCTGAAAGATCGCGATGATAAATCTGCTTCCGCCGAGGACCGGGGCACAGCCACACTATACTCAAGTGGTGGGCCACGTGATCTCAACGTGAACCAAACGTTGCCTGGACGGTGAGCCGTTTGCCCACCAACTCGAGTCTAGCAAAACGAATCAACGGACCGCGCGCCTTTATCGTACCTGGTGTACCCAAGATAAATCATGTTCTACCTTTTCTGCAGAATTGCAATGTCGGTTTTCAACGTCGGGCTTGAGAAGTAGTGTTGCGCTGACTTGCAAGCCCTCTATATCAGTGTTGCCATCGCTTTTCTCTATCCAGCCTATTCTACCTTCAAGACTTTGGATCGTCGACCAGGATACGAATATGAGGCGGAGAGGTGGCTTACCTATTGGACTATCGCTGGAATCTTGTTTTCGCTGGAGTATGCCGTTGAATGGTCCATAAGCTGGTACGTCATTTGAGCTCTTTTGAAGCTTGGCTATGCGCTAACTTATTGGAAAAGGTTTCCCTTCTATTGGGAACTGAAGACGCTATTCTTGATATATCTCGTCTTGCCACAGACCCAGGTTTGCGCATTGAAATCCTAAATGATGAATCGAAAAACGCAAAGCTAATACTCGCTACCATACGTCAGGGATCTCGGCTTTTCTACAAGGCTTACGTTCGCCCACAACTGCGCGCCTACGAGCCTCTCATTGATGAAGAAATTGGTACAATCGCGCCCAGAGTCATTGAATTTGGACGAGGGATTGTTTCGAAACTGGTTGGCCACGCCATAGGCGGAGCCTCGGCTGCTGCCGCGTCTCCCGAGGGAGATCAAGACGTGAGCAACGGATCCGCAGCCACTTCCAACCAGGCGTTTGCCATGGCGGCTGGTATTGCCCAAGGGCTGTGGAACTCCTACGCCCCGCCCGCACCGAGCCCAGCGGCGCCAATACCCGTCTCCTCGCCCCCTCTGGGCTCTAGACAATCTAGTCACACAGGGACGCCGACCAAATCGCCCCCTGCTGGCTATAACCTGTACCCGCCTGCTCCTCCACCGCTTCCAAGGCAATCGTCCTCCAGCTCCGCCTCCTCCGACGCGCCCTCTTTCCCGATCCCGAGTGTACCGAGTGCACCATGGATGCCTCCCGCGCCTTCTAGGGCGAGTCACAATCAACGCACTAGCTCGTACCAGCGCGAGCAAGTTCCTGATTGGGTTCGTAGGTCAAGGAGGCAGGAGGATGATGAGTGATGGGGAAGGCACGCGGAGAGGCTCTTACTAAACAAACCCGGGACATTGCTATCGATGATTCACGCATTTCGCAAAACCCATCTATTATTTACATCTCATAGATTCATCTGTTAACGCTTTTTTTTACGAATCAATGATTTAGCATCACGAGACAAGCCAGTTGGTGGGGAGAGGATGGAAGGAGCGTTTGCCCTTATGAGCACATCAACAATCACCACCCACAAGATACATTTCTATTTTATAGCTACCTCGATCCCAAAAGAAATACACGTCGTACACAAAGATACGCTCAAGGATCAATGTGAGTATAAGCTTCATCAATATCCTCAGGCAACTCATCATTCACCAACACCTCGATCTCAATCTGCGCGTCCTTCCTCTTCCCGGCCGTGTCCTCCGCGTAGTTCTCATAGAAATTCGAATGCGAGTGCGCAGCACCCTCCACGGGCCTCCAAAATTGGAACGTCTGCGAGTGGACGCCGTAGCTCGCGGGGACGACTTCGACCAGGTCCCCGCGCGCGATCTCGACGGCGGGCACTTCGTTTGCTGGGAGGCCGATGAGGTAGGCGAGGAGGCACCGGATGACGGATGCGTGGCCGATGATGAGGAGATCGTCTTGCTCGCGCTCGAGCTCGACGAGTGTCGGCTCCAAGCGAACTAATGTAAAGTGAACCATGAGATGGCTGAAAGAGTGTCGAGGGTTTGACGAGCAAGACTTACCACTCAGATCGTGATAGCTTTCCGCTCTTGGAGCTCGGTGGGCATACGGATCTTTCAAAAAGCGTTCCCATTCATCGGGATACATCTCCTGTGCCAGATCGGGCGACAGGCCATCCCAGACTCCGGGGTTAATTTCGCCCATTTGGGGTTTCTCGACGACGCGATAGCCGAGCTCGACGAATGGCCAGGCGGTGTGGTACGCGCGACGACGGGTGGATGTCCAGACCTACTCGACCGTCGCGTTTTTATTCAGCAAATTAAAATAGATTTTAGGAGCATGACTGGGACTTACAACAAGCTTCTTATTCTCATCAACGACGATCCCAAGTTTCTTCCTCTCCTCCATGACTTTCTTCCTCCTCTCGAGCACAAAGTTCTTGAGCTTTTCCGCATAGTCCCATCCAGCTGGAGACAGATCGGAGTCGGCTTTGTACGAGTGTTCGACTAAAGATTGGCCACTCTAAAATTGCAAGCTACATCGAAATTACTGATCGGCGGTTCCAGCGGTCATTTCACTTACCCGAGCGAAATAAATAGTGCGATATTTGTTATGGATGTTCATGAGGAAGAAGATAATTCTCGACTTCAAGGCAAAATATTAGCCTTGGAGTGTCAGGCGGAGCATATCGTTTGCGGACCTGCAGATATCCGCTAATATGCTGTGGAAAGGGCAACGAGGTGAGTGGGATATCATACTCCTTCCAGTGCCGAAACCCACATTAACTTTGATAATTTCCCCAACCTGTGAGATATGGCACCCCGTTAGCTTCTTAAAAACATTGCATCAAATAAGCTGAGCTAACGTTGATGATTCTAATGTAAGGCCAGTTTGTCTCCTCCACTGGCTGGTAATGGATCTCGTGGTCTTTGATCCTCCTCCAGTAATCCGCGACAGCCTTTTCCGGATCCCAAGACTTGTACTAGACAGATACGTGAGCATATTGAAGCAGAGTGGCATAGTACGGGCATACGTCTGGGGATGATATTTTGACACTTCGAATATTGGCATCGACGATATCTGGATCATCGCACATGGATTCTGCACACGAATCTCGGGTCAGAATCGAGCATCGTTGATAGGATCGGTCGGTTTTTAGTACCCAGGAAGATGACGTGGACATCGTTTGCTTCAAATTTCTCTCCCACTTGCTGGCGGGATTCCACTGTCCCGTTATTCGCGTCATATATTGCAACTTGGCCTCGTTTCACTTGGAAGAAATTCAGGATCTGCTGTTCACACCCGTCGCGAACCTTTTTACGCAGGGCTTCTGTGTCCGGCGATTTCTCGCCTTTGGAGGGGTCAATGAGACCAAAGATAAGTAGAGTCGCAAAGCGCGACGAGAAACAGGCTCACCAAGCGTAAAGTAGTCTGGTGGGAGCTGCTGGGCCCCTCCAAGCATCTTGCGCCTGTAGTCGCCCAGCGAGAACACCTGGGTCTTGACGCCAAGCCAGCGAAGATATCGCTCGAGCGCACGAGAGATGTGGGTTTTTCCACGCGCTGTGTTTACGCAGATAAGTCCACTGAAGCTCCTGCGGCAGATAAGACTACGTGCCGGGCAGGCCCACGGTGATGATGAGGATCTTTCCGGCGTGCCAGAGACGGCCAGACGCGGTGGTGTAGAGCGGGGCCGCCATGCGATATCTACGATAAAATACAGAAATAAAACAATTGACAGCGAATATTGGCCGGATGGTGGACGAGCGGGAGATCGGGCGATAAAGCAGGTGCTGTGTGTTTGCCCGTGTTGGTGCCAGTCCCCAATAGGACATGGTCATCGTTGTCGTCCATAACGCGGACGGCACGCTCGTCCAGGCCCGAGATCTTGTCTGGCGACCTTTTCCTTGAAATATTCTCCTGGGGCAACCGCTGGAACTGCACACGATCTGACTGGGGATGGAAGAAGACGTTCCCGCGGCCAAAGAGAGTATAATCACGTCCTTGTTCTCGCGGCGCGACCAGGCAACAGGCGACTTGGAGGAGACCTATGTTTCGCACGTCAAAGTCTGGGAGGAGGATGGCAAGGGGCCTATGAAACCAAGGTATATTTTGCTGTCTGGTATGCTCATCTTCCGTGCGTCTACCTTGGGCACCTGGAGTGACGGAAACCCAACAGTGAAGCGGAATGGCGCGGCGCAGATATACAAGGCCAAGAGGAATACGAACGGATCTTTTTCAATCGGCAAGGCTTGGCGGTTAGATGAGCTGCGTGGCGTCGAAGCTCCCAGTGTGCGCCAGTGTTTACTTGAAAGATGAAGGCGTCGATGTTCATCCCATCGTTCGAATAGCCCCAGGAGTTCAGTTTGACTATGGCTCGGGCGTACCGATGGTCAACAGAGCGGGCACAAGAGCAGCTCAACTTCTTAGTATCGATTATTCGCCTACACAGGAAAACTACTGGAGGTCAAACGCTTCAAATTGTTGGCGTTCAGGTTCCAGAGCGTGACAACCGTACGCATCATTCTTATTACACGCTGTGCCATTGATGGTTTACGTGTATCTCAACCCACTAGAAGCTAATAGAAGCCAGGTCTCTCTGAGAGAGGAAGAGCGACGAGGTTTCCGTCCTCAGACACCACCCGTGGCTCCCCCTGTACCCCGACCTACACCTAGTCGCACCCCGAGCCGCAACCAGGCGAGTGCGGTCAGTCAGCGTGATATGACACGACCCCCTTCCGTCCAGGGCCTTGTCCAGAAGTTCCAGAGTCGACCGTCCTCGCCAGCCCTCACCCCACAAACACCTCCGCGCCAAATATACCAACAACCCAACTACCCCCCATCATCATCTCGCTCAGCTAATCCTGCGATCGTTTTCAATGACAGCGATCGGAATCCGAGTCCCTCCCCCTCACGGCGCGTCTCCTCGCCGAAACCATCGGTACTTCCTATCGGAAGGATTCCCTCCGCGTCCGGCCGGACGTCGACCGTATCCCAAAATTCCTCGCGAATATCTCTCGATCGAATTTCTGTGACACAGGCACAGTCGCCGATCCCACCCCTTCCGCCAAGTCCGGCACTTCCAACCCCAATTTACACAAATCGAACGCCGAGCCCTGCCATGCCACCACCCAGCAGCCCAGCATTCGTACCGCCGAGTCCAGCACCCCCTCGGATCGTAACGAGCTATGACGAATCGCCTAGTTATTCAGATTCGCCAGAAAAGCGCTCTTTGTCTCCAATACCACCGTCGCCAAGGCTTCGTACTCCATCACCAACTTCCGCGTACCCTCGCGGGGACCCAACGGCGCGCGTATCTTTTTTTGATCCAGGCAACCAGTCTGCTCTCGATCGACTACTTGCCCAGGATACCAACCAGCTAAGTCCGGGTACGGACGACGATCTGGGGGCAGATGCCATGGCATACGTAGAGGATATGTTAGAAAGCCTAGAATGGGGTGATTTATCAGGTAATGGTCAGGCCAAGCAAAGAATGGCTAGAGGGGCAGCCGATCAGATTGAAGCCAGGCTGCTAGACGAGCTCACGGCTCTTGAGAAGGCAAGTTATTTCAGTTTATAAGTATCAAACGGCCAAAAGCTGATGCTTCAATTGCTATCACAGGCCAACGTGTACTCATTCTTGGAGTCTGACGATCGAATAGCGAAGGTGCTTGGGTACATTGACGACGCCTTGCGCGAGCTAGACGAAATGGAGGGCTCAGTTTCGGCCTACAAAATCCATCTCAACGTGTGATATTTTCGTCTCTTATCGAGCAGCGGAGCAGACTAATACGATCTCTGTCTGTTCCAGGCCGTCGGTGATGATATCAGCTACATCCAGTCCCAGAACCGCGGTCTTCAAGTTCAAACTCAGAACCAGCAGGCTCTGTTGAGTGAATTGGAACAACTGTTGGTGCGCACACCTTTCCTAAATGATCGCTTTACACGCGCACGGCCATGTTTACCGAGTTTTCGCTTGGCAGTTAACAGTGCACGTTGACCGGGACGCGCTTGTCGCGCTTACCCAAGGGTCTCTGGAGAGCGAACGGGGTATCACCAGGCTGGAGGATGCGGCTACAGAACTTTACAAGGCACTACAGGCCGGCAAAGACACAGGTAAAACGCCGGTCGCTTTATCTCCGCCAGCATGCGCGTTGGCCGTCTTGTGTCACTCACTTTATCTTTATTCACTTTGGCGTAGAAATGTCTGCGACGATGGAGCGGTTCAATGAGTACAGAACCCACAACAGCCAGTTCTGCAAGCGGCTATTCGATTTCCTTTCCATCATGTTCAAGTTCCAGGCAAGTCGATATTCCCTTTGCCTCTTTTTCATCTTTCCTGAATGCACCCAACTTTTGTCGACTTTCGGAACAGGCCGACAACGTACTGAATAGTGCTCAGGATAAATCTCGGGGTAACAAGTCGCAGTTTACGATTACCGATCACGAGCAAATGGAGACATACCTCAGGCGCTATTCCGGCCTTATACTCTATTTGAAGGAGATGGACGAGGACAGATATGGCAAGGTCTGCGCGGTAGGTGATATAGGAACTGTTACCCCGGTGATAATATGTCGCTGATGTTTGCCCACGCTTATGGACAGTTATATTTCTCCATTACGAGCGAGCTGCATAACAAGCAGATGAGGGCTGTCTTGACGGCATATGCCGGCGTCGTCAAGAAAGTCGCTGAGGATACCGAGGAGAGTGAGTGCATTTTTGCTGGGCTGATACTGCCATTTTTCACATCGCAATATGAACAACCCTTGATCTCGATCTTTAGCCTTTGGTCCTCCAGCGTCTGCTAGCGCTGTTTCGCGCGCAGGTGGCACCGTCCGGAGAGCGGGGACAATCGTCCGAGCTCCCCTGGAACGCCGCCAAGACAAGGACAAGGCCCAAGACGCGGAAATGCGAGGGTTCGAGGTGCGTGTGGCCAACTCGCTCTCACATGCATTTCGCTTCGGCAGCTGATGAGCAAATGTAATGAACAACGAAACAGGCATACGGTCGCGTTCTTGGCGAGATCGCACCCCAAATCTATCGGGAGCAAGAGTTCATCGCGGAATTTCTCCAGATCAATGACCAGACGTATACGTTTGCGGACTATATGAATATGGAGAGTTATTTCCGGAGGCAGGCTGCGCGCTCTGCTGGGCTTGGGTCGTCGACGGTCAAGCTGGTGCAGCGGTCGATGGAGCTCATCTATGGATTCCTGGCGCCGGAGCTGAAGAAATGGATAGACGCGACCCTGCAGCGCGACAATCTGTAAGCCGGGGTACAGAAGCGATCGGTCGGCTGGCTACTGACCGGTTCTCGCTTTTTTTTTTTTCCACAGACAGCTGATCGGCATTATGGCATACACGGAACGCTTCATGGCAGATGCCGAGGAGCACAGCAGTTCGTATTTCCGACAATTGCTCCAAAAGCAATTACAGCGTATGAGTGGATTGTTCAAAAATCTTGTGGTGAGCCCCCGTCTTGCTTGTTACGTGGGGGGCTACGGGTTCAAATGGTCATTTGGAAATAGGACGAACAAATCAAGGCCATCGAGCAGACGAAGCTGACCACGAAGAAACGAAAAGGGGTGGCGCATTTCATCAAGTACTTCCCAGTTTGTCGAGTTGGATATTCTTTCTGTTTGCGCGCGATCGCTTACTCGTATTTTTTCCCGGCGGTTTCCAGATATTCGTGGGCAAAATCGAGGCACAGCTTGTCGGAGCAGATGACTTTGGCATCCGCAAGAGTGTTGACGAGACGTACGAGCAGATCGTTCAGGTGATGTTTGAGTGTTTGGTTCAGATGGCGAAGATGGACGGAAACGAACCGCAGGCGCTGGAAGACAAGGGTTTACTGAACTACCATGTCATCCTCATCGGTGAGTGCATCTGTGCGCGATGGCTCTCAGATACGGGGCTGACGGCGGTTTTGGCAGAGAACATGCATCATTTCGTGGCGGAGATCTCGCGGCAGGATGTTTATGCGATGCGGAGTTTTGCGAGGAAAGCGGAAGGCATCTATGAAGAGAACCTGAGTTCTTACGTGAAGCTGGCCCTTCGGCGCCCGCTTGCCAAGATCCTGGTAAATAGTATCCTGGATCACGATCCTGGCCGGTCGGTCCCGCTGACGCCGCTTTGGTGTAGGATTATTTCGACGGCGTTGAGCGCCTGCTTCAGGCAATGACGCCCGCGGACGTAGCGAACAACAGCAGCTACAACAAGCTAGCGCTGAAGCGAGTGGTGAAGGAGTACAACACCAAGGATCTGCGTCGTAGCATCGATGTGCTGTACAAGCGCGTGGAGAAGCACTTTTCGCAGGTGGCAGATGGGGCGGGTGGCGGCGGGCCGGGGGAGGACCCGCTGGCGGCGGGGTCGGTGATCGCGGACGTGTGGAAGGCGTGCGAGGAAGAGCTGGTGCGGTCGACGGAGCGTTTCACGCGGCTGATTGCGCGGTGCTACCCGGAGAGCGGGGTGAGCCTGGAGTACACGGTGGGGGACGTGGAGACGTGTTTCAAGCGGCACAAGTAGTATAAGTTATCTCATGACCATCTGCATCTCATCGGAATCCTGGTTCTCTTCTTCCAACTGTTCGTCAATCTACGCAGCGCGCATCCTTGATGGTGGTGGTGAGGCCTTCTGCCGGGGGTGATGCAGAAACCAGATGCGCAAGGATACGAGCCAATTGCTACATAATTTCTAATTTCGAAGTGATTTCTAATTTTTAATTTCTAATAATTGGAATTAATCCCTGTGCGGCATGTGGGCTGTATTTTGCCGAAAAGTGGGCAAAACGGGCGAAGGAAAGAGCGGCCGAGCGCTTCGCCTGCGACAAGAGCAGGCCTTTCCCCGTCGGGCCACCGCTGCTAGTCTCGCCTGATGTCCGCGCCCCGAAGTCCTGACCCTCGCTCCCCCACCCCACGCCCTCCCCCTCTCCCCCGTCCCCCGCGCCTCCGCTCGCCCCCGCCCCCGCCGTCCATGTCCTCTGCGTCGCCCATCAAGCACGACTCCCCCGCCGACCACGGCAAGCCCAACGGCGACGACAAGCCGCCCGTCAGGCCCCACAAGCCGCTCAACCGAGTCCCTCGTACGTGTCTCATCCCTCGTCTTGCTGCGTCTGCTCATCTTTCCCTGCACAGGCGCCTGTGTGAGTTATTTCTGCCCATCGATCTATCTCTCTCTCCTCGCTCCGTCCTCCCGTGTGGCTCACCCTCTCTTTTGGTCACTCCGTGCCGTGTCTCCGATAGAATGCATGTAGGAAACAGAAGATGCGGTGCGAAGGCGCGGAGAACCCGCCGTGCAAGCGCTGTCGGCACGCCGGGATCGACTGCATGTTTGAGAAACCCGTCAGGGATACGGCCTTGACCAGCGAGCAGGGAATGGAGTGAGTCGGCTGCCCTATCCGCAATCTCCTGAGCTGATCTGCGGAGCCCAACCGCTCTCGTCTAGACGCATTCGAAATCTGGAAACCCAAGTCACCTCCATCCAGACAACGCTCACGGAACTCGTCACGACCTTGCGAGGCACGTCTCACCTCCCACCCACGCCGGCCCATTCGGCCTCGTCCCTGCCTCCCATGCACACCTCGTCGCCGCACTTTGGGCCGTATCCCGGTTCTGGTCCCTCGCCAACCGCCCCTTCCCCCGTCCTCTCCAACCACTCGCACTCGGGCGCACCCAACGGGAGCATGCAGTACCCGCCAATGGCCGATGGCGTCGTCACCCACAGTTCGTCTTCGGAGCGCGAATACACCCCCGGTGGGTCTTATCCAATGAGCCAGTCTCGCGGTCCACCCCCAGGACACCATCACCACAGATCTCACTCTGAAGCTGGTATATTCTCTGTCCCATCTTTCCACCATTCTGCCTACTCAATGCTCTCCTGCCTCAGGTCCATCACAGCTTCAAGCACCCTTGCCCTCTCAAAAACAATATGGCCCTATTCCTTATTTATCGCACCCCTCAAATTTACCCGGCTCGCAGCCGCCCTTTAATAATTCTATGAACTCAGCAGTTATGCATCCTCCCACGTCGCTTCCTCCCTTCTCTTCTCTCCAAGGCATGGTCTCATCTCCACACCCGGCCCAATTCCCTCCCCATCTTCGCCCGCGATCGTCGAGCAACAACCACGGGCCTTCCTCGTCGCCCGGAGCAAACGCCCTCCCTCCCAACTATCCGCCCTTGCCGCACATAAACCCACAATCACGACCTCCATCCGGGCATTACACGACGTCACGGAATATTCCGCCCTCAGCTGTTACTTCGGCCGACTCCACTGATGAAGAAGGTGAACTGCCCATGTCGGGTTTAACAGCCCCATTCGCCGTGCTGCGAAACATGGCCCAGGAAGCAGCAGATCGGGTAAGTCTGGCTTCTCATATGTCTCGTTCAGGGGACTCATGTAGCTTTTTTTTCCATCGTGATGACAGGAGGATGATAATAGCAGCGAAACTCGAACACGAAGCCATTCGCCTCACCAGGGGAGACCCGATCGACCTCCGAAACGGCGGAAGACCAACCATCGCCCAATGCCTCATGCATATCCCGATGGTGAGCACGCGCGCAATACTCATCGCTTTCCTAGCCATTTGTCATTAACCCCACATTTGGTATGCGCAGTCGTAACTAAAGGTCTCATAAGCGAGCACGAGGCGCGCGAACTCTTTGAAATGTGCGTCTTGTCAAATGCCGTATATCTCCGGGTGCTTTTCGTTTTCCCTCCTATTTTTTATGCTGATTTTGATTTGTTACGGAAGCTTCTACCGCGGCTGTTCGACGTTCCTACCGATATTCGACCCCGCGATCGACACATTTGATGATCTGCATAAGCGATCACCATTTTGTGTGGATTGTATATGCATGGTAGGTGCGCGGGTCCGAGATGGTGGTGGTGAGTCCTGTTTGTGATCTCCCTTCATCCGTGGAGGCTGGCTCTGATATATACGAATTTTAGGGCCGGCGAGTGAGACGTACACAAAGATTCTTGATGAGGTGCAGGCTATTTCGTGCCAGACGCTTTTCTCGCCGGTCGCGCGCCAAGAGGCTGTTCAGGCGATGAGTGAGGCATTTTCGCGAAGCCTTTGCCCTTTAATTAATTACTCACACGCACACCTTCATATAGTACTCGTCGCTGGATGGAGTACGAATCAGTGGCTAAGCGGGGGTCATGCTGTTAGAATGGCGCTTGAAATTGGTGAGCGTGTTCACCCCCGTCGAATTTCATAGGCCGAGTCGTACTGAATGGCGCACCTTTTAGGTATGCACAAGTCTTGGCCCAAGCTTGCCAAGCGAATACGGGCGAACAAGATGTCAACTTCGGACGACGAGAGGGAGCTGCTCGCTTCGGCTCGGACCTTCCTCTGTCTCTTCCTTTTTGAGCACCAGTATGTCGTCTCTTGTACTCTGCGCGCATTTTTTTTTCTCAGCCATAATATTTCTTATAGGTTGTCTTTTGGTACCGGACGGCCTGCAATTCTGCGTGAGGATGAATCGGTCGCAGACTGTCAACTCCTTTTGCAGCACCCTCTAGCTATTCAGGATGACTCGCGCCTGGTGTCCATGGTCGAATTGATGATCATCCGCGAGCGGGTGCACAACAGGCTCGCGGCCGTCGAGGGCCACGACGACGAGAGTGCGTTCCAGATCCTGGCGGAGGCGCACGTGCAGTTTGACGGGTGGTACGAGCGCTGGGACGGGAGCCTAGCGCAGCAGTACGACGACGGGACGTTTTACCGCCAGAGTCTTCAGATCCAGCGCAGTTTTGCCGAACTGTTCCACAATGCCACGGCGCTGCGAGGTATACGGGGTCCCGACGATGTAGCGATGATGCCGCCGAAGCAGAGGAAGCTGGCGATGCGTACGCTAGATATTGCGCGGCGCGGGCTGAGTACGTGCTTGAGATCGGATGCGTATCGTGAGGGGATGAAATATGGTGAGCATCTTGCTCTTCGCGGTTGAGGGGGGCGGCGCGTGCTTATTCTTTATGTAGCCGTCGACTACACCCATGTCACCGCGACCTTTGTCGCTTCTTTCCTCATGAGACTCGCTCGCCTATTGTAAGCCATCTCGCCGAGTGAACAAAAGCGCGTACTCATTCTTTTTACGAATATGTAGCCCCCACGACTGCGATCCGCAAGCTATCATGCAGGAGGTGGAGGAGCTCGCCACTCTGCTTTCTCAAAGTTTGTCCGCGTCATTAATATCTTAAACCCTTCACGTGCTCACACTCTGGGGAATCTAGTACCCGCGACGCGATACGCGCGCACGCTGCGTCTCATGCTCCGCGCCGCGCGCAAGCGGCGCCTGCCCCACCTCCGCAAGATGTCGGAACTTTCGTCGCCGGGGAGCATCGACTCCAAAAGCAGCACAAGCAAGCCCCTGGGCGGCTCACCCGCCCACCAGTCGTTGTCCCCCACCGCGTACACGAACGCGCAGCACTCGCCGACGGCGACCATGACGATGAACGGGATGCAGATCCAAGGCGGGTCGTTTACGCAAGAGGCCATCGAGCAGCTGGCGCCGGGATTCCAGCTCGGTCCGGGAGACGAGGTGCCGCTCTGGCTGCACGATTCGAACCTGGGAAGTGTGAATGTCTCCTTGGCGCAGTACGGTCTCGAGGCATTCTTGATTCCTGCCCAGTTTAGCGAGGAGCATCGTCCGGTTCCCGAGATTTGGTAGTCGGCGTTTTTGTCTTATCCATTCTGTTTGGTTGTTTTTTCTGTCTATAGTATCTGGCATTGGTATTAGGAGTATCTGTACGAGGGCTAGTACAACATGAGCTGTGATGTGTATAAGCTATATCTTGGAGCAAAAAGCAGCAAAGAAAACGGAGAGCATATTTAAATTGTTCGTTAAAATAAGAGCGAAATCAACCGGCGAAGAGCTCGTTGAGCTCCTCCATCCTCCTCTGCATTATCTCCTGCTTGCTCAGCGTCTGTCCAAGTGTGAGGTTCGCAAGCTTCGTCTTCCTCCTCTGGACCTCGAGTAACCTTGTCTCAATAGAGTCTTCGATGACGAATTTAATGGTGGTGACTGGGTGCACTTGGCCAAGACGATGCTAGAATGAAAAAGGGCGCGATCGACACAGGGATTAGCTTTTTCTCGTTGACATCATTGTATGAAAGGCACCAGACGCACAATCCGATCGACCGCCTGGTTTTCCACAGCAGGATTCCTGGGGGAGCCACACAGATTGGGATGAGAACGAGGGTCGAGGTGGTGCACGAGACACATACCAGTAAGGGTCCATGAGATATACTCGTCGCGCCGCCGTCAGGTTCAAACCGACGCCACCTGCGCGTAAACTGACCAAGAGTACCTCGCACGCAGGGTCGTTTTTGAGCGCCTCCATAGCCCGTGTCCGTTCTTCTCGCTTCATCGTGCCGTCGAGACGGTCGTAACGGATCCCTGCTGCTTCGAGAGCGTCTTCCACTCTGAGAGAAAGGCATCAGATAAACGGCCTCTTTAAAGGGGTGGGAAATGCTACGAACTTGTCTAGCATGCTTGTCCATTGGGAGCTGGAAACAGAGAAGAGCAAGGTCAGCCGATGAAACAGCTCCGCCACCTCATCAAAACACTCACAAAACGACAGTCTTCACCACCCCATCGTCGATTTGATTGCCCTGGCTGTCCGTCACCTGAATGTCCACCGACTCTGGGTCGTAGTTGGTCGAATATGGATTGGCTCGCGAGAACGGAATCAGATCGCCCAGGAGCGCCTTGACTTTTGTCGAGGGGCAGAATCCATTCACCGACGAGCCCTTCTCCCTCTTCTCGCGCTTGACCGGGCGGGGCTTCGCAGCGGGATCGGGGAGCGTGCTGCCGTCCGGACTGACCTCGACTGCGTCCGTTGCAGGGGAGAGCTGGCACGCGCACACCGTACACGCGTGCTGGACGTTCTGCGGCGCCTTGGGCCAGCCGGGGCAGATGCTGAGCCTGAAACACTCGATGCAGAAGAGATGCTGACACCGCGTGAGGACGGGACGCATGGCGGCCGGACTGTTCTGCCGCGTCGCAGCCCGCGACTTGCTCTTCCTCCCGCGCTTCGGCGCCGCCACCTCGACCTCCCCATCAGCCATGGCGTTATCACCCGGCGTACCCAGATCCACCCCACATTCCACACACTGCGTCGTCCCTGACTCCCTCAGAAGCGCAAACACAACGGTCGCCCTCGCCAGATTGATACCCTCCTTCCCGATCGCGGCGATCGCCTCGTCGTAGCTCATCGCCGAGTCCACAGGCCGCGCCTCGTCCTTCCCCTGCACGAGCTCAAAGTGGTCGCAGATCTGGCGGAGCCGCAAAATCTTCTGCAGAATGCCGACATAGTTCTTCATCACCTCGTTGTTCTGCCGCAGCTGGCTGTACTCCGCCTTGGACTCATCGTAGTACGAATCATACACCGCCTTCTCCTTCTCGTCAAACTTGAGGTACCGCAGCTCGTCGTGGCGCGGCGGGAGGTTGAGGATGTTCTTGCCGTCGCTCGCTTTGGTCTCCTTCGTCCGCCGGAGCGTGATCGACTTCATGATGGTCTGCAGGCGCGCGACGCCGAGGGGCTGCCCGTATTTGGCCGGTCCGCCGATGAACTCTGTCCAAACCGCCTTATCGACAAAGGGCTCGAGGCGGATGAATTTGAGGAGCGCGTAGACGTCGTCAAGCTTGTTCTGAACGGGTGTACCTGTGAGACAGATCCGCCGGTCGGCAATGAGATCGCAGCATGCCCGACTCGCAACAGTTGACGTTTCTTTGATAGAGCTACCCGCGAAAGATAAGCATTTGCACTATCCAACTAGACGCGAAAGAGAAGTGCTTACTGGGCTTCGTCAAGAACAACGCGGAACCAGTGTATCGTCTGCAACGGACTCGGGATTTCGGGCCCACTAGGCTGCACGACGGGCTTCTTGCGTTTCTTCTTCTCCTTGACCTTCACCACGGGCTCCCCCCACTGGCCGTCAATTTCCGTAACCCCATCATCGCTGCTCGTCGTATCGTCGTCCTCTTCTTCTGTAACACCCACCGGCGCCGTGCTCTTCGTCTGCTTTGAGAACTCCGTCGCCAGCGTGCTAAACGTCGTGATCACTGCGTCGAAGTCTGCCAAAAATGCCGGATCGGGCCGCCGCGCTGCGCCGTGGTATACATACAATCTAATCTTTGCCGGCGTCTGGGCGCTACTCGGTCCAATGGCCGCTTTAGAGAAATGATCCAGAATTGACGCTTGGCCAGTCGGCAGCGGTGCAGGACCTGGGACCGAGCCTCCCACTACAACTACCTCGCCCGCCCAATGCTCCCTAATCTGGTCCTCCCAATTCACGATCGTCGAGAGAGGGCAAACAATGAGCGTCGCGCGGCTCTTGGTCTTTAGCCGTGCCTGCCGCGTCGCTTCGTCCACGACCCGCTGTTCCTCCCGCTTACCCTTTCCCTTGGCCTTACCTAGCGAATTCAGTATCGTCGGCGTAGGATTTGGCGTGCGCGGTTCCTCGGGTACGGACGGCGCCGCGTCGGGCATCCCCCATACGCTCCCAGCAAAATGGGCGGCGGTCAGTGGCGCAGACGCAGCTGTTGTGGGCTCGGGTTTAGGCGGGGCAGGGGCAATGGCCTTGGGCAAGGGCCCGTACGCAAATGTCCGTGCTGAATCCAGTGTCTTGGCCATGAGCGACACAATCGCAATCGTCTTGCCCAAGCCCATCTACAATCGAGCAAGAGCCCAGAAAAAGAAAAGAGAAAAAGTCATGTCGGTTATGCGTCAGGATACGATAGAACCCCGATTATAGATAACGTGTGAATGGAAGAAAGTACAAAGTACTCACGTCATCGGCGAGAATTGCACCTTTTGCTTCCCGCGGTTCCTTGGTGACTTCTTTCTGAGTGACGACGTTGTACCACGATCGAATATTACCCATCTGGTCCTTGCGGACTGTCCAAAGAGAGATCGATTTGCCCGAGGGAGCAGGTCTCTCACCCTCCCTCTCCAACAGAAAAGTGAGGGCCTTTTTCTGATGTGGGTAGAGGCTTGTGGCGATATTAAGTCCTAGAGAAACATGGTGAGCGATATTAAACGCATATATAAATAAGGGCACGCGGAAACGAGAAATACCGGGCTCGGTTTCAGCCAGATCTTCTCCGCTTCTCAGACTCTTGAACACTTCGTCGACTTGACTTCTCTGCACCTCGACACTCTTGCCCGTGACAGCCGCCTGCGTCCACCGGCTGCTCGCACCAGGCATTGTTATTTGATTCCGGAACCCGCCCGGTGGCGGATTGTGTGGATTCGAGTAGGGCGGGTTATCGCGGTGCCGAGCGGGATCGTATGGCACGGAGGGGTGATCAAGAAGTAAATGCGCTTGAGATAGATAGTTGGCTACGGCCGTGAGATTACCCTTTGGGGTGAAAACTAAAATACGAAGGGGAAGGATGGGCGCCTAGCATATACGCGCAGAAGTAAATGAGAAAAAGATCGAGGGAAAAGGACAAAGGAAATTGGGCGCACGTTGGTGGCTCCTCGTCTAACGGTGGCCTCTAATCTAATAAGTACGCGTCCCATCATCGGACCAAGTACGGTGGCGGCACGCTGCTCGACGACACCGAATTCCTGGCCGCCGATAAGCTCGCCGCGTGCACCTCTGACTTGTGGGACCATAATGTGAATCGTCTCCTCCTCCCTGCCGCGGACTTTTTGTTTCGCGGCCACATCATAACGCAGGCGAACGGGGACATATTCGTCCAAGACTGACCGGCCGCCTTGGGGAGCACCATTGGGAGGGGGCTGGGTGCACAGGTAGGGGACGGGGTAAAGGACTAAAGCGGTAATTGTAAGCTGGCCGATGCATAAGACGTCCCTGCGCACATCCCGAGGTTTTTGCTGTTGCTGCTGCATTTGAATTTGCTGCTGCTGGCGCATTAGTTGTTGCTGCATCGCCGAATTTGCGTTGCCATTAAGAAGGGGTAGGACTTGCGGGGGCGGCGAGGACGTCGTCAGATCAATCACGGGCTGCTTTTGCTGCTGTGAGTGCTGTTGTTGTTGTTGTTGTTGCTGCTGCTGCTGCTGGGGTGTTGGCAAGAATCGATGGCCGTTGGAATTCTCAGCAGAGGCATGGTTGAACGAAGCGGGTGGATTTGACTGGGGAGGAATAAAATCGGAGGGAGGGCCAAAGCCAGGGTGGAACGGCTGCTGCTGCTGCTGCTGCTGGGGAAAAGAAAAGCTAGTGCGGGCGTGGGGAGCAGCGAAGGAGGCGGGCGGGTTCCAGCCGGTGGGCTGGGCGAAGGAGGCGGGAAGGGTGGCGGGGGACGGGGCGGGGCCCGTGCGCTGGCGCTTGGGGTTGGGCTGCATGGCGAGGTCGTCGTGGTCGTCGGTGTCGGCGGTGAGATCGATCGGATGGGACGACGACGAGGGGCCGGCGGACGACATGGCGAGCGAGGACATGCACGCTTTTTGCTTGAACTTTGACGGCAGATACTGGCTGCTGTGGCTGTGAGACACTGCGCATGACTAAGCCCTGCCCAATCAATCACATGACCGCCGTCCGCCGTCCGCTTTCCAATCAGCTGACCACGCCCCCGCGGCTGCATGCAGCTCATATATCCAAAAACAACATGTACAGTCACTCATGAGCGTACGGCTGCTACAAGTGCTGGAACTTGCAGCGAAAGACGAGCTATCGATCTGTACCGGATCTCTGCAGCTTCAACTTCGGCCGTGGCACTCTTCTGCAGCCACGCACCCTTTATTCTTGCTTCATAAAACCCAACGATACTTGATTAGATCTCGTCCGACCTTAAATAGTCATCTTAGCCCGAACTCTGACGCTTCGACACAAGCGCGCCTCGAAGCGCTGAAGCAATTGACGGGCGACTCAAAATTGTTCAACGTATGTTTTCCCAGTCCGGTCTAGGCGGTGCCACTCTTCCCGGAGCAATGAAGTAATACGCTCGAGGCTGTTCTAGGGCCTTCGTCTGCAGAACCTCCTTGCTCCGCTCATAAGTAATCACTGGGAGCCTTGAGGTGATGAAGGACCGCTGGACGCTCAACCTCCTGACTCTGCGAGTCACTCATCTCACAGCAGCACACGTGTCTTCCTATGTCGATAATGTTAGAACACTGGGCAGCGTTGAGTCAGTTTTTTCCACACGTGGATGATAATTGGAATGCCTCATATAACCCTTGGATGGAATTATGTACACCCGCAAGCTTAAGGCCATGACGCTGAACGCTATTGTGTCATGATCGTATTTTTTCCTCGCGTCGCCGGTTCGCATTCATTCTCTCGTGATACCAGGCCCAGACAGGATACCAAGAGGCGGAGCCAGCGTCCATATACGTCCATCGGAGCGGAGGGATTCCAGGTGTCTGATGCAAGTGGCCAAAGAGTTTGGCAAGGACTAAAACCCCCGGTATCGGATAGTTTCTTATTGCCTCTTATATAAAGGTACTCAAAGATTCGGGCTGGTCCGCCGCAACAGATAATTAAGCGAGAGAAGGTACGACGACGTAGTGTTAGCGATTCGTGAAAGAAAAAAGAAAAAGAAAAAAAAAAAACCATCCAATTTTACAAGCAGATGACGAATTTCTCTGGCCCTGGATGCTTAATATCCTTCTTACGTACCTGATTTGATCACCCAGGACTTAGAACTCAGGTCGTTCGGGTCATTCGGGTCGTTTGGGAGGAGGGAGTGCCTCCCCCACACAGGGAGGGACGCAAAAGGGTGGCAAAATTGCGACCCCCGCGCCCGAAAAATTCTCGCTTGTATCGATTGTCCGACCAGAAAAGACAGGGTTGAGTTAAGGACGTTAGAACGCGGCCCCTTCTGACCCCCCTCGAGCTCCACGGTCAAGCTCACCTCCTGTAGACAAGCAACACGCGCAGGCCACGCAACGTTCTACCCGCTTCCATCCTCTTCCTCGCTCAAGGATTTCAAGTGACTCCTCAAGGAATCTTAGGCTTCTGTGGGGATCCAGATCCAAGGAGTTCCACACGGCCATGGTGCCGCCGCACAGCTCTAAAGGACACCACCGATATGGCTACGCCGCGTAGTAAGTGCCCCAAGCACTCGAGTCTGGCAAAGGTAATACGCTATGATTCCATGGAAACGGCCGCATGATCTACCTGACCGTCCAACATGCCTTTTCTCCCCACCAGCAGGCTCGCCAGTATGTTGCCATCGCGGTAAGATCTATGACTTCTCCAGGGCACGTGATAGTATGGATGAGCGTTAGTTTTATGTAAAGGTCGCTGCGGTGCACGACTCGCTCGCCTTCCCTTGACTCGTGCTATGCATTCCGACATCAGCGCTGCAAGCACGCCGCTCATCGATATCACACCGAAATAGGCGAGTACTCAGGTAGGGTGCGTTGATAACTCTGCCTCAGAGCCTCATGATGGCAAGATAAGAGATGATCTTCCGACTCCAGTTAGCGCGCTCCGAGGAAATCTCAAGGCGACAGATGCCAAGACGCCCAAAATTTTAATCCGACGAAGGCAGTGCATCTATCTACCACCGACAGAGGTAGAAGGGCTCGCTAGTACGTAAACCTGAACAAATGGGACGGCTAACGGAATCGGGTGCCCTTTATGATGCATAGCCAGCACCAATCACTACAGGGGATACTCGGAAGAGTCAGTTCGGAGGCCCCAAGTCATTGCCAGTATTACTGGCAGTGACTTGGAGCCTCCGGTAGCGGCAATAGATGGGCGTTAATAACGATCCCAGATATCCCAAGGTAGCTCAGTGTGCAGGCAGACTATTGATATACCTCACTCTGTGTTTTGGGTCTCGAGCAGAGAGAGGGTGCCGACCATCATTTAGCTGAACAGCCTTTACCATGGAGCGCAGCGCTCCTCGGCTAATGAAACTAGGTTGTTAGTACGGTCAAACAGCTGTGTAGATGGCACATCAAAGTGTGCTCTTGTCGTTGGTGTGGGTCGGGCCTCTCGGGTTGTGAGTATAGATGATTCGGCAGCGCCTAGAGTGTTCAGTGCAGCGCCTCTAGCTTCGTCTCGGATCTCTTTTTACGTCCTCAGGCCCGGCCAAAGGTATTTTTATGTGAGTATTTGCCACAGATTTTCGTTCCCAGGATAGTGAGCATTATTAATCAACCCAAGACAACGTAGCATATGCTCGGGGTGGTGCGTTGGCTCCGGTGTGGTGGTTAGTCCATGATGGCGACGTGTTTGGTTACGTAAACTATGGCCTCTACGCACGGACCCGCTGTAAGCAAATACTCACCAAATACTTACCGCGAATTCGTCTTCCTCGAGCAGGTTCGAACTCATGCCATGGTGCCTAACACTCAGGCTGAAGCAGCGATTCTGGGTCATGTCTCAAATCAATGATGCTCAACCATAACTTGTGCTTTGACCTTTATGGTATTATTTGTCGTGCAGCTCCCAGCATAACACTAGTGAGGTGAGCACCTGGCTCTTCTGATGATCAGGCTTATATTTATAATTTCAAACCAACGCATGCCTTTCCCAAGTAGCCTTCCGCAAGCTTGGAAGCGATTTCTCTATCGCTGTAGGAGACATCGGGCGCAGCGTCAGCGATGCCAGCAGCAAGATAGCAGTGCGTGTTCAAGTTTTGGAGAACTACTTGCTGCGCGTCGACAAGCGCTTGTCCGCCACGGAAAGGCGCATGTTGAGGATACAGAATCGGCCTGGGTGATCGAGGACAAGTTCGCGAGATGCCACGGTCGCCTCGACTCTATAGAGAGCGATATTGCAGACTAAAAGCTCCACTACTTAGGTGCCTGGGTGAGTTCCAATGAAGTGCTAATTCCGCAGCGGGGAACTGAGAATAGTGATTATCTCATTCAAATCCATCCATTTACTGATCATACTTTAGCTGCGCGCACCGGCAACCCCTGCCCCCACACCCCCTTGTTCTGTTATTACAAGTTTCTCAATCATTTCCCGTCCTTTTCTTTTCCATTCGGATGTTTCTCGTGTACAGCCTAAACTGAAATGCAAACCGCTTCATGGGCGCTTAAAACAGAAAAAGAACACGAGTATAGCTACAACAGCAAGACGAGTACGTCGTCAAGTATCAAGTGACAAGAAGCTGACTATCGCAATATAGCGATAGCAAACCACGAAGATATAAAGCCTGTACGCGTACATATCCCCCACCCATCCCAAGAAACATATTAAGAGATAACAACGACAAGAAATCGATATATTCAACGACCTAGTCCCCCACTCCAGCCGCCAATCCGAGGGTTTTCAGGGCCTGCTCAGCAGCGATTTCTTTTGCCGCCTGTTTTGTGCGTGCGGTGCCTTGGCCCACACATTTTCCAGCGACTACAGCGCAAAACGAGAAAGTAAGTAGCAGAAACGTGAGACAAAGACGGAAGACCATCACCGTTGGCTTGTAACGTCCACTTTCGACTCATTGAGCTGACACTCCCGGGTAAAACGCTCTCAGCCGCCTCCCATTTAATGACGATCCTTCGCTGAGACGCGCGCTCTTGAAGAAGCATGAGGTGCCCCCGTTCTGTCGACTTATTGGGAACGGGAGATGATGAGGCTTGTTTGAGAGGGAGGTTGGGAGAGAAATTGAGAGGGAGTTCAGGAGGGTCGATATCTATCATCTGAGGCGGGGGCACGATTTGTACCGAAGAGACCATCAGAACAGGAATACTATCGCCCTCAGCGCTTTCGCTATCTCTCATAGCAACGTCGCCTTCTTCGGGGCTACGGACGCTACTGTCGCCGTAAGGCTCGCCTTTCGTTCTCATAAGGGATCCGATCCACTTCTCGAGGGTGTCCAGCCCGCCAGTAAGAAAAACAGCTCCGATGTATGCCTCGAACAGGCTCGCTTGGGAATCTTGGGATCGACGAACGGATATTGTGGCACTCTGGTGGCATTGTAACTGCTCCGGGAGACGATATGCTCTCGACCACTCTGCCACTTGCACTATGCGCACAAAGCGCGTGCGCTGGTCCTGAACCCAGGGTAGGATATAATCAGGAAGAAGATAACAAAGCGGAGTGCGGGGTATGCTTACAGATAGCCACCCCTTTCTATGACGAGGAAAGTCGAGATATAAAACCTTTGCCACGATTGTTTGAAGCACCGAAGCGCCAAGCAGTGCCAGACGTTCATTATCAAGCGGCTCCGTGTCATCCACTTCATCAGCTGTAGCGGACCCATACAGGCTCTTGTGGGTAAACACCTTCACCCGTAGATTTTCACTAATGGCTGGAAGCGCTGGCAGCCCCAAAAGGTCTATTTTTGGGGCTTTTGGTGCTTGTCGACGACGGTGTGGTCGGACGGCCTTTGCCGGACGAGGGGCCATGATCAAGCTACCACGACAATGAGGACTCGAGAGAATGGTTTGACGCAGCCTCGAGCGTAAATCAGCTAGGATGCTGGGAGATGGTGGTATGGGCGTTATTGCCACAAGGCTCCGACTAAAGTAAGTACTTATTATACACCAAATATGTGGGGATCCGCGCAGCGGCGCAGCTGCAGGCAGCTTGGATCTGGAAGTTGAGAGCGCCGTTGTGGGGGAGCGGATACAAATGACACCCTAGCGTGACTCAACACCAACTCAACATCACCGACATGACGGGGCTCCGCTAGAGATTCTAGGTGGCTCAGGACTACTTAGTTGCTGCTTGACTCATGAAGGAGACACTTCAGCACTCAAGGCACAAAAGCCACGACACATCTGCACTAGTGGCCAGAGACTACTCAGCCGTATGCACTGTAGAATGGAGTAGAGTAAGTTTGTAGGCCCCAATGGCCCGAAACAACGCCAGCAGCTCATAGGCCGGCAAAACTCACTGGATGGTCCAGTCCTAGTTTCTAGCCAAAAATTTGCAATTCTCCTCACCGTTACGAAGCAGTAATACACTCCTGCCTTGACGTCTCATGAATTTCTGCATCGGGCATACCTATCTCTCAAACACGTCTTGCGTGTCCAGTCTATTTCAGTCGATTGTTTATTCCTCGAGCGGCATGCATCACCTGTATCAAACTAAGACCTCGAGAGGACTAGCATTACCTGTGACCGGAGCTTGTTATGCCTCTGATTCTCGACCTAGCTACCGATGTATGAGCTGTCGTGTACCCGATTTCCATGACAACGACATCGCCATCCCCGCCGCCTTTTCCTGAGTCTAGGATGGGCTGAAACCTCGTATGTGTTGCCCATCGAGTATCCCTAGTGGGCGAACTTCCCGCGGCACAGATTGGTTTAATAGAGGAGTATGTCGCCAATGGAGTCGTGGGTAGAAGCAAGGGGAATGTGATAGTAAGATAAAATTAACCAGCAATCAGTTGCCCATGCGTTGGTGCTTGGTATTTCCTGGCTCACGGCCAACTGGGACCCAATGACAAATATAACCCCGCCCTTAGTACTTCTACGACATATGCCTCCTCAAATCACCAATTCTCCCGGAGCAACTGTTCAGTTAAAATTGCTACTCATGAGCTCGATATGGGCCAAGGCGTCTTCAAACCCGACGCATTATTCCTAGGTGTAAAGCGAGGCTCGATTACCCTGAAGGCCGGCGAATCCACTCGCGAGAACCCGAGATTGAATGGTATGGCATTGATCTCGCCCCTCCGTAATGAGAACACTCCCTTTGGTGCCCTGGACTCCATGCGATCACTACTGTATAATATCATCGCCACCTTACCCCTCGTCAGGACTGGGATGATCGCCCTCTAGCCCTTTGCCCATCGCCTCATTGATCCCCGCTGCCGCGTGTAGGTAAAAGGGTGTGAACAAATGTTCGACTCAGAAAGTTGATACTACAGGAGTTATATCGATATGCCCAGATGCAGTACCATGGTGCAGTTTGAGCTGGGCATGTCAACGCTGAATTAGACGGCGTACCGTGTTTCCGAGGGGTAAAAGATATGTTGCCTCTGCAATGATTGTTGCCATAGTTGAGTACTTCTCTCGCCAATGATAAATAACGTTTCTCGTACGGTAACACCGCCATAGATCAGCTAACGGAGAATTCATTCGCGGATGATAAACAGATTTTTCTCTCCTTTACTTCGAGTTTAAGAAAAGCCAATCCTGCTACTCACTTCAGTGCTAAGTCCCAAAAGTGCAGGGCGGCAGGGGTATTCGGTGAACCGCGAATGAATTATGCAGCTTAATTGAAACTCAGATGAAGCTCAGCTTAGTCCCTGCTATTAGTGTTCTCCTTCGGCTCAAACTCCGACGGCTCAAGTCGACTTTAGCCGTGGGAAAATCAAACGGCTCGGCTTGAGATGGCTTATCTCGATTTCGAGCCGTTCAGGCACGGCTGGGTTCGACTTCAGCTCAAGTCGACTGAGCAGCGCGGACTTTCGAGCCCAATTGTGCTTAGTAGGTTATTTGCCAGTGATTTCCGATCCAGTTCCGCGAGCACGGTGAGTTGAGAAATCATCACTTGTGGAGCGTAAATAGAGCGCGGAAAGCAAGTAAAGTAGATATTGGCAGAAGACAATACTGCCGTGGAAACGGAAATTACACAAGATGAACATTGCCAAAGATGGAGACAAGGTAGCTCTCGTCGACGTTGTATCCCATCTCTGTCAGCGTGCGCTCGTTGTGATCGCTCGCGGCCT